>JARQOC010000008.1:12188226-12213938 GCA_033576535.1 Allobates femoralis
TGTGATCTATACTGTAATTGGCTGAGATCTGTCCTCTGATGGGTCGTGATCTCTCCTCTGATTGTGATCTATACTGTAATTGGCTGCGATCTGTCCTCTGATGGGTCGTGATCTCTCCTCTGATTGTGATCTGTACTGTAATTGGTCGTGTTCTGTCCTCTGATGGGTCGTGATCTCTCCTCTGATTGTGATCTGTACTGTAATTGGTCGTGTTCTGTCCTCTGATGGGTCGTGATCTCTCCTCTGATTGTGATCTGTACTGTAATTGGTCGTGTTCTGTCCTCTGAAGGGTCGTGATCTCTCCTCTGATTGTGATCTGTACTGTAATTGGTCGTGTTCTGTCCTCTGATGGGTCGTGATCTCTCCTCTGATTGTGATCTGTACTGTAATTGGTCGTGTTCTGACCTCTGATGGTCGCAATCTTCCTCTGATTGTGATCTTACTGTAATTGGTCGTGTTCTGACCTCTGATGGGTCGTGATCTCTCCTCTGATTGTGATCTATACTGTAATTGGCTGAGATCTGTCCTCTGATGGGTCGTGATCTCTCCTCTGATTGTGATCTATACTGTAATTGGCTGCGATCTGTCCTCTGATGGGTCGTGATCTCTCCTCTGATTGTGATCTGTACTGTAATTGGTCGTGTTCTGTCCTCTGATGGGTCGTGATCTCTCCTCTGATTGTGATCTGTACTGTAATTGGTCGTGTTCTGTCCTCTGAAGGGTCGTGATCTCTCCTCTGATTGTGATCTGTACTGTAATTGGTCGTGTTCTGTCCTCTGATGGGTCGTGATCTCTCCTCTGATTGTGATCTGTACTGTAATTGGTTGTGTTCTGACCTCTGATGGGTCGTGATCTCTCCTCTGATTGTGATCTATACTGTAATTGGTCGTGTTCTGTCCTCTGATGGGTCGTGATCTCTCCTCTGATTGTGATCTATACTGTAATTGGTCGTGTTCTGTCCTCTGATTGGTCGCATCTGTCCTCTGATTGTGATCTGTACTGTAATTGGTCTGTGTTCTGACCTCTGATGGGTCGTGATCTCTCCTCTGATTGTGATCTATACTGTAATTGGCTGAGATCTGTCCTCTGATGGGTCGTGATCTCTCCTCTGATTGTGATCTGTACTGTAATTGGTCGTGTTCTGTCCTCTGATGGGTCGTGATCTCTCCTCTGATTGTGATCTATACTGTAATTGGCTGCGTTCTGTCCTCTGATGGGTCGTGATCTCTCCTCTGATTGTGATCTGTACTGTAATTGGTCGTGTTCTGTCCTCTGATGGTCGTGATCTCTCCTCTGATTGTGATCTGTACTGTAATTGGTCGTGTTCTGTCCTCTGATTGGTCGCAATCTGTCCTCTGATTGTGATCTGTACTGTAATTGGTCGTGTTCTGACCTCTGATGGGTCGTGATCTCTCCTCTGATTGTGATCTATACTGTAATTGGCTGAGATCTGTCCTCTGATGGGTCGTGATCTCTCCTCTGATTGTGATCTGTACTGTAATTGGTCGTGTTCTGACCTCTGATGGGTCGTGATCTCTCCTCTGATTGTGATCTATACTGTAATTGGCTGAGATCTGTCCTCTGATGGGTCGTGATCTCTCCTCTGATTGTGATCTATACTGTAATTGGCTGCGATCTGTCCTCTGATGGGTCGTGATCTCTCTGATTGTGATCTGTACTGTAATTGGTCGTGTTCTGTCCTCTGATGGGTCGTGATCTCTCCTCTGATTGTGATCTATACTGTAATTGGTCGTGTTCTGTCCTCTGATGACTCGTGATCTCTCCTCTGATTGGTCGCCGCAGTCAGTACCTCCTCCGCGGACACTCACCAGTTAATACTTTCGGTGAGAGATTTGGTTGTGTAGTTCTGTTTGTCACAATTCCAGCTGAAAGGTGTAAAAAAAGATCAATTATAACTACAGATTATATAGAATATGCCCATAGTTACACACACATCTGCCCTAACTAGCAGATATAAAGGGTTGTCTATATAGAAAGTATGGCTGATTTCTTCCTAAGACAGCGCCACCCTACTCACAGGTCAGGTGTGGTATTGCAGCTCAGCCCCCATTTATTATAATAGCAGACTGACACACAGACATGTGTGGGGGGGGAGGGGGGGTGCACCGCTATTGGAAGCAACATCACTATTATCACTATTCCCACTTTTCCCAAAATTTGTTTGTGCCCATTCAGTCATCAAAAGAGGCCCGAGTGACGTGAAGAGACGTTTATTGTGATCTGAGGTCTCGCTACAACCCAAATTAAGGGTAAAAATACCGCCATACAGTGCACAAATAATATTATACTGAACGGTGATCCTGCAAATACCGTTATACAGTGCAGAAACGATACACCGAACAATGCTCAGGTAAATACCGCCATACAGTGCACAAATAATACACCGAACAATGCTCAGGTAAATACCGCCATACAGTGCACAAATAATATTATACCGAACGGTGATCCTGCAAATACAGTTATACAGTGCAGAGACGATACACCGAACAATGCTCAGGTAAATACCGCCATACAGTGCACAAATATACCGAACAATGCTCATGTAAATACCACCATACAGTGCACAAATAATACACTGAACAATGCTCATGTAAATACCGCCATACAGTGCACAAATAATATTATACCGAACGGTGATCCTGCAAATACCGTTATACAGTGCAGAGACGATACACCGAACAATGCTCAGGTAAATACCGCCATACAGTGCACAAATATACCGAACAATGCTCATGTAAATACCGCCATACAGTGCACAAATAATACACTGAACAATGCTCATGTAAATAATGTCATCTGATCCACAAACATACCAAGCAATGCTTCTGTAAATACCGCCATACGGTGCACAAATAATGTACTGAACAATGCTTATGGTGCAAATATTATACTGAATGATGCTTCTGTAAATACCGTCATAGAGTGCACAATATACTGAATGATGCTTATGTAAATAATGTCATATGGTGCACAAATACACCAAACAATGCCTCTGTAAATACTGCCATATAGTGCACAGATAATGTGTCGAACAATGCTTTTGAATACACTGCCATATGGTGCACAACTGTTATACACTGCACAAATATTATAATGAAAATAAGTACCGCCATATAGCCCACAACAACAACAAATACCGTACCATGTGCAAATGGCTCCTCGCCATGACCCTGTATGACCACACCCCGGCAGAGCGGATTGTTGTCTCCCCCTCCCCCATCCCCCGCCCACCGGTTTTGCGTTTCGGCGTCCTCTCACCATCCGATCCCGAGCGTCGGGTCGTCCAGCAGAACTCGCACGATGTACAGGAGGCAGGAGAGCAGCTTCAGGGAGAAGTTAAAGAGCCGGATACGGAGACCTGGACAGAAAAGGACACATTATTGTAATTGTGATCTGTATACACCAGTCAGGCCCCCCGAGAACCCCAGACCCTCACTCCAGGGGCCCGGCCAGGGACAGGTTGGGCCGGGTGGCAGGAATGCAGACGTCCCCTGGGCCGCTCCCAAAGTAGCTGCTCAAGGCCGCTGCTATACAACTCCCAGTAGGCGACAACCCCCATATTCTGAGAGAGGGGTCACCGCCTGTTCAGGGTCCTTCCTTAATAATGGAGCCCGACCTGATCCTATTGTGTGATCCTAGCTGCCCGGGGTGGGGGGTGTGGAGGGGGTAATAGGGGGTGTGGGGGAGTTATTTGTCCAAATCTTCTCCATAATTATTACAGTATGGAAGTGTTCAGCACCGCGGAGAGCGACCGAACACAGCTATATCCTGCAATACCCTGGCAACGAGAGCACTATAGGCGGTATACAGAGGTCGCCCCGTCCTCCATACACTGCTCACCTCCACCAGCGGGACTGCAGTGTCGCCAACATAAGACTGTGCCATGTACAGCACACAAACACCAAAGAGTAAGGTGCCACCACCATATACTGGAAAGTATGGTACAATGTCTATATAAATACCGCCATACAGTCCACAAGAAATACTGTGCTATACCTGTGAATACCGCACTATGTCTAAATAAATACCGCCATACAGTCTGCAATAATATAGCTATGGAAATACGGTACTATGTGTATCGAAATACCGCCATACTGCGCATAAAATTATCCTATACTATGCTTACATAAATAGCGCCACACAGTGCACAAAATATACTGTACTATGTGTATCTAAATACCGCCATACAGTGTGCAATAATATACTGTACTATGTGTAACTACCGCCATACAGTGTGCAATAATATACTGTACTATGTGTAACTACCGCCATACACTGCATAAAATTATACTGTACTATGTTTATATAAATACCGCCATACAGTGCACATAATATACCACAATATACCTATATACAGTAAATACCACCAGACAGTCTGCAATAATATACTGTATCATGCCTATGTAAGTACTGCCATATAGCGCATACAGTTATATTGTACTATACGTATATAAATACTGGCATATAGTGCACAAAACATACCGCACTATGCCTATGTATATAGCCCACCATACAGTGGACAGAAATATACTGTACAAAGCCTGCAATATTATACCTGTGTAAAAACTGCCATACAGCCTATACAATTATACTGTACTATGCTTATAGACATACAGCCATACAGCGCACAAAATATACCGCACTATACCTATGTAAAGTCCACCACACAGTGCACAAAAATATACTGTTTGATGCCTATATATATATATATATACCGCCACATGTGTGAACACAGACTGTATGTCGATATATATGAGTATATTTGTGCACTGTAAAATGTACCATTAGTGCACTATATGGCGGTATTTAAACATTGCACATTAACTTATTGCATGCAGCAAAATGTTTTCTGTGCTCTGTACTATATAACCATAGTAGGGTATAATAATTGTGCCATATAGTGCACAAATATACTATACAATGCATATAAAAATACTGCAATACAGTGCTCAATGCCTATGTAAATACCACCATTTACCTCCATATTGTGCACAAATATTATACCGTACTATGCTAGCGTAAATACTGCCATACAGTGCCCAGCTATACTGTACAATGCCTATGTAAATACCACCATAGTGTGCACCAATATTATACCATACCATGCTTATGTAAATAATACTGCCATACAGAGCTCAAGAAGTGTACACAAGAGACAAAGGTGTAACCCCGCTATCCAGCAGCAGGTGACCCCGCCGGCCGCCCCGGCACTGAGGGATGGAAGTAGGTCACCGCCGTGTTGTTTTACCCCTGTGACGGCTTTAATCTTGCACACAATGGCTGCACTTTCCGCGGACGTTCAGGTAATTCGCTCTTGTGATACATTATTACCTTGAATTGAAGGTTAGGAAAGACGTGGAGAGAATGGCGGCTCCGGCGTCATAGGAGGGGCAGGATGTGGGGTTGATTTATCTCATGGGGGCAGGAGAAGACAAAATGAACCTGCCGGGGAGGGAGGGGGCGTCCAAAAAATAAGAAGAAGCAACTTATTTTTCTCTAATTTTTTATTTTTATTTTTTTTTTTTTTAAATCAGATCATCAGTGATAGCTCTCTCCTCCCTATCAGTGGTCGGCTGTGAATGATATGGGCCCCAGACAGTACAGGACAGGAACATAGGCTCGGACTGGCCGGCAGGAAAGCAGGGGAATCTCCTGGTGGGCCCCAGACATTACAGAACAGGGACCCAGACTGGAGAGGAGAGCAATCTTCCGGTGGGTGTCAGACATTACAATATTCAGGCTCGGACTGGCCGACAGGAGAGCAGGGGAATCTCCCGGTGGGCCCAGACATTACAAGACAGGGGCTCAGGCTTGGACTGGCACACTGGAGAGCAGGGGAATCTCCCGGTGGGCCCCAGACATACAGGACAGAGGCTCAGGCTTGGACTGGCCCACCAGAGAGCAGGGGAATCTCCCGGTGGGCCCCAGACATCACAGGTCAGAGGACCAGGCTTAGACTGGCCCACCAGAGAGCAGGGGAATCTCCCGGTGGGCCCAAAACATTACAGGACAGGAGACCAGGCAGGAGAGCAGGGGAATCCCCCTGTGGGCCACAGACCATACAGAACAGGGGCTCAGGCTTGGACTGGCTCACTACAGGGCAGGAGAATCTCTCAGTGGGTCCCAGACATTACAGAACAAGGGACCAGGCTTGGACTGGCCCAAAGCAGGGAAATCTCCCGATGGGCCCCAGACATTACAGGACAGGGAGCTCAGGCTCGGACTGGCCGGCAGGAGAGCAGGGTAATCTCCCGGTGGGCCCCAGACATTACAGGACAGGGGGCTCAGGGTCAGACTGGTCGGCAGGAGTGCAGGGAAATCTCCTGGTGGGCCACTTTGTAGTAGTTCGTCATTACTTACCCCCAAGCACTATTAGTAGTTGGCATAATACTCTTGTTTCACTATATGGAGGTTTGCAATGTAATTGGGGATGTAGGACCCCCGTTTTGTGAACCCCTCCCCCACCTATTAGCAAATGCCTTTAATAGGCCCTGAATTTTTGCACCTTTAAGGATTAAGGAATAAACACCTTTTAATGCATCATAGTATAGTAACATATCAATGTCCCAAGTGCAGAATCTATCATATTATTATCCCACTTATTAGATGTACAGCGATAACACGGCAGCTCTGGGTCCCTGCACTGACTCCTCAGCACCACTAGATGGCACTATAACACCACAGTTCCCCCATATGCCAGGCTCTGTACTGCACAGCTGGAGTTGTGCTCTGTTAACCCTTCCTAAGCTGCCACATTACATTCTCATAAATTAATAGATTCATTTCCTCGTATCGCTAATAAGACTCTATTAATTCTGTCATCCATTACACCGGGTGTATATGGACCTCAGGGGTTGGCGGTTCCCAATTCTGGCCCATCCTATTAGCCAGGCGCATTGTCTGGTATACTTGGACAGGTCACCCACTATGGTAATACCTGTATATAGGGATTGTCAAGTTAACCCCACATTACTAATAATAAAGCAGAACACTCACTTGATCTTTGGTTCTTGATGAAGAAGAGTTTGAGTCTTTCCTTGAAGGTGTTCTCATTGACGTAAAACTCCACCTGTACTCTGCAAGAAAGAAGAAGACAATGAGAGGGGAACGTAGGGAGAAGACTGACACCGAGGACCTGCCCTACACTAGACTGATGCCAAGGACCTGCCCTACACTAGACTGATGCCAAGGACCTGCCCTACACCAGACTGACACCAAGGACCTGCCCTACACCAGACTGACACCAAGGACCTGCCCTACACCAGACTGACACCAAGGACCTGCCCTACACTAGACTGACACCAAGGACCTGCCCTACACTAGACTGACACCGAGGACCTGCCCTACACCAGACTGACACCAAGGACCTGCCCTACACTAGACTGACACCAAGGACCTGCCCTACACCAGACTGACACCAAGGACCTGCCCTACACTAGACTGATGCCAAGGACCTGCCCTACACCAGACTGACACCAAGGACCTGCCCTACACTAGACTGATGCCAAGGACCTGCCCTACACTAGACTGATGCCAAGGACCTGCCCTACACCAGACTGACACCAAGGACCTGCCCTACACTAGACTGATGCCAAGGACCTGCCCTACACTAGACTGACACCAAGGACCTGCCCTACACCAGACTGACACCAAGGACCTGCCCTACACTAGACTGATGCCAAGGACCTGCCCTACACCAGACTGACACCAAGGACCTGCCCTACACTAGACTGATGCCAAGGACCTGCCCTACACCAGACTGACACCAAGGACCTGCCCTACACTAGACTGACATGAATTACCTGCCCTACAGCAGACTGACACCAAGGACCTGCCCTACACCAGACTGACACCAAGGACCTGCCCTACACCAGACTGACACCAAGGACCTGCCCTACACCAGACTGACACCAAGGACCTGCCCTACACCAGACTGACACCAAGGACCTGCCCTACACCAGACTGACATGAATTACCTGCCCTACACCAGACTGACACCAAGGACCTGCCCTACACCAGACTGACATGAATTACCTGCTCTACAGCAGACTGACACCGAGGACCTGCCCTACACCAGACTGACACCAAGGACCTGTCCTACACCAGACTGACACCGAGGACCTGCCCTACACCAGACTGACACCGAGGACCTGCATTACAACAGACTGATGCCAAGGACCTGCCCTACACCAAGACTGACACCAAGGACCTGCCCTACACCAGACAGACAACGAGGACCTGCCCTACACCAGTCTGACACTGAGGCCCTGCCCTACACCAGACTGACACCGAGGACCTGCCCTACACCAGACTGACGCCAAGGACATGTCCTACACCAGACTGACATCGGGGACCTGCCCTACACCAGACTGACACCAAGTACCTGCCCTACACCAGACTGACACAAGGACCTGCCCTACACCAGACTGACACCAAGGACCTACCCTACACTACACCAGACTGACACCAAGGACCTGCCCTACACCAGACTGACACCAAGGACCTGCCCTACACTACACCAGACTGACACCAAGGACCTGCCCTACACCAGACTGACATCGGGGACCTGGCCTACACCAGACTGACACCAAGTACCTGCCCTACACCAGACTTACACCAAGGACCTGCCCTACACTACACCAGACTGACACCAAGGACCTACCCTACACTACACCAGACTGACACCAAGGACCTGCCCTACACCAGACTGACACCAAGGACCTGCCCTACACCAGACTGACACCAAGGACCTGCCCTACACCAGACTGACACCAAGGACCTGCCCTACACCAGACTGACACCAAGGACCTGCCCTACACTACACCAGACTGACACCAAGGACCTGCCCTACACCAGACTGACACCAAGGACCTGCCCTACACTAGACTGACACCAAGGACCTGCCCTACACCAGACTGACACCAAGGACCTGCCCTACACTACACCAGACTGACACCAAGGACCTGCCCTACACCAGACTGACGCCAAGGACCTGCCCTACACCAGACTTGTAGTAGAGACCAGACTGCCATGCAAGGCAATAGACACTAATTCTCCTAATCACTAGCTATAGCTAAAATCCTGCAAACAGCAGCTCTGATCTCAGCTTCCTGCACTCGACAGGGATACTTTAATTGCATCCATAATAATTCTGCGAGATCTGTGAGTGTAATAACTGCAGTCAGCATGGAGGATGGTGAACCTGGGGGGGACCCGGCGGGGGCCCCAGAGTTTATATCCACTGCTATATGGACTTACGTGTTCCCCATCTTTAATCAGCGTCCCTTGTATTAAAGAGAATGAAAAATAATATAAAAATAATAAAAAATAAAAGTCCTGGTCAAGATTTTATATTAAAGAAATCCCAGGGAGCAGAGCGACGTCCGGGGCCCAGATCTCCTTGTTTACATTCTGCAGCTGCCGGGTATCATGTGCCCGCGGGCAGGTGGTGAAGGCATCAAGATCCATCGGTATGAAGGTCATGTGACATCCCGCAGCCGGGGGTCTTAAAGGGGATGTCCAGGATTGGTAAACCTTTACTACATTCTTTCAAAAACAGCGCCACCCCTGTCTACAGGTTGCATGTGGTATTACAGCATAGACCCATTCACTTAAATGGTGCTGAACTGCAATATTACACACATCCTGTAGACAGGGGTGGCGCTGTTTTTGCAAGGGAATGTCAGCACATCGGCCTCCTGCGTCAATTCATGTCTGTTACTTACTAAATACTTGTGTTCCCCATGAAATAACAATCTTTTCTTATCTTCTGTTATTACTCCTGGAAATGTCTGAATACATTAATGACTGGGGGCTGCTGTCCAATCAGTGCTGGCGTTATAGGGACACACCCCCTGTTATGGGGAATAATAACGTCTATAAATTGATTTTTGGGAGGAATAACAGAGGACCAATACAATTAGTTACATAAAAAAAAATAAGTTTCCGAAATAAAAATAATAAAATTAAACAATATGTATACTTGTATTTAAATACAGGGCAGTTATGGTATGCACAGAACTCAATAATAAATCTGTATGCAGTGAGCTCCCCCTAGTGGTGGTAGGAGGTTTTTTTTTTTCTCTTTTAAGTATTTATGCAGGAGTTGCTGCCAGGGGTGTAATAATTGTGGTTGTAGGGGTTGCGACCCCAACTGAGCCTGGGGGTACAGGGGCCCAAGAACTCACATCCAGCACAATGGTGGCAGACAACGCTGCCGCTACAGGGCCACTATGGGGTATGTCAGTCAAGAGGGCCTGGTGCCAACTCTGGGACCGGGCCCCCCTCACCCACAGGGCCCCCCCCAGCAGGATGGGGATATATTGCAGGACGAGTCTATATGTAGCAGATGGAAACCATATATACTAGGACAGGGGGACATATACCAGGATGGAGGGACAAATATATCAGGATGGAGGGACATATATCAGAATGGGGAAATATATTCCAGGATGGGGGACATATATAGCAGGATGGGGCTATACCACAAAAAAGACAGTATATTTTTAGACGTCTTTTATACTGTCTTTTTTTGGGGTATAGATTCTTGGTGGTGTGAACACGGTTCTACAGACCTGTTCACATTGCGCTTTGGCTTAACTGTTAGTATTCATACCAAGATGGGGGTCATATATACCAGGATGGGCGACTTACATATCAGAATGAAGGGACATATAAACCAGGATAGGGACATATATACCTGGCAAGACCTATATACCAGGATGGGGACCATATATGCCAGGATTGAAAAATATATACCATGATGAAGAAATATCTGGCAAGATGGGGGACATATATACCAGGATGGGGACATATATACCTGCATGGGGGACATATATCTCTGGACGGGGGACATATATACCAGGATGGGGACATATATACCTGCATGGGGGACATATATACCTGCATGGGGGACATATACACCAGGACGGGGGACAATTATACCAGGATAGGGGACATATATAGCAGGATGGGGGACATATATAGCAGGATGGGGGACATATATAGCAGGATGGGGGACATATATACCAGCATGGGGGACATATATACCAGGACGGGGGACATATATACCTGGATGGGGACATATATACCAGGATGGGGTCATTAAGACATAATGAAGAAGGACAGGGGGCAATTTGTAAGTCTATATAGGGTTTACAATGCTAAATGGGTCCATACATCTGACCATTGTGGAGGGGAGTAACATGCGCACGGGGGGAGGTGGGGTGGTGGTTGTAGGTCAGAAAAATCTCTTTTAACTAATTCTGTCCAAAGATCTATTCCAGGCATTGAGATAAGAAGGCGCAATATGACCACGGCTTTATGCTGATGACTGTGGCCACTATAGTGAGTTCAGTGGCCTGTGGCATTGCCAGTTATTGTACCACATTGATATCCCTTAAAGGGATACTGTCATGCTTAAGGGGCAAAGGTAGCAATAAGCCAGATGTAGGGGTTCAGGGGAGCCTAATCTGGCCCTGATACTGGGGTCCATGGCTCACCCTGATCTCAGAGGTACCTCTAAAGGTGAGGAGGTCCAAGCCACCAGCCTAAGTCCCTAAAGCTCCTGAGAAGCCCTAGGCATAAGCCCCTACCTCTACCCACGGACCACGGAGCCCAGCAGCTTCCAATGGGGAAAAGCAACAGCTTCAGATCAGCGTCTGCTCACAACAGGTCACAGTCCAGAAGTTGTCCCGCAGTGGGGGGCCGGGGTACTTAGACGTAGGACGGAGCTGGGCGTAGGGAGTCAGGGGAGCCTGCATTGGCCATGATACTGGGGTCCATGACTCACCTTGTACTTGGAGGTACCTCTGGAGGTGAGGAGGTCCGAGCCGCCAGCCTAAGACCCTTAAACTCCCGAGAAGCCCAAGGCATAAGCCCCTAACCTCCACCCACGGACCATGGAACCCAGCAGCTTCCAATGGAAAAAGAAACAGCAGCTTCAGATCAGCGTCTGCTCACAACAGATCACAGTCTAGAAGTGAACTGAATCAGCAACATCAGGTGGATGTGCTCTGACCCATTTATGGCTGAGGGGTGGGGAGCAACCAGCCCAGGCATACTCCTCAGCTCACCTAAGCATGAGTCATATCCATCACACACACCTGCAGCAATCTCCACCTGAAGAGCCGCACACTGAATGACAGAGAAAAAAAGGCTAAAGCCCCCGTTACACGCTTCGATGGTCGAACGAGCCGACCAACGATCCGACTTGACCTAGATCGCTTCAACGTCGTTCAATGATCGTTAGTGAGGTGTCACACGTACAGATATCTTTAACGACCCGTTGGTCGTTTCTACTCGTCACACGTAACGACGTCGTTACGACGTTGTTGCTCCACCCAAAAAGCTGTGTCATACAAACGATATCGTAGCGTGTAACGGGCCCTTAAGTTTATACCACAGCAGCAGTACCAGATAGTACACAATAAAGACCATCGGGTGTATCTAGTATTGCAGTAGACTGGTATGGCCCCGATATCTAATTCCGTACTGCCCCTTTAAGCTCCCCGGGCCCCAGTTGATCCGGGTCCTCCTTTCCCTTCTTTTTCCCTACCACATCCATAATAAATATGATCAAATCGCTGCTGCAGTTTGTAGCTTCTGTCGTGGATCCCCCGGGGTAAGATTAGAGGACAAGGTTTCCTGTAACTACAACACAAACAGATCGATACAAAGTGTCAGCGCTCAGATAATGCCGCCAAACTGTGGTACCGCCAGATGGGAGACAAGTGTCAATCATAAGGGAGAGGCGGCGGAGCAACGAGAGTCAGGAGTGATCCCAGCTACACAAATCTGATATATTCTAACTGATGATTTCAAAGGAATAGAAGCAAGAACGACCAACATAGTGCGAGACCACAGGTAGAGACGCCCAATGGCCACGTCATGTACCACAGAGGAAGATACATCTCTGGGCAGAGTTACCAAAAATGCCGAAATATAACATGGAGTGGACAGGTGACTATGCCGGCAGTGTTAGGAGAGGTGACTATGCCGGCAGTGTTAGGAGAGGTGACTATGCCGGCAGTGTTAGGAGAGGTGACTATGCCGGCAGTGTTAGGAGAGGTGACTATGCCGGCAGTGTTAGGACAGGTGACTATGCCGGCAGTGTTAGGAGAGGTGACTATGCTGGCAGTGTTAGTACAGGTGACTATGCTGGCAGTGTTAGGAGAGGTGACTATGCCGGCAGTGTTAGGACAGGTGACTATGCCGGCAGTGTTAGGACAGGTGACTATGCCGGCAGTGTTAGGACAGGTGACTATGCTGGCAGTTTAGGAGAGGTGACTATGCCGGCAGTGTTAGGAGAGGTGACTATGCCGGCAGTGTTAGGAGAGGTGACTATGCCGGCAGTGTTAGGACAGGTGACTATGCCGGCAGTGTTAGGACAGGTGACTATGCTGGCAGTGTTAGGACAGGTGACTATGCTGGCAGTGTTAGGAGAGGTGACTATGCCGGCAGTGTTAGGACAGGTGACTATGCCGGCAGTGTTAGGACAGGTGACTATGCCGGCAGTGTTAGGACAGGTGACTATGCTGGCAGTTTAGGAGAGGTGACTATGCCGGCAGTGTTAGGAGAGGTGACTATGCCGGCAGTGTTAGGAGAGGTGACTATGCCGGCAGTGTTAGGACAGGTGACTATGCCGGCAGTGTTAGGACAGGTGACTATGCTGGCAGTGTTAGGAGAGGTGACTATGCTGGCAGTGTTAGGACAGGTGACTATGCCGGCAGTGTTAGGACAGGTGACTATGCCGGCAGTGTTAGGACAGGTGACTATGCTGGCAGTGTTAGGAGAGGTGACTATGCCGGCAGTGTTAGGACAGGTGACTATGCCGGCAGTGTTAGGACAGGTGACTATGCTGGCAGTGTTAGGACAGGTGACTATGCCGGCAGTGTTAGGACAGGTGACTATGCCGGCAGTGTTAGGACAGGTGACTATGCCGGCAGTGTTAGGAGAGGTGACTATGCCGGCAGTGTTAGGAGAGGTGACTATGCCGGCAGTGTTAGGAGAGGTGACTATGCCGGCAGTGTTAGGACAGGTGACTATACCGGCAGTGTTAGGACAGGTGACTATGCCGGAAGTGTTAGGAGAGGTGACTATGCCGGAAGTGTTAGGAGAGGTGACTATGCTGGCAGTGTTAGGAGAGGTGACTATGCCGGCAGTGTTAGGACAGGTGACTATGCCGGAAGTGTTAGGACAGGTGACTATGCTGGCAGTGTTAGGACAGGTGACTATGCCGGAAGTGTTAGGAGGGGTGACTATGCCGGCAGTGTTAGGACAGGTGACTATGCCGGCAGTGTTAGGACAGGTGACTATGCTGGCAGTGTTAGGAGAGGTGACTATGCCGGCAGTGTTAGGACAGGTGACTATGCCGGCAGTGTTAGGACAGGTGACTATGCTGGCAGTGTTAGGAGAGGTGACTATGCCGGCAGTGTTAGGAGAGGTGACTATGCCGGCAGTGTTAGGACAGGTGACTATGCTGGCAGTGTTAGGACAGGTGACTATGCCGGCAGTGTTAGGACAGGTGACTATGCCGGCAGTGTTAGGACAGGTGACTATGCTGGCAGTGTTAGGAGAGGTGACTATGCCGGCAGTGTTAGGAGAGGTGACTATGCCGGCAGTGTTAGGACAGGTGACTATGCCGGCAGTGTTAGGACAGGTGACTATGCCGGCAGTGTTAGGACAGGTGACTATGCCGGCAGTGTTAGGAGAGGTGACTATGCCGGCAGTGTTAGGACAGGTGACTATGCCGGCAGTGTTAGGACAGGTGACTATGCCGGCAGTGTTAGGACAGGTGACTATGCCGGCAGTGTTAGGACAGGTGACTATGCCGGCAGTGTTAGGACAGGTGACTATGCCGGCAGTGTTAGGACAGGTGACTATGCCGGCAGTGTTAGGACAGGTGACTATGCCGGCAGTGTTAGGACAGGTGACTATGCCGGCAGTGTTAGGACAGGTGACTATGCTGGCAGTGTTAGGACAGGTGACTATGCCGGCAGTGTTAGGAGAGGTGACTATGCCGGCAGTGTTGGGACAGGTGACTATGCTGGCAGTGTTAGGAGAGGTGACTATGCTGGCAGTGTTAGGACAGGTGACTATGCCGGCAGTGTTAGGACAGGTGACTATGCCGGCAGTGTTAGGACAGGTGACTATGCCGGCAGTGTTAGGAGAGGTGACTATGCCGGCAGTGTTAGGACAGGTGACTATGCCGGCAGTGTTAGGACAGGTGACTATGCCGGCAGTGTTAGGAAGGTGACTATGCCGGCAGTGTTAGGACAGGTGACTATGCCGGCAGTGTTAGGACAGGTGACTATGCCGGCAGTGTTAGGACAGGTGACTATGCGGCAGTGTTAGGACAGGTGACTATGCCGGCAGTGTTAGGACAGGTGACTATGCCGGCAGTGTTAGGACAGACGGATTGAAGTGATGCCGGCAGTGTTAGGACAGGTGACTATGCCGGCAGTGTTAGGAAGGCAGGGTGACTATGCCGGCAGTGTTAGGACAGGTGACTATGCTGGCAGTGTTAGGAGAGGTGACTATGCCGGCAGTGTTAGGAAGGTGACTATGCCGGCAGTGTTAGGACAGGTGACTATGCCGGCAGTGTTAGGAAGGTGACTATGCGGCAGTGTTAGGACGGTGACTATGCCGGCAGTGTTAGGACAGGTGACTATGCCGGCAGTGTTAGGACAGGTGACTATGCGGCAGTGTTAGGACAGGTGACTATGCCGCAGTGTTAGGACAGGTGACTATGCCGGCAGTGTTAGGAAGGTGACTATGCGGCAGTGTTAGGACAGGTGACTATGCCGGCAGTGTTAGACAGTGACTATGCTGGCAGTGTTAGGGAAGGTGACTATGCTGGCAGTGTTAGAGAGGTGACTATGCTGGCAGTGTTAGGACAGGTGACTATGCCTGGGCAGTGTTAGGACAGGTGACTATGCGGCAGTGTTAGGACAGGTGACTATGCGGCAGTGTTAGGAGAGGTGACTATGCCGGCAGTGTTAGGACAGGTGACTATGCCGGCAGTGTTAGGACAGGTGACTATGCCGGCAGTGTTAGGACAGGTGACTATGCTGGCAGTGTTAGGACAGGTGACTATGCCGGCAGTGTTAGGACAGGTGACTATGCCGGCAGTGTTAGGAAGGTGACTATGCGGCAGTGTTAGGAGAGGTGACTATGCGGCAGTGTTAGGAAGGTGACTATGCCGGCAGTGTTAGGACAGGTGACTATGCTGGCAGTGTTAGGACAGGTGACTATGCTGGCAGTGTTAGGACAGGTGACTATGGCATGTGGGTCAGGGTGTTAGGACAGGTGACTATGCGGCAGTGTTAGGAAGGTGACTATGCCGGCAGTGTTAGGAAGGTGACTATGCCTGGCAGTGTTAGGAAGGTGACTATGCTGGCAGTGTTAGGACAGGTGACTATGCCGGCAGTGTTAGGACAGGTGACTATGCCGGCAGTGTTAGGACAGGTGACTATGCTGGCAGTGTTAGGAAGGTGACTATGCGGCAGTGTTAGGAGAGGTGACTATGCGGCAGTGTTAGGACAGGTGACTATGCGGCAGTGTTAGGACAGGTGACTATGCCGGCAGTGTTAGGACAGGTGACTATGCCGGCAGTGTTAGGACAGGTGACTATGCCGGCAGTGTTAGGAGCAGGTGGACTATGCGGCAGTGTTAGGAGAGGTGACTATGCCGGCAGTGTTAGGAGAGGTGACTATGCCGGCAGTGTTAGGACAGGTGACTATGCCGGCAGTTGTTAGGACAGGTGACTATGCTGGCAGTGTTAGGACAGGTGACTATGCCGGCAGTGTTAGGAAGGTGACTATGCCGGCAGTGTTAGGAAGGTGACTATGCGGCAGTGTTAGGACAGGTGACTATGCTGGCAGTGTTAGGGAAGGTGACTATGCCGGCAGTGTTATGGACAGGTGACTATGCCGGCAGTGTTAGGGACAGGTGACTATGCCGGCAGTGTTAGGAAGGTGACTATGCTGGCAGTGTTAGGACAGGTGACTATGCGGCAGTGTTAGGACAGGTGACTATGCGGCAGTGTTAGGAAGGTGACTATGCTGGCAGTGTTAGGAAGGTGACTATGCTGGCAGTGTTAGGACAGGTGACTATGCCGGCAGTGTTAGGAAGGTGACTATGCCGGCAGTGTTAGGACAGGTGACTATGCCGGCAGTGTTAGGAAGGTGACTATGCCGGCAGTGTTAGGACAGGTGACTATGCCGGCAGTGTTAGGACAGGTGACTATGCCGGCAGTGTTAGGACAGGTGACTATGCCGGCAGTGTTAGGACAGGTGACTATGCGGCAGTGTTAGGACAGGTGACTATGCCGGCAGTGTTAGGAGAGGTGACTATGCTGGCAGTGTTAGGAAGGTGACTATGCCGGCAGTGTTAGGACAGGTGACTATGCGGCAGTGTTAGGAGAGGTGACTATGCCGGCAGTGTTAGGACAGGTGACTATGCGGCAGTGTTAGGACAGGTGACTATGCCGGCAGTGTTAGGAAGGTGACTATGCTGGCAGTGTTAGACAGGTGACTATGCGGCAGTGTTAGGAGGTGACTATGCGGCATTTAGGAAGGTGACTATGCTGGCAGTGTTTTGGAAGGTGACTATGCCGGCAGTGTTAGGACAGGTGACTATGCTGGCAGTGTTAGGAGAGGTGACTATGCCGGCAGTGTTAGGACAGGTGACTATGCCGGGAGTGTTAGGATAGGTGACTATGCTGGCATGTGTTAGGACAGGTGACTATGCTGGCAGTGTTAGGAGAGGTGACTATGCTGCAGTGTTAGGACAGGTGACTATGCCGGCAGTGTTAGGAGAGGTGACTATGCCGGCAGTGTTAGGACAGGTGACTATGCCGGCAGTGTTAGGACAGGTGACTATGCTTGGCAGTGTTGTAGGAGAGGTGACTATGCGGCAGTGTTAGGACAGGTGACTAGCGGCAGTGTAGGACAGGTGACTATGCCGGCAGTGTTAGGAGAGTTGACTATGCGGCAGTGTTAGGACAGGTGACTATGCCGGCAGTGTTAGGAGAGGTGACTATGCCGGCAGTGTTAGGACAGGTGACTATGCTGGCAGTGTTAGGAGAGGTGACTATGCCGGCAGTGTTAGGACAGGTGACTATGCCGGCAGTGTTAGGAGAGGTGACTATGCCGGCAGTGTTAGGACAGGTGACTATGCCGGCAGTGTTAGGACAGGTGACTATGCTGGCAGTGTTAGGAGAGGTGACTATGCCGGCAGTGTTAGGAGAGGTGACTATGCCGGCAGTGTTAGGACAGGTGACTATGCCGGCAGTGTTAGGAGAGGTGACTATGCTGGCAGTGTTAGGACAGGTGACTATGCTGGCAGTGTTAGGAGAGGTGACTATGCCGGCAGTGTTAGGACAGGTGACTATGCTGGCAGTGTTAGGAGAGGTGACTATGCCGGCAGTGTTAGGACAGGTGACTATGCCGGCAGTGTTAGGATAGGGGACTATGCTGGCAGTTTAGGAGAGGTGACTATGCTGGCAGTGTTAGGAGAGGTGACTATGCTGGCAGTGTTAGGACAGGTGACTATGCTGGCAGTGTTAGGACAGGTGACTATGCCGGCAGTGTTAGGACAGGTGACTATGCCGGCAGTGTTAGGATAGGGACTAATGCTGGCAGTGTTAGGAGAGGTGACTATGCTGGCAGTGTTAGGACAGGTGACTATGCTGGCAGTGTTAGGAGAGGTGACTATCCCGGCAGTGTTAGGACAGGTGACTATGCGGCAGTGTTAGGATAGGGGACTATGCTGGCAGTTTAGGAGAGGTGACTATGCTGGCAGTGTTAGTACAGGTGACTATGCTGGCAGTGTTAGGACAGGTGACTATGCCGGCAGTGTTAGGACAGGTGACTATGCCGGCAGTGTTAGGACAGGTGACTATGCTGGCAGTGTTAGGACAGGTGACTATGCCGGCAGTGTTAGGAGAGGTGACTATGCCGGCAGTGTTAGGACAGGTGACTATGCTGGCAGTGTTAGGATGAGGTGACTATGCCGGCAGTGTTAGGACAGGGTGACTATGCCGGCAGTGTTAGGACAGGTGACTATGCGGCAGTGTTAGGAGAGGTGACTATGCCGGCAGTGTTAGGAGAGGTGAACTATGCCGGCAGTGTTAGGAGAGGTGACTATGCCGGCAGTGTTAGGATAGGGGACTATGCTGGCAGTGTTAGGAGAGGTGACTATGCTGGCAGTGTTAGGACAGGTGACTATGCCGGCAGTGTTAGGAGAGGTGACTATGCCGGCAGTGTTAGGACAGGTGACTATGCCGGCAGTGTTTAGGAGAGGTGACTATGCCGGCAGTGTTAGGAGAGGTGACTATGCTGGCAGTGTTAGAGAAGGTGACTATGCCGGCAGTGTTAGGAGAGGTGACTATGCCGGCAGTGTTAGGAGAGGTGACTATGCCGGCAGTGTTAGGATAGGGGGACTATGCCGGCAGTGTTAGGAGAGGTGACTATGCCGGCAGTGTTTAGGACAGGTGACTATGCCGGCAGTGTTAGGAGAGGTGACTATGCCGGCAGTGTTAGTAGGAGAGGTGACTATGCCGGCAGTGTTAGGACAGGTGACTATGCTGGCAGTGTTAGTACAGGTGACTATGCTGGCAGTGTTAGGAGAGGTGGACTATGCTGGCAGTGTTAGGACAGGTGACTATGCGGCAGTGTTAGGACAGGTGACTATGCCGGCAGTGATTTAGGACAGGTGACTATGCCGGCAGTGTTAGGAGAGGTGACTATGCCGGCAGTGTTAGGACAGGTGACTATGCCGGCAGTGTTAGGACAGGTGACTATGCGCGGCAGTGTTAGGACAGGTGACTATGCCGGCAGTGTTAGGACAGGTGACTATGCTGGCAGTGTTAGGACAGGTGACTATGCTGGCAGTGTTAGGACAGGTGACTATGCCGGCAGTGTTAGGACAGGTGACTATGCCGGTAGTGTTAGGAGAATGACGAGGAGGAAGGTGAGGAGGAAGACGAGGAGGAAGACGAGGAGGAAGGCCGGCTCCTCAGCCGTAGATATACCACTGAAATCAAATGATCACTTCTGATGACAATAGATGGTTTATACATCGCCCTTTTCATTCTCCATTAATTCAGGGTTTGGGTTTTAGAGAGATACATGTTTGTACTGTTCCTGCCCTCCTACATGATGAATCAGCACTGGGCACTACAGTTCTAGGATCTATAGATCCCTTATAAA
The DNA here is from genome assembly GCA_033576535.1 of Allobates femoralis. Lineage (NCBI taxonomy): Eukaryota > Metazoa > Chordata > Amphibia > Anura > Aromobatidae > Allobates > Allobates femoralis. Next base: position 12,208,461 of record JARQOC010000008.1, read on the forward strand.
TCAATAAAATCATATCTGCTCCTCTCTCAGGGGACACAGAAATTCAGCCTCATGCTGCAGCAGTGACAGGAGGTGTCAGGGGTGTGGACCCTGGGGGTTCCAGGATCATCCTACATTCCTGCCCCCTCATACTTCTGTATGAACAGGGGGTCTGGTTGCCGGCCCCATGGACATAGTACAATCCTGCCCCTGATATACATCCTATGTAATGTATGAACAGAGCTGTTCTCCCTTCATATAGCAATCATGTCACCACGCAGATATAAATACACGCTGTGATCTTCTGCTGTACAGTGATATGATAGTGCATAATGTGCGCTGCCATGTATCAGGCTAGGAGCACAGGCAGAGCACTGCATTGATTGAGTCAGCACTACCATGGTCTCCCTTCCCCATATCAGCTTGGTAGCTTCCTGTCCCCTGAAACTTTAGCACTATGGATGACTGAATTTCTCTGTCCCCTGAGGGAGGGGTGAGAGCTGAGGAACAGATATGATTTTATTGATTTATAAGTGATCTATAGATCCTAGAGCTGTAGGACTTGGTTTCATCATGTAGGAGGGGCAGGGACAGGACTAATCAATCATTTATCTCCCTGGAGTTCCCCTTTAAGTAATGAAGGTGGCGGCTTGGAATTTCCAGACTAAGTTGATTCTGACTTTTCATTTCCTCTCTCCTTCTTCCCTTTTCTATTCTTTTATAATCCTGTCTCCAGTTATCAGACGTTCTGCCTGATTGTAATGAGTTCTAACGACAAAGGAGCCCAGGAAAATCTCCTAATTGGGACAAGCTTCAGACCCCATTCCTTGGGATTGTAATGAATCCGTCCTGACGTGTCGGTGACTTCTGTGCTGCCGAAGAGCGAAATCAATGATTAAATTGAGCGAAGTATTGAGCGGATAGAGAGCAGAAAATCATCCAGAGAACCATCATTACCTCCAACATCCAAAGACCGAACATCTAATATACAGAATAAAACCTCCATACAGTGCACATACCACCATACAGTGCATAATACCAGCATACAGTGCATAATACCAGCATACAGTGCTTATAGAAAACCTCCATACAGTGCACATACCACCATACAGTGCATAATATCACCATACAGTGCTTATATAAAACCTCCATACAGTGCACATACCACCATACAGTGCATAATACCAGCATACAGTGCATAATACCAGCATACAGTGCATAATACCAGCATACAGTGCTTATAGAAAACCTCCATACAGTGCACATACCACCATACAGTGCATAATATCACCATACAGTGCTTATATAAAACCTCCATACAGTGCACATACCACCATACAGTGCATAATACCAGCATACAGTGCATAATACCAGCATACAGTGCATAATACCAGCATACAGTACCTATATAAAACCTCCATACAGTGCACATACCACCATACAGTGCATAATATCACCATATAGTGCTTATATAAAACCTCCATACAGTGCACATACCACCATACAGTGCATAATACCAGCATACAGTGCATAATACCAGCATACAGTGCCTATATAAAACCTCCATACAGTGCACATACCACCATACAGTGCATAATACCAGCATACAGTGCATAATACCAGCATACAGTGCTTATATAAAACCTCCATACAGTGCACATACCACCATACAGTGCATAATACCACCATACAGTGCATAATACCAGCATACAGTACCTATATAAAACCTCCATACAGTGCACATACCACCATACAGTGCATAATATCACCATATAGTGCTTATATAAAACCTCCATACAGTGCACATACCACCATACAGTGCATAATACCAGCATACAGTGCATAATACCAGCATACAGTGCATAATACCAGCATACAGTGCCTATATAAAACCTCCATACAGTGCACATACCACCATACAGTGCATAATACCAGCATACAGTGCATAATACCAGCATACAGTGCTTATATAAAACTCCATACAGTGCACATACCACCATACAGTGCATGATACCAGCATACAGTGCATAATAACAGCATACAGTGCATAATACCAGCATACAGTGCTTATATAAAACCTCCATACAGTGCACATACCACCATACAGTGCTTATATAAAACCTCCATACAGTGCACATACCACCAATACAGTGCATAATACCAGCATACAGTGCTTATATAATACCTCCATACAGTGCATAATACCAGCATACATTACTTATATAAAACCACCATACAGTGCATAATACCAGCATTCAGTGCCTATATAAAACCTCCATACAGTGCACATACCAGCATACAGTGCATAATACCAGCATACAGTGCTTATATAAAACCTCCATACAGTGCACATACCACCATACAGTGCATAATACCAGCATACAGTGCATAATACCAGCATACAGTGCATAAAACCTCCATACAGTGCCTATATAAAACCTCCATACATGTGGAAGTACTAAAATAACCCCCCCAAAAGTGCTTATATACCATAATGCTACCATACAGTGCTAAGAAAAACCTTCATACAGTGCATGTACAATACTACCATACAGTGCTAAAAGACTCCATACAGTGCATGTATAATACTACCATACAGTGCTTAAAGACTCCATACAGTGCATGTATAATACTCCATACAGTGCTTAAATAAAACCTCCATACAGTGCCTATATAAAACCTCTATTCAGCGCCTATATAAAACCTCCATACAGTGCTTAAATAAAACCTCCATACAGCGCCTATATAAAACCTCCATACAGTGTCTATATAAAACCTCCATACAGTGCTTAAATAAAACCTCCATACAGTGCTTAAATAAAACCTCCATACAGCGCCTATATAATACCTCCATATAGTGTCTATATAAAACCTCCATACAGTGCCTATATAAAACCTCCACACAGTGCCTATATAAAACCTCCACACAGTGCCTATATAAAACCTCCATACAGTGCCTATATAAAACCTCCATACAGTGCCTATATAAAACCTCCATACAGTGCCTATATAAAACCTCCATACAATGCCTATATAAAACCTCCATACAGCGCCTATATAAAACCTCCACACAGTGCCTATATAAAACCTCCATACAGCGCCTATATAAAACCTCCATACAGTGCCTATATAAAACCTCCATACAATGCCTATATAAAACCTCCATACAGCGCCTATATAAAACCTCCATACAGTGTTTAAATAAAACCTCCATACAGCGCCTATATAAAACCTCCATACAGTGCCTATATAAAACCTCCATACAGTGCCTATATAAAACCTCCATACAGCGCCTATATAAAACCTCCATACAGTGCCTATATAAAACCTCCATACAGCGCCTATATAAAACCTACATACAGTGCCTATATAAAAACCTCCATACAGTGCTTAAATAAAACCTCCATACAGCGCCTATATAATACCTCCATACAGTGTCTATATACAACCTCCATAGAGCACCTATATAAAACCTCCATACAGTGCATATATAAAACCTCCATACAGTGCCTATATAAAACCTCCATACAGCGCTTAAATAAAACCTCCATACAGCGCCTATATAAAACCTCCATACAGTGCCTATATAAAACCTCCATACAGTGCCTATATAAAACCTCCATACAGTGCCTATATATAACCTCCATACAGTGCCTATATAAAACCTCCATACAGTGCTTATATAAAACCTCCATACAGCACCTATATAAAACCTCCATACAGCGTCTATATAAAACCTCCATACAGCACCTATATAAAACCTCCATACAGCGTCTATATAAAACCTCCATACAGCGCCTATATAAAACCTCCATACAGCGCCTATATAAAACCTCCATACAGTGCCTATATAAAACCTCCATACAGTGCCTATATAAAACCTCCATACAGCGTCTATATAAAACCTCCATACAGTGCCTATATAAAACCTCCATACAGCGTCTATATAAAACCTCCATACAGCGTCTATATAAAACCTCCATACAGCGCCTATATAAAACCTCCATACAGCGCCTATATAAAACCTCCATACAGCTCCTATATAAAACCTCCATACAATGCCTATATAAAACCTCCATACAGTGCCTATATAAAACCTCCATACAGTGCTTAAATAAAACCTCCATACAGCGCCTATATAAAACCTCCATACAGTGCCTATATAAAACCTCCATACAGTGCCTATATAAAACCTCCATACAGCGTCTATATAAAACCTCCATACAGTGCCTATATAAAACCTCCATACAATGCCTATATAAAACCTCCATACAGCGCCTATATAAAACCTCCATACAGCGTCTATATAAAACCTCCATACAGTGCCTATATAAAACCTCCATACAGTGCCTATATAAAACCTCCATACAGCGTCTATATAAAACCTCCATACAGCGTCTATATAAAACCTCCATACAGTGCCTATATAAAACCTCCATACAGTGCCTATATAAAACCTCCATACAGTGCCTATATAAAACCTCCATACAGCGTCTATATAAAACCTCCATACAGTGCCTATATAAAACCTCCATACAGTGCCTATATAATACCTCCATACAGTGTCTATATACAACCTCCATACAGCGCCTATATAAAACCTCCATACAGCTCCTATATAAAATCTCCATACAGTGCCTATATAAAACCTCCATACAGTGTATATATAAAACCTCCATACAGCGCCTATATAAAACCTCCATACAGTGCTTATGTGATACCAGGATACATTGCTCAAATACAACCATACAGTGCTGAAATAAAGCCACCATATAACGCTTTAATAAAACCTCCATACAGTTCTTATATAATACTACCATACAGTGCTCAAATCAAACAGTGCTCCGACAAATCCACAGTAGTGTTTATACATTACCATATACTTAAATATAACCACCATACAGTGCTCATATAATACTAACATACGGTGCTAAATTTCCAGCTCCATCCATTATGTGCCCTATGAAACTGCACAGGTAGTGCGCCCCTAAGGCCGGAGCTGGACCTGCCACCTATACTGTATATACCATATACTATACTGTATATACTATATACCATACTGTTTTAGTTTGGGGTTGCTGGCCCTTTAATTTTGGAATCATACGCTTCCGCTGATTTGCATTAATGCTAATGAGACGCCGCTGAGAAGAATCAGGAACAATTGCCGGCAAACAAGTGAACGGCGTGCGGAAAACAATAAGGAGCCCCCCGACCGCGTGCCGCGATCCGGAATGTGCCGCAGATATTTCTAGGTGCCGGACCATTGCCATATAGAGACCGCAGAGACCCGGACCCTCGTCCCAGGACACGAGAGCTCGGACGTCACAGGACCCCGAGGGGCGCGGCGACACCTGGACACCCGGCACAGACTCTAGAGCCCCGCCCGTGTGCCCCCCTATGAGACCTGCCTCCATCCTGAGAACAAAGCCCGGCCATGGAGAAATGGTCGCGCATGCGCCGTCGAGTCCTGTTTTAGGATAGGTACAGGTTAATGATGAG
>JARQOC010000008.1:12214038-12241077 GCA_033576535.1 Allobates femoralis
GCCATATAGTCCACAAAAATACTTTGCTATACCTGTGAATACCGCACTATTCTATATAAATCCCCGGAAAATACAGTCCACAACAAATATGTGCTATACCTTTGAATACCGCACTATTCTATATAAATCCCCGCCAAAACAGTCCACAACAAATACTGTCCCTATACCTGTGAATACCGCACAAATGTCTAATAAATACCGCCATACACCCAAACAAAAATACGTGCTATACAGTTGGGGGCCAGAAATTTTTGGACAGGGGACACAAGTTTTGTATTTTAGCTGTTTACAAAAACATGTTCAGAAATAAAATTTAAATATATATAATATGGGCTGAAAGTGAAACCCCTCCCAGCTGCAATATGAGATTTTTCCACATCCAAATGGGGGGAAAGGGGTTTTTAAAAAAAAAATCATAGCTCTGTAATGCATACCTCCTCTTTTTAAAGGGGAAACCAAAAGAAATTTTGGACAATGGACTCTAAGGGCTGCAATTAACTCTAAAGGCGCTCCCTCGTTAACCTGTAATCAATGAAGTATTTTAAAAGGTCAGGGGTGGATTCCAGGTGTGGGGGTTTTGCATTTGGAAGCTGTTGCTGTGACCAGAAAACCATGCGGTCAAAGGAACTCTCAATTGGGGTGAAGCAGAACATCCTGAGGCTGAAAAAAAAAAAAAAAACCATCAGAGAGATAGCAGACATGCTTGGAGTAGCAAACTCAACATTTGGGCCCATTCTGAAAAAAAAAGGAATTGACGGGGTGAGCTTGGGAACTCAAAAAGGCCTGGGCGTCCCCCGGATGACAACAGTGGGGGAAATGATCGCCGCATACTTTATTTTTGGTGGAAAAAACCCGTTCACAAACATCAACTTAAGTCCAGAACACTGTCAGTGAAGTAGGTGTATCTTCGCTAAGTCAACAGTAAAGAAAGACTCCAGGACATAAAAAACAAAGGGTTCACATCTAGATGCAAACCATTCATCAATTCCAAAAATAGACAGGGCCCGAGTTTTAAAATTTGCTGAAAAACACCTCAAAAGCCAGCTCAGTTTTTGGAAAAGTATTCTATGGACAAAATGAGCCCAAAAATCAACCTGTACCAGAATGATGGGAAGAAAAAAGTTTGGGAAAAAGAAAAAGGGGAAAGGCACATGATCCAAGGCACAACCACATCCTTGTAAAACATGGTGGAGGCAACGTGATTGGGATGGGCATGCATGGCTTTTTAATGGCACTGGGGCACTTTTTTGTTTATTGATGACATAACAGCAGACCCAAAATAGCCGGAAGAATTCTTTAAGTGTACCGGGAAAATACTTTCCCGCCCAGATTCAGCCAAATGCTGCAAAGTTATTGGACGGCGGGTTCATAGTACAGATGGCCCAAAGACCCCAAGCATACGGCCCAAAACTACCCAGGAGTTCAGAGTGCAAAAAATTTGGGAAAATTCTGCAATGGCCAAGTCAATCACCAGATCTAAACCCCCAAATTTACATGCATTTCACTTGCTCAAATCCAGACTTAAGACGGAAAGACCCACAAACAAGCAAGACCTGAAGGCTGCGGCTGTAAAGGCCTGGCAAAGCATTAAGAAGGAGGAAACCCAGCGTTTGGTGATGTCCATGGGTTCCAGACTTAAGGCAGTGATTGCCTCCAAAGGATTCGCAACAAAATATTGAAAATAAAAATTATTTGTTTGGGTTATGTTTATTTGTCCAATTACTTTTGACCTCCTAAAATGTGGAGTAAAGAAATGTGTACAATTCCTACATTTTCTATCAGATATTTTTGTTCAACCCTTCAAATTAAACGTTACAATCTGCACTTGAATTCTGTTGTAGAGGTTTCATTTCAAATCCAATGTGGTGGCATGCAGAGCCCAACTCGCCAAAATTGTGTCACTGTCCAAATATTTCTGGCCCTAACTGTACCTGTGAATACCGCACTATGGCTATATTAATACCGCCATACAGTCCACAACAAATACTGTGCTATACCTGTGAATACCGCACTATGGCTATATAAATACCGCCATATAGTCCACAAGAAATACTGTGCTATACCTGTGAATACCGCACTATGGCTATATTAATACCGCCATACAGTCCACAACAAATACTGTGCTATACCTGTGAATACCGCACTATGGCTATATTAATACCGCCATACAGTCCACAACAAATACTGTGCTATACCTGTGAATACCGCACTATGGCTATATTAATACCGCCATACAGTCCACAACAAATACTGTGCTATACCTGTGAATACCGCACTATGGCTATATTAATACCGCCATATAGTCTGCAATAATATACCTATGGAAATACTGTTGCTTAGTGCACACAATATACCACTGCACAGTGCACCAAATATACCGCCAAAATATGCTGCACTATACCTATATAAATACCGCCAGTCTGCAATAATATACTGTGCTATACCTATGTAACTGCAACCATACATTGCATAAAATGATACTGTACTATGTGTATCTAAATACCGCCATACAGCGCATAACATTATACTATACTATAATGGCCACACAGTGCCATATAGTGCACAAAACATACTGCACTATGCCTATGTATAGCCCACCATACAGTGCACAGAAATTTACTGTACAAAGCCTGCAATACTATACCTGTCTAAAAACTGCAACACAGCCTATACAATCATACTGTACTATGCTTATAGACATACAGCGCACAAAATATACCGCACTATACCTATGTAAAGTCCACCACACAGTGCACAAAAATATAATGTTCGATGCCTATATATATATATATATATATATACCGCCACATGTATGCTGACACATATGAGCACACAGTGTATTTGTGCACTGTAAAATGTACCATTAGTGCACTATATGGCGGTATTTAAACATTGCACATTAATTTATTGTATGCAGCACAATATGTTTTCTGTGCTCTGTACTATATAACCATAGTAGGGTATAATAATTGTGCCATATAGTGCACAAATATACTATACAATGCATATAAAAATACTGCAATACAGTACTCAATGCATATGTAAATACCACCATGTACCTCCATATTGTGCACCAATATTATACCGTACTATGCTCGTGTGAATACTGCCATACAGTGCCCAGCTATACTGTACAATGCCTATGTAGATAAACTGTACTATGATTATGTAAATAATACTGCCATACAGTGCCCAGCTATACTGTACAATGCCTATGTAAATACCACCATATTGTGCACCAATATCATACCATACCATGCTTATGTAAATAATACTGCCATATAGAGCTCAAGAAGTGTCCAGTATAATGTGCAAGATTGACAAGAGACAAAGGCCTAACCCCGCTATCCAGCAGCAGGTGCCCCCGCGGCCGCCCCGGCACTGAGGGATGTAAGTAGGTCACCGCCGTGTTGTTTTACCCCCTGTGACGGCTTTAATCTTGCACACAATGGCTGCACTTTCCGCGGACGTTCAGGTAATTCGCTCTTGTGATACATTATTACCTTGAATTGAAGGTTAGGAAAGACGCGGAGAGAATGGCGGCACCGGCGTCATAGGAGGCGCAGGATGTGGGGTTGATTTATCTCATGGGGGCGGGAGAAGACAAAATGAACCTGCTGGGGAGGAGGGGGCGCCCAAAAAATAAGAAGAAGCAACTTATTTTTCTCTAATTTTTTTATTTTTTTATTTTTTTAAAAATCAGATCATCAGTGATAGCTCTCTCCTCCCTATCAGTGGTCGGCTGTGAATAATATAGGCCCCAGACATTACAGGATAGGGGACCAGACTCGGACTGGCCGGCGGGAAAGCAGGGGAATCTCCTGGTGGGCCCCAGACATTACAGAACAGGGACCCAGACTGGAGAGGAGAGCAATCTTCCGGTGGGTGTCAGACATTACAATATTCAGGCTTGGACTGGCCGACCGGAGAGCAGGGGAATCTCCCGGTGGGCCCCAGACATTACAAGACAGGGGACCAAGCTCGGACTGGCCGACCGGAGAGCAGGGGAATCTCCCGGTGGGCCCCAGACATCACAGGTCAGAGGACCAGGCTTAGACTGGCCTACCGGGTAGCAGAGGAATCTCCCGGTGGGCCCAAAATATTACAGGACAGGAGACCAGGCAAGAGAGCAGGGGAATCCCCCTGTGGGCCACAGACCATACAGGACAGGGAGCTCAGGCTCGGACTGGCCGGCAGGAGAGCAGGGGAATCTCTCGGTGGGCCACAGACCATACAGGACAGGGGCTCAGGCTTGGACTGGCTCACTACAGAGCAGGAGAATCTCTCAGTGGGTCCCAGACATTACAGAACAAGGGACCAGGCTTGGACTGGCCCACCGGAAAGCAGGGAAATCTCCCGATGGGCCCCAGACATTACAGGACAGGGAGCTCAGGCTCGGACTGGCTGGCAGGAGAGCAGGGGAATCTCCCGATGGGCCCCAGACAGTACAGGACAGATGGCTCAGGCTCGGACTGGCCAGCAGGAGAGCAGGGGAATCTCCCGGTGGGCCACTTTGTAGTAGTTCCTCATCACTCACCCCCAAGCATGATTAGTAGTTGGCATAATACTCTTGTTTCACTATATGGAGGTTTGCAATGTAATTGGGGATGTAGGACCCCAGTTTTGTGAACCCCTCCACCACCTATTAGCAAATCCCTTTAATAGGTCCTGAATTAAGGATTAAGGAATAAACACCTTTTAATGCATCATAGTATAGTAACATATAAATGTCCCAAGTGCAGAATCTATCATATTAATATCCCACTTATTAGATGCACAGCGATAACGCAGCAGCTGGCTCCCTGCACTGACTCCTCAGCACCACTAGATGGCAGTATAACACCACCGTTCCCCCATATGCCAGGCTCTGTACTGCACAGCTGGAGTTGAGCTCTGTTAACCCTTCCTAAGCTGCCACATTACATTCTCATAAATTAATAGATATGTCAATGATTATTTCCTCGTATCGCTAATAAGACTCTATTTATTCCGTCATCCATTACACCGGGTGTATATGGACCTCAGGGGTTGGTGCTTCCCAATTCTGGCCCATCCTATTAGGTGCAGTGTCTGGTATACTTGGACAGGTCACCCACTATGGTAATACCTGTATATAGGGATCGTCAACTTAACCCCTCATTACTAATAATAAAGCAGAACACTCACTTGATCTTTGGTTCTTGATGAAGAAGAGTTTGAGTCTTTCCTTGAAGGTGTTCTCATTGACGTAAAACTCCACCTGTACTCTGCAAGAGAGAAGAAGACAATGAGAGGGGAACGTAGGGAGAAGACTGACACCAAGGACCTGCCCTACACCAGACTGACACACAGGCACCTGCCCTACACCAGACTGACACCAAGGACCTGCCCTGCACCAGACTGACACCGAGGACCTGCCCTACACCAGACTGACACCGAGGACCTGCCCTACACCAGACTGACACCAGGCACCTGCCCTACACCAGACTGACACCAAGGACCTGCCCTACACCAGACTGACACCGAGGACCTGCCCTACACCAGACTGACACCGAGGACCTGCCCTACACCAGACTGACACCAAGGACCTGCCCTACACCAGACTGACACCAAGGACCTGCCCTACACCAGACTGACACCAAGGACCTGCCTACACCAGACTGACGCCAAGGACCTGCCCTACACCAGACTGACACCAAGTGCCTGCCCTACACCAGACTGACACCAAGGACCTGCCCTACACCAGACTGACACCAAGGACCTGCCCTACACCAGACTGACACCAAGGACCTGCCCTGCACCAGACTGACACCGAGGACCTGCCCTACACCAGACTGACACCGAGGACCTGCCCTACACCAGACTGACACCAGGCACCTGCCCTACACCAGACTGACACCAAGGACCTGCCCTACACCAGACTGACACCGAGGACCTGCCCTACACCAGACTGACACCGAGGACCTGCCCTACACCAGACTGACACCAAGGACCTGCCCTACACCAGACTGACACCAAGGACCTGCCCTACACCAGACTGACACCAAGGACCTGCCTACACCAGACTGACGCCAAGGACCTGCCCTACACCAGACTGACACCAAGTGCCTGCCCTACACCAGACTGACACCAAGGACCTGCCCTACACCAGACTGACACCAAGGACCTGCCCTACACCAGACAGACACCAAGGACCTGCCCTACACTAGACTGACACCAAGGACCTGCCCTACACCAGACTGACACCAAGGACCTGCCCTACACCAGACTGACACCAAGGACCTGCCCTACACCAGACTGACACCGAGGACCTGCCCTACACCAGACTGACGCCAAGGACCTGCCCTACACCAGACTGACACCGAGGACCTGCCCTACACCAGACTGACGCCAAGGACCTGCCCTACACCAGACTGACACCAAGTGCCTGCCCTACACTAGACTGACACCAAGGACCTGCCCTACACCAGACTGACACCAAGGACCTGCCCTACACCAGACTGACACCAAGGACCTGCCCTACACCAGACTGACGCCAAGGACCTGCCCTACACCAGACTGACGCCAAGGACCTGCCCTACACCAGACTGACACGAAGGACCTGCCCTACACCAGACTGACACTGAGGACCTGCCCTACACCAGACTGACACCGAGGACCTGCCCTACACCAGACTGACACCGAGGACCTGCCCTACACCAGACTGACACCAAGGACCTGCCCTACACCAGACTGACACCAAGTACCAGCCCTACACCAGACTGACACCAAGGACCTGCCCTACACCAGACTGACACCAAGGACCTGCCCTACACCAGACTGACACCAAGGACCTGCCTACACCAGACTGACGCCAAGGACCTGCCCTACACCAGACTGACACCAAGTGCCTGCCCTACACCAGACTGACACCAAGGACCTGCCCTACACCAGACTGACACCAAGGACCTGCCCTACACCAGACAGACACCAAGGACCTGCCCTACACTAGACTGACACCAAGGACCTGCCCTACACCAGACTGACACCAAGGACCTGCCCTACACAACCAAGACTGCTACACCAAGGGACCTGCCCTACAACCAGACTGACACCGAGGACCTGCCCTACACCAGACTGACGCCAAGGACCTGCCCTACACCAGACTGACACCAAGGACCTGCCCTACACCAGACTGACCCAAGGACCTGCCCTACACCAGACTGACACCAAAATGCCTGCCCTACACTAGACTGACACCAAGGACCTGCCCTACACCAGACTGACACCAAGGACCTGCCCTACACCAGACTGACACCAAGGACCTGCCCTACACCAGACTGACCCAAGGACCTGCCCTACACCAGACTGACGCCAAGGACCTGCCCTACACCAGACTGACACGAAGGACCTGCCCTACACCAGACTGACACTGAGGACCTGCCCTACAACCAGACTGACACCGAGGACCTGCCCTACACCAGACTGACACCGAGGACCTGCCCTACACCAGACTGACACCAAGGACCTGCCCTACACCAGACTGACACCGAGGACCTGCCCTACACCAGACTGACACCAAGGACCTGCCCTACACCAGACTGACACCGAGGACCTGCCCTACACCAGACTGACACCAAGGACCTGCCCTACACCAGACTGACACCAAGGACCTGCCCTACACCAGACTGACACCAAGGACCTGCCCTACACCAGACTGACACCAGGACCTGCCTACACCAGACTGACACCAGGACCTGCCCTACACCAGACTGACACCAGGACCTGCCTACACCAGACTGACACCAAGGACCTGCCCTACACAGACTGACCCAAGGACCTGCCCTACACCAGACTGACCCAGGACCTGCCTACACCAGACTGACACCAAGGACCTGCCCTACACCAGACTGACACTGAGGACCTGCCTACACCAGACTGACACCAAGGACCTGCCTACACCAGACTGACACCAGGACCTGCCCTACACCAGACTGACACGAGGACCTGCCCACCAGACTGACACAGGACGCCTACACAGACTGACACCAAGGACCTGCCCTACACCAGACTGACCCAAGGACCTGCCTACACCAGACTGACACCAAGGACCTGCCCTACACCAGACTGACACAAGGACCTGCCCTACACCAGACTGACACAGACCTGCCTACACCAGACTGACCCAAGGACTGCCTACACCAGACTGACACCAGGACCTGCCCTACACCAGACTGACACCAAGGACCTGCCCTACACCAGACTGACACCAGAACCGTACACCAGACTGACAACCAGGACCTGCCCTACACCAGACTGACACCAAGGACCTGCCCTACACCAGACTGACACCAAGGACCTGCCCTACACCAGACTGACACAAGCCTGCCCTACACCAGACTGACACCAAGACCTGCCCTACACCAGACTGACACCAAGGACCTGCCCTACACCAACTGACACCAGGACCTGCCTACACCAGACTGACACCAGGACCTGCCCTACACCAACTGACACCAGGACCTGCCTACACCAGACTGACACCAGGACCTGCCCTACACCAGACTGACACCGAGGACCTGCCCTACACCAGACTGACACAGACCGAGCACCGCTGCCCTACACCAGACTGACACCAGGACCTGCCCTACACCAGACTGAAACCAAGGACCTGCCCTACACCAGACTGACACCAGGACCTGCCTACACCAGACGACACCAGGCCTGCCCTACACCAGACTGACACCAGGACCTGCCCTACACCAGACTGACACCAAGGACCTGCCCTACACCAACTGACTACGACACACCAGGACCTCCTACACCAGACTGACACCAAGACCTGCCCTACACCAGACTGACACCAAGGACCTGCCCTACACCAGACTGACACCAGGACCTGCCCTACACCAGACTGACACAGGACCTGCCTACACCAGACTGACACCAGGACCTGCCCTACACCAGACTGACACCAAGGACCTGCCCTACACCAGACTGACACCAAGGACCTGCCCTACACCAGACTGACACCAAGGACCTGCCCTACCACGACACAGACCTGCCTACACAGACTGACCCAAGGACCTGCCCTACACCAGACTGACACCAAGGACCTGCCCTACACCAGACTGACACGAGGACCTGCCCTACACCAGACTGACACCAAGGACCTGCACCCTACACCAGACTGCTCAGACTGACACCAGGACCTGCCCTACACCAGACTGACACCAAGGACCTGCCCTACACCAGACTGACACCAAGACCTGCCTACACCAGACTGACACCAAGGACCTGCCCTACACCAGACTGACACCAAGGACCTGCCCTACACCAGACTGACACCAAGGACCTGCCTACACCAGACTGACACCAAGGACCTGCCCTACACCAGACTGACACCAGGACCTGCCCTACACCAGACTGACACCAAGGACCTGCCCTACACCAGACTGACACCAAGGACCTGCCCTACACAGACTGACACCAAGGACCTGCCCTACACCAGACTGACACCAGGACCTGCCCTACACCAGACTGACACCAAGGACCTGCCCTACACCAGACTGACACCAAGACCTGCCCTACACCAGACTGACACCGAGGACCTGCCTACACAGACTGACCCAGGACCTGCCTACACCAGACTGACCCAAGGACCTGCCCTACACCAGACTGACCCAAGGACCTGCCTACACCAGACTGACACCAAGTCCTGCCCTACACAGACTGACACCAAGGACCTGCCCTAACCAGACTGACACCAGGACCTGCCCTACACCAGACTGACACCAGGACCTGCCCTACACCAGACTGACCCAAGGACCTGCCTACACCAGACTGACCCAAGGACCTGCCTACACCAGACTGACACAAGGACCGCCCTACACCAGACTGACACCAGGACCTGCCCTACACCAGACTGACACAAAGGACCTGCCCTACACCAGACTGACACAAGGACCTGCCCTACACCAGACTGACACCAGACCAGCCTACACCAGACTGACACCAAGGACCTGCCCTACACCAATGACACCAAGGACCTGCCTACACCAGACTGACACAGGACCTGCCCTACACCAGACTGACCAAGGACCTGCCTACACCAGACTGACACCAAGGACCTGCCCTACACCAGACTGACCCAAGGACCTGCCCTACACCAGACTACACCAAGACTCCCTACACCAGACTGACACCAGACTGCCCTACACCAGATGACACGAGGACCTGCCCTACACCAGATGACACCGAGGACCTGCCCTACACCAGACTGACACGAGGACCTGCCCTACACCAGACTGACACCAGGACCTGCCCTACACCAACTGACCAAGACCTGCCCTACACCAGACTGACACCAAGGACCGCCTACACCAGACTGACCAGGACCGCCCTACACCAACTGACACCAAGGACCTCCCCACCAACTGACACCGGACCTGCCCTACACAACTGACACAGGACCTCCCACACCAGAACATAGGACTGCCCTACACCAGATACACCAGACCTCCCTACACAGACGACACCAGGACCTCCCTAACCAGACTGACACGAGACCGCCCTACACCAACTGCCCAAGACCTGCCCTACACAGACGACAGAGACTGCCCTACACCAGATGAACCAGGACCGCCCCACCAACTACACCAGGCCTCCCTACCCAACGACACGAGACCTGCCCTACCAGACTGACACCAGGACCTGCCTACACCAGACTGACACCGAGGACCTGCCCTACACCAGACTGACACCAAGGACCTGCCCTACACCAGACTGACCCGAGACCTGCCCTACACCAGACTGACACAAGGACCTGCCCTACACCAGACTGACACCAAGACCTGCCCTACACCAGACTGACACCAAGGACCTCCTACACCAGACTGACACCAGGACCTGCCTACACCAGACTGACACTGAGGACCTGCCCTACACCAGACTGACACCAGCACCTGCCTACACCAACTGACACCAGGACCTGCCCTACACTAGACTGACACCAAGGACCTGCCCTACACCAGACTGACACCAGGACCTGCCCTACACAACTGACCCAAGGACCTGCCCCACCAGACTGACACCGAGGACCTGCCTACACCAGACTGACACCAAGGACCTGCCTACACCAGACTGACACCAAGGCCTGCCCTACACCAGACTGACACCGAGGACCTGCCTACACAGACTGACACCAAGGACCTGCCCTACACCAGACTGACACCAGGACCTGCCCTACACCAGACTGACACCAAGGACCTGCCCTACACCAGACTGACACCAAGGACCTGCCCTACACCAGACTGACCAAACCAAGGACCTGGCCTACACCAGACTGACACCAAGACCGCCCTACACCAGACTGACACCAAGGACCTGCCTACACCAGACTGACACCAAGGCTGCCTACACCAACTGACACCAGGACCTGCCCTACACAGACTGACACCAAGGACCTGCCCTACACCAGACTGACACCGAGGACCTGCCCTACACAGACTGACACCAAGGACCTGCCCTACACCAGACTGACACCAAGGACCGCCCTACACCAGACTGACACAGGACCTGCCCTACACCAGACTGACACCAAGGACCTGCCCTACACCAGACTGACACCAAGGACCTGCCCTACACCAGACTGACACGAGGACCTGCCTACACAGACTGACACCAGGACCTGCCTACACCAGACTGACACCGAGGACCTGCCCTACACCAGACTGACACCGAGGACCTGCCCTACACCAGAGTGACACCGAGGACCTGCCCTACACCAGACTGACACCGAGGACCTGCCCTACACCAGACTGACACCGAGGACCTGCCCTACACCAGACTGACACCGAGGACCTGCCCTACACCAGACTGACACCGAGGACCTGTCCTACACCAGACTGACACCGAGGACCTGCCCTACACCAGACTGACATCAAGGATTGCCCTACACCAGACTGATATTGGGGACCCACTGTGCTGCAGGGCATCTTTATGCTGAAATATCACATGCTTAAAGCTCCACTTATGTAACTCACTGTTCATACACTGAACTCAATAAGAAATAGATTACGCTCCCCCTAGTGTTGTCTGCCTGTATCCACCATTAGGGGGAGCTCACTGTGCATACACTGAACTCAATAGGAAATCTGTATACATTACGCTCCCCCTGGTGGTATCTGCCTACATTCACCACTAGAGGGAGCTCACTGTTTATACACTGAACTCAATACGAAATATATATTCATTACGCTACCCCTAGTGGTGTCTACCTGCAGTCACCATTAGAGGGAGCTCACTGTGCATACACTAGGAAATCTGTATACATTACGCTCCCCCTAGTGGTATCTGCCTACATCTACCACTAGAGGGAGCTCACTATTTATACACTGAACTCAATAGGAAATGTATATACATTACGCTCCCCCTAGTGGTGTCTATCTGCATCCGCCACTAGAGGAAGCTTACTGTGCATACACTAGGAAATCTGTATACATTACGCTCCCCCTATTGGTTACTGCCTGCAACCACCACTAGAGGGAGCTCACTAGTTATACTCTGAAGTCAACAGGAAATCCATATACATTACACTCCTTCTAGTAGTGTCTGCCTGAAGCCACCACTAAAGGGAGCTCACTGTGCATACACTAGGAAATCTGTATACATTATGCTCCTCCTAGTGGTGTCTGACTACAGTCACCACTAGAGGGAGCTCACTGTGCATACACTGAACTCAATAGGAAATCTGTATACATTACGCTCCCCCTAGTGGTGTCTGTCTGCAGCCACCACAAGAGGGAGCTCACTCGCTGTTCATACACTGAACTCAATAGGAAATCTGTATACATTACGCTCCCCCTAGTGGTGTCTGTCTGCAGCAACCACTAGAAGGAGCTCACTCACTGTGCATACACTGAACTCAATAGGAAATCTGCATACATTACGCTCCCCCTAGTGGTGGCTAATGGAAGACAGAACTATTTTCATGCAGACAATAAAAAAAGTCAAGTTTGCACTTAACTAAACAGGACGATAAAAGGTAAATATTTACTTTTGAGTAAAAGCTAAGATGTCATCCCCAGGAAGCTGAGATCTAGGCTCCAGTTTGTAGTAGAGACCAGATTGCCATGCAAGGCAATAGACACTAATTCTCCTAATCACTAGCTATAGCTAGAATCCTGCAAACAGCAGCTCTGATCTCAGCTTCCTGCACCCGACAGGGAGACTTTAATTGCATCCATAATAATTCTGCGAGATCTGTGAGTGTAATAACTGCGGTCAGCATGGAGGACGGTGAACCTGGGGGGGACACGGCGGGGACCCCAGAGTTTATATCCACTGCTATATGGACTTACGTGTTCCCCATCTTTAATCAGCGTCCCTTGTATTAAAGAGAATGAAAAATAATATAAAAATAATAAAAAATAAAAGTCCTGGTCAAGATTTTATATAAAAGAAATCCCAGGGAGCAGAGCGACGTCCGGGGCCCAGACCTCCTTGTTTACATTCTGCAGCTGCCGGGTATCATGTGCCCACGGGCAGGTGGTGAAGGCATCAAGATCCATCGGTATGAAGGTCATGTGACATCCCGCAGCCGGGGGGTCTTAAAGGGGATGTCCAGGATTGGTAAACCGTTACTACATTCTTTCGAAAACAGCGCCACCCCTGTCTACAGGTTGCATGCGGTATTACAGCATAGACCCAGATGGTGCTGAGCTGCAATGTCACACACAACCTGTAGACAGGGGTGGCGCTGTTTTTGCAAGGGAATGTCAGCACATCGGCCTCCTGTGTCAATTCATGTCTGTTTATTTACTAAATACTTGTGTTCCCATGAAATAACAATTCTCAGAGAATCTTTTCTTATCCTCTGTTATTACTCCTGGAAATGTCTGAATACATTAATGACTGGGGGCTGCTGTCCAATCAGTGCTGGCGCTATAAGGACACCCTCCCTGTTATGGGGAATAATAACGTCTAGAAATTGATTTTTGGGAGGAATAACAGGGGACCAATACAATTAGTTACATAAAAAAAAATATGTTTCCGAAATAAAAATAAAAAAATTAAACAATATGTATACTTCTATTTAAATACAGGGTATGCACAGAACTCAATAATAAATCTGTCTGCAGTGAGCTCCCCCTAGTGGTGGCTTTTTTCCTCTTTTAAGTATTCATGCAGGAGTTGCTGCCAGGGGTGTAATAATTGTGGTTGTAGGGGTTACAACCCCAACTGGGCCTGGGGGTACAGGGGCCCGAGAACTCACATCCAGCACAATGGTGGCAGACAACGCTGCCGCTACAGGGCCACTATGGGGTTTGTCAGTCAAGACGGCCTGGTGCCAACTCTGGGACTGTGCCCCCCTCACCCACAGGGCCCCCCCAACAGGATGGGGATGTATTGCAGGACGAGCCTATATGTAGCAGATGGAAACCATATATACTAGGATAGGGGGACATATACCAGGATGGAGGGACATATATATCAGGATGGAGGGACATATATAGCAGGACGGGGCTATACCACAAAAAAGACAGTGTATTTTTAGATGTCTTTTATACTGTCTTTTTTGTGGTATAGATTCTTTGTGGTGTGAACACGGTTCTACAGACCTGTTCACATTGCGCTTTGGCTTAACTGTTAGTATTCATACCAAGATGGGGGTCATATAAACCAGGATGGGCAACATACATACCAGAATGGGGGGACATATAAACCAGGATAGGGACATATATACTTGGCAAGACTGGGGACCTATATACAGGGGCTGGCTGGAGCCTCTAACCCCGGGTGGCAGATTACTTCTGCCAGCCCTGCCTTGAAAAGCGCGGGGGGGGGGGGGGGGGGGCTTGGTGCTGTCGGGCCGACTTGACGACCGGTGGGGGAGGGGGGGGGGGTGTGCTGTCGGGCCGACTTGACGACCGGGGGGGGGGGGTGCTGTCGAGCCGACTTGACGACCGGGGGGGGGGGGGGGGGGGGGGGGGGGTGCTGTCGGGCCGACTTGACGACGGGGGGGTGGGTGGGCGGGGGTGCTGTCGGCCGACTTGACGGGGGGGGGGGGGGGGGGGGTGTGCTGTCGGGCGACGGGGGTGCGTCGAGCGATGGACCGGGGGGGGGGTGTCGGGCCGACTTGACGACAGCCGCGACCGGCCGCAAAGCGACACCGCGGCCAAAGCGACACCCGCGGCCGGCCCGTTTCTGGAGGGGGCGGCCCTAATGGTGGACTATACCACCAGCCCAGGGGGCACCTGCCCCCCTGCCACCTGGGCCAGCCCGCCCCTGCCTATATACCAGGATGGGGACCATATATGCCAGGATCGAAAGATATATACCATGATGAAGAAATATCTGGCAAGATGGGGGACATATATACTAGCATGGGGGACATATATACTAGGATGGGGGCATATATACCAGCATGGGGGACATATATACCAGGACGGGGGACATATATACCAGAATGGAGGACATATATACCAGCATGGGGGACATATATACCAGCATGGGGGACATGTATGTAAAGTGTTAGGGAACTAATAGCACTATATAAATGAATAAATATTATTATTATATACACCAGCATGGGGGACATATATACCAGGACGGGGACATATATACCAGGATGGGGTCATTAAGACATAATGAAGAAGGACAGGGGGTAATTTGTAAGTCTATATAGGGTCTACAATGCTAAAAGGGTCCATACATCTGACCATTCTGGAGGGGAGTAACATGCGCACAGGGGGAAGGGGGTGGTGGTTGTAGGTCAGAAAAATCTCTTAACTAATTCTGTCCAAAGATGTATTCCAGGCATTGAGATAAGAAGGCGCAATATGACCACGGCTTAGTGAATTCAGTGGCCTGTGGCATTGCCAGTTATTGTACCACATTGATATCCCTTAAAGGGATACTGTCATGCTTGAGGGGCAAGGGTAGCAAGGAGTCAGATGTAGGGGGTCAGGGGAGCCTAATCAGGCCCCGATACTCGGGTCCCTGGCTCGCCCTGATATCAGAGGTACCTCTAAAAGTGAGGAGGTCCGAGCCACAAGCCTAAGTCCCTAAAGCTCCCGAGAAGACCTTGGGATAAGCCCCTACCTCTACCCACGAACCACGGAGCCCAGCAGCTTCCAATGGGGAAAAGCAGCAGCTTTAGATCAGCGTCTGCTCACAACAGGTCACAGTCTAGAAATGAACTGAATCAGCAACATCAGGTGGATGTGCTCTGAGCCATTTATGGCTGAGGGGTGGGGAGCAACCAGCACAGACGTAGGACAGAGCTGAGCGTAGGGAGTCAGGGGAGCCTGCTCTGGCCCTGATATTGGGGTCCCTGACTCGCCTTGTACTCGGAGGTACCTCTGAAGGTGAGGAGGTCCGAGCCGCCAGCCTAAGACCCTAAAACTGCTGAGAAGCCCTAGGCATAAGCCCCTCCCTCCACCCACGGACCACAGAACCCAGCAGCTTCCAATGGAAAAAGAAACAGCAGCTTCAGATCAGCGTCTGCTCACAACAGGTCACAATCTAGAAGTGAACTGAATCAGCAACATCAGGTGGATGTGCTCTGACCCATTTATGGCTGAGGGGTGGTGAGCAACCAGCCCAGGCATACTCCTCAGCTCACCTAAGCATGAGACATATCCATCACACACACCTGCAGCAATCTCCACCTGCAGAGCCGCACACTGAATGACAGAGGAAAAAAAAGGTTGAAGGCCCCGTTACACGCTTCTGTGGTCGAATGAGCCGACCAACGATCCGACTTGACCTAGATCGCTTGAACGTCGTTCAATGATCGTTAGTGAGGTGTCACACGTACAGATATCTTTAACGACCCCGTTGGTCGTTTCTACTCGTCACACGTAACGACGTAGTTACGACGTCGTTGCTCCACCCAAAAAAACGTGACATACAAACGATATCGTAGCGTGTAACGGGCCCTTAGGTTTAAACCACAGCAGCAGTAACAGATAGTACACAATAAAGAAATCATAACCATCGGTCTACCAGTCCATGGGCTGGATCTAGTATTGCAGTAGACTGGTATGGCCCCGATTTCTAATTCCGTACTGCCCCTTTAAGCTCCCCGGGCCCCAATGGATCCGGGTCCTCCTTTCCTGCTTTATTCCTACCACATCCATAATAAATATGATCAAATCGCTGCTGCAGTTTGTAGCTTCTGTCGTGGATCCCCCGGGGAAAGATTAGAGGACAAGGTTTCCTGTAACTACAACACAAACAGATCGATACAAAGTGTCAGCACTGAGATAATGCCGCCAAACTGTGGTACCGCCAGATGGGAGACAAGTGTCAATCATAAGGGAGAGGCGGCGGAGCAACGAGAGTCAGGAGTGATCCCGGCTACACAAATCTGATATATTATAACTGATGATTTCAAAGGAATAGAAGCAAGAACGCCCAACATAGTGCGAGACCACAGGTAGAGACGCCCAAAGGCCACGTCATGTGCCACAGAGGAAGACACATCTCAGGGCAGAGTTACCAAAACTGCCGAAATATAACATGGAGTGGAGAGGTGACTATGCAGGAGGAAGAGTAAAGAGGAAGGCGAGGAGGAAGGCGATAAGGAAGGCAAGGAGGAAGACGAGGAGGTAGGCGAGGAGGAAGACGAGGAGGAGAGGCGAGGAGGAAGGCGAGGAGGAAGGCGAGGAGCAAGACGAGGAGGAAGGCGAGGAGGAAGACGAGGAGGAAGACGAGGAGGAAGGCGAGGAGGAAGACGAGGAGGAAGGCGAGGAGGAAGACGAGGAGGAAGGCGAGGAGGAAGACGAGGAGGAAGACGAGGAGGAAGGCGAGGAAGAAGGCGAGGAGGAAGACGAGGAGAAATGCGAGGAGGAAGACGAGGAGGAAGGCGAGGAGGAAGACGAGGAGGAAGGCGAGGAGGAAGACGAGGAGGAAGACGAGGAGGAAGACGAGGAGGAAGGCGAGGAGGAAGACGAGGAGAAATGCGAGGAGGAAGACGAGGAGGAAGGCGAGGAGGAAGGCGAGGAGGAAGGCGATGAGGAAGGCGATGAGGAAGGCGAGGAGGAAGACGAGGAGGAAGGCGAGGAGGAAGACGAGGAGGAAGGCGAGGAGGAAGGCGAGGAGGAGAAGCGAGGAAGGAGACGAGGAGGGAAGGCGAGAGAGGAAAGACGAGGAGGAAGGCGAGGAGGAGAGGAAAGCGAGAGAAGAGGAGGAAGAGAAAGCGAGAGGAAGGCGAGGAGGAAGGCGGAGGAGGAAGACGAGGAGAAATGCGAGGAGGAAGGCGATGAGGAAGGCGATGAGGAAGGTGAGGAGGAAGACGGGAGGAAGGCGAGGAGGAAGATGAGGAGGAAGGCGAGGAGGAAGACGAGGAGGAAGGCGTGGAGGAAGGCGATGAGGAAGGCGATGAGGAAGGTGAGGAGGAAGAACGAGGAGGAAGGCGAGGAGGAAGACGAGGAGGAAGGCGAGGAGGAAGGCGATGAGGAAGGCGAGGAGGAAGACGAGGAGAAATGCGAGGAGGAAGACGAGGAGGAAGGCGAGGAGGGAAGACGAGGAGGAAAGGCGAGGAGGAAGACGAGGAGGAAGACGAGGAGGAAGGCGAGGAGGAAGGCGAGGAGGAAGGTGAGGAGGAAGGCGGAGGAGGAAGGCGAGGAGGAAGACGAGGAGGAAGGCGAGGAGGAAGGCGGATGAGGAAGGCGAGGAGGAAGACGAGGAGGAAGGCGAGGAGGAAGACGAGGAGGAAGGCGAGGAGGAAGGCGATGAGGAAGGCGATGAGGAAGGCGAGGAGGGAAGGCGAGGAGGAAGGCGAGGAGAAATGCGAGGAGGAAGGCGAGGAGGAAGTCGAGGAGGAAGGCGAGGAGCAAGACGAGGAGCAAGACGAGGAGGAAGACGAGGAGAAAAGCTGTCTCCTTAGCTGCAGATATACCACTGAAATCAAATGATCACTTCTGATGACAATAGATGGTTTATACATCGTCCTTTTCATTTTCCCTGCCCTCCTACATGATCATACAGAGCTGGATACTACAGTTCTAGGATCTATAGATCCCTTATAAATCAATAAAATCATATCTGCTCCTCAGGGGACAGAGAAATTCAGTCTCATGCTGCAGCAGTGACAGAAGGTGTCGGGGTGTGGACCCTGGGGGCTCGAGAATCATCTCACATTCCTGCCCTCTCACACTTCTGTATGAACAGGGGGTGTGGTTGCCGGCCCCATGGACACAGTACAATCCTGCCCCTGATATACATCCTATGTAATGTATGAACAGAGTTGTTCTCCCTTCATATAGCAATCATATCACCAAGCAGATATAAATACACGCTGTGATCTTCTGCTGTGCAATGATATGATGGTGCATAATGTGCGCTGCCATGTACCAGGCTAGGAGCAGAGGCAGAACACTGCATTGATTGATACAGCACTGCCATGGTCTCCCCTCCCCCAATATCTACTTGGTAGCTTCCAGTCCCCTGAAACTTTAGCACTATGGATGACTGAATTTCTGTCCCCTGAGGGAGGGGCGAGAGCTGAGGAGCAGATGTGATTTTATTGATTTGTAAGTGATCTATAGATCCTAGACCTGTAGGACTTGGTTTCATCGTGTAGGAGGGCAGGGACAGGACTAATCAGTTATCTCCCTGGAGTTCCCTTTAAGTAATGAAGGTGGTGGCTAGGAATTTCCAAACTAAGTTGATTCTGACTTTTCTTTTATTTCCTCTCTCCTTCTTCCCTTTTCTATTCTTGTATAATCCTGTCTCCAGTTATCAGACGTTCTGCCTGATTGTAATGAGTTCTAACGACAAAGGAGCCCAGGAAAGTCTCCTAATTGGGACAAGCTTCAGACCCCATTCCTTTGGATTGTAATGAATCCGTCCTGACGAGTCGGTGACTTCTGCGCTGCCGAAGAGCGAAATCAATGATTCAATTGAGCGAAGTATTGAGCGGATAGAGTGCAGATAATCATCCAGAGAACCATCATTACCTCCAACATCCAAAGACCTAACACCTAATATACAGAATAAAACCTCCATACAGAGCACATACCTCCATACAGTGCTCATACAGAACCAGCATACAGTGCTGATATAAAACCTCCATACAGTGCACATACAAAACCAGCATACAGTGCTGATATAAAACCTCCATACAGTGCACATACAGAACCAGCATACAGTGCTGATATAAAACCTCCATACAGTGCACATACAGAACCAGCATACAGTGCTGATATAAAACCTCCATACAGTGCACATACAGAACCAGCATACAGTGCTGATATAAAACCTCCATACAGTGCACATACAGAACCAGCATACAGTGCTGATATAAAACCTCCATACAGTGCACATACAGAACCAGCATACAGTGCTGATATAAAACCTCCATACAGTGCACATACAGAACCAGCATACAGTGCTGATATAAAACCTCCATACAGTGCACATACAGAACCAGCATACAGTGCTGATATAAAACCTCCATACAGTGCACATACAGAACCAGCATACAGTGCTGATATAAAACCTCCATACAGTGCTCAAACTGAATCACCATATAGTGATAATATAAAACCTCCATACAGTGCACATATCACCATACAGTGCATAATACCAGCATACAGTGCTTATATAAAACCTCCATACAGTGCCTATATAAAAGCTCCATACACGTGGAAGTACTAAAATAACCCCCCCAAAAGTGCTTATATACCATAATGGTACCATACAGTGCTAAGAAAAACCTTCATACAGTGCATGCATAATACTACCATACAGTGCTCAAATAAAACCCCCAAAAGTGTTTATTTAATACTACCATACAGTGGTAAAAGACTCCATACAGTGCATGTATAATGCTACCATACAGAGCATGTATAATACTACCATACAGTGCATGTATAATACTACCATACAGTGCTAAAACACTCCATACAGTGCATGTATAATACTACCATACAGTGCTAAAAGACTCCATACAGTGCATGTATAATACTACCATACAGTGCTAAAAGACTCCATACAGTGCATGTATAATACTACCATACAGTGCATGTATAATGCTACCATACAGAGCATGTATAATACTACCATACAGTGCTAAAAGACTCCATACAGTGCATGTATAATACTACCATACAGTGCTAAAAGACTCCATACATTGCATGTATAATACTACCATACAGTGCATGTATAATGCTACCATACAGAGCATGTATAATACTACCATACAGTGCTAAAAGACTCCATACAGTGCATGTATAATACTACCATACAGTGCATGTATAATGCTACCATACAGAGCATGTATAATACTACCATACAGTGCTAAAAGACTCCATATAGTGCATGTATAATACTACCATACAGTGCTAAAAGACTCCATACAGAGCATGTATAATACTACCATACAGGGCTAAAAGACTCCATACAGTGCATGTATAATACTACCATACAGTGCTAAAAGACTCTATACAGTGCATGTATAATACTACCATACAGTGCTAAAAGACTCCATACAGTGCATGTATAATACTACCATACAGCGCTAAAAGACTCCATACAGAGCATGTATAATACTACCATACAGTGTAAAAGACTCCATACAGTGCATGTATAATACTACCATACAGTGTAAAAGACTCCATACAGAGCATGTATAATACTACCATACAGTGCTAAAAGACTCCATATAGTGCATGTATAATACTACCATACAGTGCATGTATAATACTACCATACAGTGAAAAAGACTCTATACAGTGCATGTATAATACTACCATACAGTGTAAAAGACTCCATACAGTGCATGTATAATACTACCATACAGTGCTAAAACACTCCACACATTGCATGTATAATACTACCATACAGTGCTAAAAGACTCCATACAGAGCATGTATAATACTACCATACAGTGCTAAAAGACTCCATACAGAGCATGTATAATACTACCATACAGTGCTAAAAGACTCCATACAGTGCATGTATAATACTACCATACAGTGCTAAAACACTCCATACAGTGCATGTATAATACTACCATACAGTGCTAAAAGACTCCATACAGTGCATGTATAATACTACCATACAGTGATAAAAGACTCCATACAGAGCATGTATAATACTACCATACAGTGCTAAAAGACTCCATACATTGCATGTATAATACTACCATACAGTGCATGTATAATACTACCATACAGTGCATGTATAATACTACCATACAGTGCTAAAAGACTCCATACATTACATGTATAATACTACCATACAGTGCTAAAAGACTCCATACATTGCATGTATAATGCTACCATACAGTGCATGTATAATACTACCATACAGTGCATGTATAATACTACCATACATTGCATGTATAATGCTACCATACAGTGCTAAAAGACTCCATACAGTACATGTATAATACTACCATACAGTGCTAAAACACTCCATACAGTGCATGTATAATACTACCATACAGTGCTAAAACACTCCATACAGTGCATGTATAATACCACCATACAGTGCTAAAATACTCCATACAGTGCATGTATAATACTACCATACAGTGCATGTATAATACTACCATACAGTGCATGTATATTACTACCATACAGTGCATGTATAATACTACCATACAGTGCATGTATAATACTGCCATACAGTGCTAAAAGACTCCATACAGTGCATGTATAATACTACCATACAGTGCTAAAAGACTCCATACATTGCATGTATAATACTACCATACAGTGCATGTATAATGCTACCATACAGTGCATGTATAATGCTACCATACAGTGCTAAAAGACTCCATACATTGCATGTATAATACTACCATACAGTGCTAAAAGACTCCATACAGTGCATGTATAATACTACCATACAGTGGTAAAAAAAAAACCTCAAATAAGTGCTTATGTAATACTACCATACAATGCTCAAGAAACCTCCATACAGTGCTTAAATAAAACCTCCATAGTTCTCATGTGATACCAGGATACATTACTCAAATACAACCATACAGTGCTGAAATAAAGCCACCATATAACGCTTTAATAAAACCTCCATACAGTTCTTATATAAGAATACTACCATACAGTGCCCAAATCAAACAAATCCACCATAGTATTTATACATCACCATATACTTACATATAACCACCATACAGTGCTCAAATAATACTAACATACGGTGCTATATTTCCAGCTCCATCCATTATGTGCCCTATGAGACTGCACAGGTAGCGCGCCCCTAAGGCCGGAGCTGGACCTGCCACCTATACTGTATATACTATATACCATACTGTTTTAGTTTGGGGTTGCTGGCCCTTTAATTTTGGAATCATACGCTTCCGCTGATTTGCATTAATGCTAATGAGACGCCGCTGAGACGAATCAGGAACAATTGCCGGCAAACAAGCGAACGGCAAGCGGGAAACAATAAGGAGCCCCCCGACCGCGAGCCGCGATCCGGACCATCGCCATATAGAGACCGCAGAGACCCGGACCCTCGTCCCAGGACACGAGAGCTCGGATGTCACAGGACCCCGAGGGGTGCGGCGACACCTAGACACCCGGCACAGACCCTAGAGCCCCGCACACCGTGTGCCCCCCTATGAGACCTGCCTCCAGAACACAGCCTGGCCATGGAGAGATGGTCGCGCATGCGCCAACGAGTCCCGTTTTAGGATAGGTACAGGTTAGTGATGAGCGGGCGCTACCATGTGCTCAAAATGAGGAGGCTTGACGCTCGGATGGGCGCAACTCAAGAATCTCTGGAAAAATGCTCGAATTCCTAATTGACTCCCATTAAACTCGGCAGGGCTGTGGAGTCAGAGTCATGGAGTCGGAGTGGTGGAGTCGGAGCAGTGGAGTTGGTGTCGTGGAGTCCAAGTGGTGGAGTCAGAGTCATGGAGTCGGAGTGGTGGAGTCGGTGTCGTGGAGTAGGTGTCGTGGAGTTGGAATCATGGAGTCGGAGTGGTGGAGTCAGTGCGTGGAGTCGGAGTGGTGGAGTGTGTCGTGTTGGAGATGGTGTCGTGGAGTCGGAGTGGTGGAGTTGGAATCATGGAGTCGGAGTGGTGGAGTCAGTGCGTGGAGTCGGAGTGGTGGAGTGTGTCGTGTTGGAGATGGTGTCGTGGAGTCGGAGTGGTGGAGTTGGTGCCGTGGAGTCGGAGTGGTGGAGTTGGAATCATGGAGTCGGTGTCGTGGAGTCGGAGTCTATTTTGTGTGGAGATGGATTCAGGGAAACTGAGGAGTCGGAGTTGGATGTTTGGCTTACTGACTTCACAACCCTGATACTCAGTTCATGAATCGCGGCCATCCGAGCTTCCAACATTCTCGTTTTAAGCATTGAGCACCCGTGCATGGTAGTGACCCGTGCATGGTAGTGACCCGTGCATGGTAGTGACCCGTGCATGGTAGTGACCCAGGCATGGTAGAGACCTGTGCATGGTAGTGACCCGGGCATGGTAGAGACCTGTGCATGGTAGAGACCTGTGCATGGTAGTGACCAGTGTATGGTAGTGACCAGTGTATGGTAGTGACCTGTGCATGGTGGTGACCTGTGCATGGTGGTGACCTGTGCATGGTGGTGACCTGTGCATGGTAGTGACCTGTGTATGGTAGTGACCCGGGCATGGTAGAGACCTGTGCATGGTGGTGACCTGTGCATGGTGGTGACCTGTGCATGGTAGTGACCTGTGCATGGTATTGACCTGTGCATGGTAGTGACCTGTGCATGGTAGTGACCCGTGCATGGTAGTGACCCGTGCATGGTAGAGACCTGTGCATGGTAGTGACCGGGCATGGTACAGACCTGTGCATGGTAGAGACCTGTGCATGGTAGAGACCTGTGCATGGTAGAGACCTGTGCATGGTAGAGACCTGTGCATGGTAGTGACCTGTGCATGGTAGTGCCCCGTGCATGGTAGTGACCCGTGCATGGTAGTGACCCGTGCATGGTAGAGACCCGTGCATGGTAGAGACCTGTGCATGGTAGAGACCTGTGCATGGTAGAGACCTGTGCATGGTAGAGACCTGTGCATGGTAGTGACCCGTGCATGGTAGAGACCCGTGCACGGTAGTGACCCGTGCACGGTAGAGACCTGTGCACGGTAGAGACCTGTGCACGGTAGAGACCTGTGCACGGTAGTGACTTGTGCACGGTAGTGACTTGTGCATGGTGGTGACCTGTGCATGGTGGTGACCTGTGCATGGTAGTGACCCGTGCATGGTAGTGACCCGTGCATGGTAGTGACCCGTGCATGGTAGTGACCAGTGTATGGTAGTGACCAGTGCATGGTAGTGACCAGTGCATGGTGGTGACCTGTGCATGGTGGTGACCTGTGCATGGTGGTGACCCGGGCATGGTAGAGACCCGTGCATGGTGGTGACCCGTGCATGGTGGTGGCCTGTGCATGGTAGTGACCTGTGCATGGTAGTGACCTGTGCATGGTATTGACCTGTGCATGGTATTGACCTGTGCATGGTAGTGACCCGGGCATGGTAGTGACCCGGGCATGGTAGTGACCCGTGCATGGTAGAGACCTGTGCATGGTGGTGACCTGTGCATGGTAGTGACCCGGGCATGGTAGTGACCTGTGCATGGTGGTGACCTGTGCATGGTAGTGACCCGTGCATGGTAGTGACCTGTGCATGGTAGTGACCCGTGCATGGTAGTGACCTGGGCATGGTGGTGACCCGTGCATGGTGGTGACCTGTGCATGGTAGAGACCTGTGCATGGTGGTGACCCGTGCATGGTAGTGACCCGTGCATGGTAGTGACCCGTGCATGGTAGAGACCCGTGCATGGTAGAGACCCGTGCATGGTGGTGACCCGGGCATGGTAGAGACCTGTGCATGGTGGTGAACTGTGCATGGTAGTGACCCGGGCATGGTAGAGACCCGTGTATGGTGGTGACCTGTGCATGGTAGAGACCTGTGCATGGTGGTGAACTGTGCATGGTAGTGACCCGTGCATGGTAGAGACCCGTGCATGGTGGTGACCCGGGCATGGTAGAGGACCCGTGTATGGTGGTGACCTGTGCATGGTAGAGACCTGTGCATGGTGGTGAACTGTGCATGGTAGTGACTCGTGCATGGTGGTGACCCGTGCATGGTGGTGACCCGTGCATGGTGGTGACCCGCGCATGGTAGTGACCCGCGCATGGTAGTGACCCACGCATGGTAGTGCCCACTATCCCATTGCTATGTGAGCTCTTGGAGGTGCCCCCTGGGTTGCCGCCTCTTCTATCAGTCAGGGGGGTCGTCCCTTTTTCTAGCATCCTCCTGGGCGTTTCGAGAAGGTTGACAGAACCCTCTTCTATGGCAGCAAAACTGACCGGAGCGGCCCCGCGGAGGAACGTCCGGGGGATTATGTGTATAATAGAAGCTATAATAGTCCGGGTGGTGCACAGCACTGCAGTAAGTGAAGCTCTGGCTCTCTATATACCATATATCCACCAGACTCTGAGGATCTTGTGTGATTACAGGGGGCCTCTCACACACCCTGCAGTCAGTGCACGGCTCCACGCGCTTCGTGCTGCTTTATAATCAACCCACGGAGGGTGCAGCCGGACCACGGAACGCTCTGTACTTCATTCTTGCAACTGGGTTTCATTAAAAATGTTGCTGCGTTCACCTGTGACTATTGTTGTCTGCAGGACGAGGTAACTGAGGATCTGTCAGCGAGCTCGCTCTGATGATTCAATAGAACAGTATTAATCCTGAGCTCCACAGACCACATCAAAGTCTAAACCACCAAATAGGGATGTTTTAGCCCATAATATAGACATTTAAATAAAAGTCAGCCCTTTAAGTCCTGCCCCTGATTCAGCCCTACTAGTTGGGCTTCGCTGGAGTACAAACATGGCCGACATGGTGACCTTTAGTGACCCCGATGATTTTCGGGATGGCACCTTCCCTCATTTCCAACCTCTTGGTCAGGATTATTACACAGCTCATACATGGCCAATGGTCAAACGCCATTGGACTATTAGTGTGTGAACAATGGCCTGTAGCCTCTACACTCGTGGGTGTCGGGGTAGGTGAGATTTGATAAACGTAGCTGCTTTCTTCCATTTTTGACATATCCCGTGCTCGA
>JARQOC010000008.1:12241177-12347427 GCA_033576535.1 Allobates femoralis
CAAGAGGCTGAAGGTATTAGTAGGGTGTGGTGCTTTCCAATAGGCTGAAGGTATTAGTAGGGTGTGGTGCTTTCCAATAGGCTGAAGGTATTAGTAGGGTGTGGTGCTTTCCAATAGGCTGAAGGTATTAGTAGGGTGTGGTGCTTTCCAATAGGCTGAAGGTATTAGTAGGGTGTGGTGCTTTCCAATAGGCTGAAGGTATCAGTAGGGTGTGGTGCTTTCCTATATGATGAAGGTATTAGTAGGGTGTGGTGCTTTCCTATATGATGAAGGTATTAGTAGGGTGTGGTGCTTTCCTATATGATGAAGCTAGTAGTTAATGAATTCAGCTGGACAGCACACACACCTCTACTATGTCAGACTGTGAAGCACTACAGGTCCCAGCCATCTAACTTTAGTGGATGAGCGGAGAAGGCTCTCTCCTCTATCACTAGCGCCACCTACAGGGTGAATACGGCGGTGCCTGATGCCTGGAGCTGATGTTGCAGGAGCAGGTCTGGTGGGGATGTGACAGTAATATTGGTTCCTTTTGCCTATAGAACACAGTATCCATTGTACAGTGGACATTGTAGGGGACAATCTTATGTATTGTGGCACAATGTGCCCCCTGGATTAGTAAAAAGTAGTTTTCCTCTAACAAATATGGCCTATAATAAAGCTGGTCGCGTCACGTTAGTGCATCACTTGGCACAGCGCGCCATCCACTCTGCTCATTGTCCTAATACTTTGCTGTCAGATATGTGAGTGACGAGTGTCGGCGGTGGCACAGAGCACCTGGTTAGCAGTCTGCCCCCGCGCGGAGCTGTAATTGTGCGCCCATTGTATGTGGATGACAGCTCTCTCACGTCAGAGGCCGCAGGTCTGCCGAAAGTGCCGCCCGAAAAATCCTGACATTATACAAGAAATGTAATAATTCTATATCATAATGGAAGAAAATCAAAGGTTTGGTTATTAGAGCTCACTGTGGGTAATGTGCGTCACCGCGATACATGGCGTCGGTCGGGGTAAAAAATGAAAATTATTGAGCTTTTATATATTTAAAGTGCACGGCAGACAGATGTGGCGAGAATTTCACAATATATATTAAGGGTGTGTTCACACCATATTGTGAGAGTGTACAGATAACACAACCTGAAGTGTCTTTCCCCGGCCACTTGGGGGAGCCCTGTGTGGAAAGGATAAAAGTACGAAATGAGAGCCGGCCAACCAGCAATGTGTGGACCTGTGGTAGCCGGCTCTCATTTCGTTGGTCGATACCCTTTGTTAGTGAATCGGGCTGTGACGGTTGCTCTCTCGAGAAGATGAGAAGGAGCAGGACGCTGTGCTAAACAGGGATGATTGCTTCGAGACAGACGTCAGGACTTCGGGCGTGCCGACATGAGACGGGACTTTTCACCGTGTGTTGCCCACAGCGATTCATAAGCCAAAGAAGATTGCTGTCCTTCCCGATGTGTAACGGAACTTTGACTAACCTGTATCCGAACTTACAAGAGTAAGTCCTAAGCTCGGGCCCCGCGTCAGCAATTTTTGGCAAGACTGCGATAGTAATCTCTTTTTGGCGCCAAAGCGTGACACTACTCTACAGCCGATTCTGGACTCAAAGAGACTTATATGGTCCCGAGAGTTAGATACCCGCCTAGTTGCTGCTATAGCATATATATTGTGGCATGCCCTAAGCAGAGTGCAAGTAACGTGTGGACCTGCGGCGGCGGCTCTCATCTCGTTGGTCGATACCGTTTGTTAGTGAGTCAGGCTGTGATGGTTGCTCCCTTAAGAAGAAGCAGGACACTGTGCTAACAGAGGGACGATTGCTTCAAGAGAGACATCTTCAGGCGTGCCGACACGAGACGGGACTGTTCATTGTGTGTAAGAGAAAGTTGCCCAAAGCGATTCGTACACCAATGAAGATTGCAGTTTTTTCCTATGTTAAACGTAACTGTGACCCACCTGTATCTGGATTTACAATAGTAACAGTAAGTCCTAACCTCGGGCCCCGCGTCAACACGGCAGGAAATGCAAGAGTAATCTGTTTTTGGTGCCAAAGCGTGACATTACGCTGCAGCCAGTTCTTCAGGCCTTTGCTAGACTCAAATAGACTCATACGGTACCGAGTTAGATACCAAGGTATCGTTTCTGCTATAGGGTATACATTGAGAATATAGGCTTGGTGTTGTTTCTTAGTCATAGTGCTGTTCCAAAGACTTGCTCTATTACGCACTCACTAATTTACACTGGTTTTATAGTGAAAATGTTTCCTGTGTTCCTGATCCATTCTCTGGTATGTAAACTGTCCCTGTGAGTCCGGGTACACTGGTGGGAGTCCTTGGGACACTTTGGCCCCGTCCTCAGGAGCGGGTGTGTGTAAATACTTATTGTGGTGATTTTTGAGAAATCGAGACGCCTGATTAATCCCATACCCTGTAAAGAACCTGTTTGGAAAGCCAACACCTGGCTATTTCTATCTGTGACCCACCGCATCCTCAGTGAATTCCTCGGTTCTCACAATACATTCAGCGAAACGATTGTGTCATATGTCATTATTTTTTATCCCTGGTATAAAAGCCGCCGTTCTCCTGAATCCGGCGATGTTTTTCTTTTGTTCCTACGCCTCTCCATTCCTGAGATACGGCCTCATCTTCCCTGCAGTCTTTTTTTTAGCCAACTGGGTGGTGACCTTAAGAACACGCCCACAGAAAAGAGTTGAGGACCACACCCGCTTGGCTAACAAGGCTATATTTGTATATCGGTAAGAAGGGGCCATATCTCAGGAACGGAGAGGCGTAGAAAGAAAAGAAAAACATTGCTGGATTCAGGAGAACAGCGGCTTTTACACCAGGGGGAGGAAAACCCAGAAAATTATTTATGGCATTTGTCAGATTATCTTTAGGGTGGAATTCACACTTAAAAATACAAACATATTTCTAAATTTGATAAGATCTCAGGCAACAGTGACCTGAGCAAAGATAGAAGCATAGAGCAGACTATTTCATTAACGCAACAGTAATTCAATAAGAAGTCGCCTCATCGGCGCCTCCTCTGGCCTGAAGCGGTATTCCATCACCACTTATCAACCATGTATATCTGCTGCCCGACAGTCACAGGCTTATCTGCCAGTTTGTAATACATCCTCATTATGTCACATGGAAACCATCAACAAGCAGGACTTTATGGGAGATAATACGGCTTAGATTTATTTTAATTATGGCTTTTGCGAATACTGAAATGTAGAGAAAAATTGCAAAACCAGCAAACTAAGGTTCGTCAAAAAGAGCAGTTGTTATGTCCTCTTCACCTCTTTGACATAATAAGTAAAAATAAAAATCAATCATGTAACATGATATCTAAGATACTTAAGCAATAACAGTTAAAGAAGACCTGTCATCAGGTCAGGAGTGGATAGATTTGGCTCTGATCGTATTCCCCTTGTATGCAGTACTATTTTTTATGGGCGTGGCTCCATGAGGTCCTCTGGGGCGTGTCTTTAGAATGCTGTGAGCCACGCCCCTGAGGAACAGAACATGAAATTTGCACTCAGAAAGTCCCACATAACTGGAATCCTATGGCAAATTAAAGTGTACCATTCGAAGGGGAAGAGGACTAAAGACTGACCACAGGTCCACTTTAATTACTTAGCAGACTTATTGTCATGAGTGTGTCTACCCTGGGGAGACCTCTGGCAAGTCAGGAACCAAAAGGTCACAGTGCCTTAATGATGACAGGTCTTCCATTTGTGTTTAAATGTATTTGCTGCTTTTGCGCTGTAGGAGTTAAGGAGTCTTTCCTTGCTGGCTGTTTCTTGTGGCCCTAATTCTCAGGTGCCTTAGAAACCTACAGAAGCGGTTATGTCAGGCGCTCTAAATCAAAGGCAGGGGGCAAAGTTTTCAAGATGAACTCTTCTTTAGTGGCCATTCATCACAGGGTCATTTCATCACTGTGTTATGGCGGTGAACCCCGCCTTCCTCATGTAATTCTCAGGTGTAGCCCTTTTGTGACCACTCCCCTTGCTATAAGTAGTCACGGTTCTTACCATCTGACACTGGTTATAGAATCCATTTCTATACTAACCACTGTCTCTAGAAGAAGCTGTGGAGTCGTGTTTGAATGCAGCTCCAGAGTTTAGGTGCATTGGAGGAGTTTGGAGTGATTTTCTGTTTGTGTCTATTTCCCTCTATCTTTTTCCTTTTCCTTGTGTTGTATTAATTGCAGTGATAGTCTAGTGTAGTCGCCGATCTTGTCACTAGCCAGGCTGAGTTTAGGGCAAGCAATTACTTAGGCATGGACGGCGATGTGGGGAAGGACCCACATGGGATGTTAGGGAGTGCAGGACACAGGTGAGTGCCAGGAGGTGACCTCTGTCCCCAATCCCTATTGCTAGGTCCTTTTCTATTCTATCCCCAGTTGGTCCTCTGTGTAACTCTGCGCACCAGGCGTCCATACGCCCCAGCATGTCACTTATTGATGGTATAAATTATATAAATCCAGGGCACAATTTGGACGGCTATACTCCTAATAACGTTCAAAGGGGCTTCCTTTAAATTCTATTTCTCCCTGATAAAAAATATCAGGAGTTTCTTATGCCAGAAAATCCGCAATGATCAGATGCGATATGTGTAAATACTCAAATAGCAAGTGTTCAGTTTCCCTACAGCGCCGCCACGGGCAAATAAAGAATTACACAGTTCCTATTAAAATGAATGTACTCGGATAATACCATATATGGAGGCTGCTGCTGGGCTGTGTATATATTGAGGCTGCTGTGGGCTTTTATATATGGAGGTGCTGTGGCTATATATATATATATGGAGGCTGCTGCTGGGCTTATATATGGTGGGTGCTGGTCTGTATATATTGAAAGTGATGGGCTTCATATATTAGAGGGTGCTGGGCTGTATATATTGGAGGATGCTGGGCTGTATATATGGAGGTGCTGGCTGTATATATGGAGGATGCTGGGCTGTATATATTGGAGGATGCTGGGCTGTATATATGGAGGTGATGCTGGGCTTGTATATATTTGAGGATGCTGGGCTTTATATATTGGAGGATGCTGGGTTGTATATATTGGAGGATGCTGGTGTGTATATATTGGAGATGCTGGGCTGTATATATTGGAGGATGCTGGGCTGTATATATTGGAGGATGCTAGGCTGTATATCTGAGGCTGCTGCTGGGCTGTATATTGAGGCTGCTGGTTGTATATGGAGGCTGCTGTTGGTTGTATATTGAGGCTTCTGGTGGTATATGGAGACGGCTGCTGGGCTGTATATTGAGGTTTCTGTTGATATGGAGACGGCTGCTGGGCTGTATATTCAGGTTGCTGGGCTGTATATTGAGGCTGCTGGGCTGTAGATATGAGACTGCTGTGGCTGTATATTGAGGCTGCTGGGCTGTATATACAGGAAACACACACCAGACTCCCGAACTCTGAACCCCCGATACGGTATTGATAATGGGCTCTAGATGATGTATTATTTATCTTTTTAATAGGTTGATTTATTTGGGCACAGCATGGACCCATTATTACTGTATATAAGGAAATCTCAGTGCTACATGTACATTATACACTCGGGGAATCACGTTATGATGCAGCCATTGCTCATTGCCGTGTAGCGGTTGAGGATAATGTACCGTGAATAGCACACGACTCAGCAGCATACATTTTTCATCACTGTCCTATGGATAAAGCGCAGGTCACTTTAAATCGCCGTCACTTTCTCCGTGTATGAAATAATGCAGAGCCATCAAGGCTGCGGTGACTCAGAGCCGGGAGCGGGGGAAATACTCATCGCTCTGTGTCTTATCCCGTCTTCTGCATCTGGATAAAATGGATACAAAAAAATGGTAAAATCAGCGTGTCTGACATTGAAGGAGCAATGGTCCCAATTCAGGGACAGACGTCACCCTTGGAGGACCCCAGACATTAATAGTCCATTCATTCTGATAAGATCTGGGTGTAATTCTTTATTTCTCCAGTGGTGGTGCTGTGAGGAAATTAAGCACTTGCTGCCAGGTTCCACCACGATCACAACTAATCACTGGTGATTCCAGCCAATGAAAATACGAGGTGGCTCTTTGACCGGGCAGCAGCAAGGAGGCTCGTTTCTCTAGGTCAGTGTTACCCAACTCTAGGTGTCAAGGGCCGCCAACAGTGCATGTTTTCAGGATTTCCTTAGCATTGCACAGATGAGGATTCCAACACCTGTTCAATGCTAAGGAAATTCTGAAAACATGCACTGATGGTGGCCCTCGAGGACTGGCATTGGGGATCACAGCTCTAGGCCATGGCATAGGAGACCTGTGAGAGCCCTAAGAGATGAAATGAAGTACGTAGATGGATGCAGATCCTGTATTTGGGTTGTGAATTGTGATGCTGATAATGAGAAAACTGGGGCAGACTTGCAGTAAGACGAGCCGTGCCGGTGAGGAGTAGATCAATATAGAACCAGTTGTGTTGTATAATGAATCGACCCGAGTGTTCGAGAAGAACTGTACAGCCTGCTGTAGTAGGTGCTTCATATAGAGACCCAAAATGGATCCAAGTAAGGAGACTCCCCACCAGCAAAGGGAAAGCCAACAAACCCAACAAAGCTATTCATTTTCAAGCCTCAAGAACAAAGCAACCAACAGGTCCCACCACTGAGAAGCACCATTCACTAACAGTGCAAGCAACAAGTCCCGCCAAGAAGCACAATTCACAAAATGCAACCAAGTCCCACCACCAAGAAGCACAATTCACAAAATGCAACCAAGTCCCACCACTGAGAAGCACAATTCACTAACAGTGCAAGCAACAAGTCCCACCAAGAAGCA
Organism: Allobates femoralis; assembly: GCA_033576535.1. Lineage (NCBI taxonomy): Eukaryota > Metazoa > Chordata > Amphibia > Anura > Aromobatidae > Allobates > Allobates femoralis. The sequence goes on from JARQOC010000008.1 coordinate 12,247,988, forward strand.
CAATTCACAAAATGCAATCAACAAGTCCCACCAAGAAGCACAATTCACAAAATGCAACCAAGTCCCACCACCAAGAAGCACAATTCACAAAATGCAACCAAATGCAACCAAGTCCCACCACCAAGAAGCACAATTCACAAAATGCAACCAAATGCAACCAAGTCCCACCACCAAGAAGCACAATTCACAAAAATGCAACCAAGTCCCACCACCAAGAAGCACAATTCACAAAATGCAACCAAATGCAACCAAGTCCCACCACCAAGAAGCACAATTCACAAAATGCAACCAAGTCCCACCACCAAGAAGCACAATTCACAAAATGCAACCAAGTCCCACCACTGAGAAGCACAATTCACTAACAGTGCAAGCAACAAGTCCCACCAAGAAGCACAATTCACAAAATGCAATCAACAAGTCCCACCAAGAAGCACAATTCACAAAATGCAACCAAGTCCCACCACCAAGAAGCACAATTCACAAAATGCAACCAAGTCCCACCACCAAGAAGCACAATTCACAAAATGCAACCAAGTCCCACCACTGAGAAGCACAATTCACTAACAGTGCAAGCAACAAGTCCCACCAAGAAGCACAATTCACAAAATGCAATCAACAAGTCCACCAAGAAGCACAATTCACAAAATGCAACCAAGTCCCACCACCAAGAAGCACAATTCACAAAATGCAACCAAGTCCCACCACCAAGAAGCACAATTCACAAAATGCAACCAAGTCCCACCACCAAGAAGCACAATTCACAAAATGCAACCAACAAGCCCCACCATCGAGAAGCACAATTCACGAACAGTGCAACCAACAAGTCCCACTACCAAGATGCACAATTGAAAAACAGTGGAACCCACAAGTCACAACACTGAGAAGCACAAATAATGAACAGTGAAACCAACAAGTCCCATCAACAAAAAGCACAATTCATGAACAATGCAACCAACAAGTATCACCATCAAGAAGCACAATTCAAAAACAATGCAACCAACAAATCCCAACACTGAGAAGCACAATTTACAAAGAATACAAACAACAAGTCCCAACACCAAGAAGCACAATATAAGAACAGTGCAACCAACAAGTCCTACTACCGAGAAGAACAATTCTCAAACAATGCATCCAACAAATCCCAACACTGAGAAGCACAATTAACAAACAATGCAAACAAGTCCCAACACCAACAAGCACAATTTATGAACAACACAAACAACAAGTTCCACCACCATGAAGCATAATTAAGAAACTATACAACAAAGTCCAACCACCATGAAGCACAATTCACAAACAGTGCAACCAACAAGTCCCAACATCAAAAAGCACAATTCATTATTTGTGCAACTAACAAGTCCTACTACCGCCTAGAACAGTTCTCAAACAATGCATCCAACAAGTCCCACCACCAAGTAGCATATTTCAAGAACATTGCAACCAAAAAGTGTCCCAACACCATGAAGCACAATTCATGAATAATGCAACCAACCAGTCCCACTCCCGAGAAGCATCATTCATGAACAATGCAACTAAAAAGTCCCACCACCAAGATGCACAAATCACAAACAGCACAACCAACAAGTCGCACCACTGAGAAGTACGATTCACTGATGCAAATGATGCCACCGGACAAGACCAGTGTATGATATTGATCCATAAAAATGTCTAAGGTCAAAATACCTGATCTGGGTCGGGATCTGCATCGAGATATGGAGAACATAAAATAATACAGTTATAGCCACAGGACGGCCGCACTTTACATCTGCACTCTCCAGGAGACAATCAATGCCTTCTAAACACTTCTACTCCTGAAAGTTTCAGGACAGATCAATGACGGAGCGCCGCAGTCTACATGGGATGAATAATGATGGCAAGAGACCGAGAGATGTAGAAGTACAATGTGACTCTGGTAGGGTAGCATAAGGCACAAGTAATGCTGGATTAGTAAATGAATACTTATCAAATGTTAGGATCCATATTGGGACACGTTGGTTCGGCTGGAGCTTATTGACCCACAATTGATTGAGGAAGAAAGCCGTGGCACGCTCCTAGAGAATAAATTCCTTTATTGCATCAATACCTAAAAGCTGGCGCACAACGCCAGGTGAGCGAGGGGTAGAGAAGGACAGAGTCCGGTGGTATGAGGACAACAGCTGTTTCACGCGCATGTGCACAAAACAGCTGTTGTCCTCATACTATCCGGGACTGGGCTGGGCTGAGCCGGACGAGCACCACCGTATGAACGTTCTCTGAAGAGCCATCTCTGGACTAACAGGTATGTCCTCAATATCCCACACTTAGGACCGATCGTGCCCTCTTATACCGTTTTCTGTTCATTGACCCACATTTGGTTTGGGGATGTCATGTGTGACTAAATTGTTGCAAAAACTAAGAATAGAGACGATTATGGATGTTCTGCTACAGGGATCCTCATCGATCAGCTGCAATGGTATTTAGTACAAAGTGAGTATTTCCACTGCAGCGCCTCCGAAGGGGAAATTGAGCATGACTGTCACGATCTCCACACTGTCCTTGTCTGCTATGTTGTGTGGAAGTTGTCAGTCTGTTTTGGTTGTGCTGGGCCTGTGCTGCAATCATCGGTATTCACTTCCCTTGATTAGTCCTCTACTTAAGCATGACAGCTCCTCCATCCAGTGTCAATCGTACACTTGCTGCTGCCTGTGTAAGACTGATCCCTCTGTGCTTTGTGCCTGACTTTATTTCCCTTACCTGGATTATGACCCTTTGCCTGTGACCTGACTACTCTTTTGTCTCTGACTACCCCTTATTGTACTGCACCATTTGCTGGACCTGACGTCGGATCATTTACTTATCTAGTAAATAGAACTATTTCTATCTGTAATTGTAGTCTTCTCTCTCCACTTCTGCAGCTTGTTATTACTGTAGTGACTCGTGTCACAATGACACTTTCCATTGAAATCAACAAGATGTTCACCAAATGTATGGGCATGATGGGACACCCCAGAGGGATCTAGAGTAGATCCCTAGGGTGCTGTAAAAGCTCCGCACTCGGGTGCAGGTCTCCTTTAACGTCTCTTCCTTCAGTTCCATAAAACATTCATGCGTGAATCCCACTTATGTTCAGTCTATTTGTAGTGAAATCTGAGTTTAGAAGCCGCCCACCGACTGCAAACGAAGAGAAGAACAATCGGAGATGGTAATAAACCAACAAGACGTCAAGAAAACAAGTACGAGGGGCGCGAGCTCGGGGCTGTGATTACTGCGTCAGATGTCGGCCCCTAGGTGTTACCACGTAGACTTGTGTTATCATGAAGTCTTTGGATCCACAGGTTGTACAGGGCTTTATATTACAAAACCCAAATAATTTTCTATCTTGTCCCATTGGTGTCACGATGGTCTCTCTTACTTTGGACCCTTGTGACAGGTTTCGGACCTCTGTCTCATTCCTGTATTTGAGACTTCATATTAAATGTGTTTCTTTCCTTTGACAGTGTTGGAGTTAATGTCAGTTTCTGTTGCTAGCAAACTCCCTACTTCTTTTCAAGGTGTGGCTACTTTGTGATCACTCCCATCTCCTTTATATGGTCACATGATCCAGTATTCCTTGCCGGTGATTGAACTCATTCCTGGCCTGGCTACCTGAGGTGAAGGAGCTATCTGGAGAGTTGATTACTGCCAAGCCGTCTGCTGCCATGGAGTGTGGTAGCAGACGTGAAGTTATTTGTTGTTCCCCTGCCTCTTTCCGTCCCCTTTTGTTGTTGTTATTGCAGTGGTTGGGACTAGTGCTCCCACCGGTCATCTTCCTATTGAGGGTTAACATCAGGGCCAGCGAGGGACTAGGTATCCTGCTCGGCAATGGCGTGAAAGAACCCATATAGGGACGGTAGGGAAATTAGGGCACAGCCATAGGTGAGTGCAGGAGGTCACCTCTCCCTGTTCCCTATGAGCAGGGCCGTCTGCTGTATTTGTTCCCCCCGGTGTCTCCCTGTCTGTTGTTTGGTGTAGTGCACCGAACATCAAGGGTCCATGTGTCCCTGGCACGCACTGTTTCCGGACACTCCCTGCACCCAGCGTGACAATTGGAGGACATTGGTTTGGTGTCTCTGTCTCTGTAGCCACCTAAGGTTTGTACCCTCAACCCCTGTGGATTGCTTTGGTTTGTGCCCCAGGCCCTTGGTTTGGTGCCCCAACCCTTCGGACTTGTCCTCCCAAAAAACATGACTTTTTTTTCTCTATAGACAGCGCCACACTTGTTCCCTGGTTAATCCTGGTATTGCAGCTCAGCCCTGTTGAAATGAATATGGGTAATATCACGCACAATTTAGGGAGTGGGGATTTTTTAGGAAACAATCCTAGGGATATTCTAACCTTGGTCTTCCATGGGTTAATACCGATAGACGCTACTATTAGTGTTTCCCTCATTGACATGGAGGACTAGTCGGCCTCCTCTGTGCTCTGGTTTCCATGTGAACTGTGTGGGAATGAATCACGGAGCGTCCATAGGTACCTCGATAGCCGATCAGGAAGGATTTATAGCACAATCCCATAGGTAATGGCGGAAAAAGGTTGAAGTTAATAAAACTAGGTCTTTTTTTCAACCTGCAGGAATCAGGGATGGGGGCACCTCCAGCAGGATACAGTAATGGGGGGCACCTCTTGTACGTATCAGGGATGGAGGCACCTCCAGCAATATACAGTAATGGGGGGCACCTCCAGCAGGATACAGTAATGGGGGGCACCTTCTGTAAGTATCAGGGATGGGGGCACCTCCAGCAGGATACAGTAATGGGGGGCACCTCCAGCAGGATACAGTAATGGGGGCACCTCTTGTACGTATCAGGGATGGAGGCACCTCCAGCAATATACAGTAATGGGGGGCACCTCCAGCAGGATACAGTAATGGGGGGCACCTTCTGTAAGTATCAGGGATGGGGGCACCTCCAGCAGGATACAGTAATGGGGGGCACCTCCAGCAGGATACAGTAATGGGGGGCACCTCTTGTACGTATCAGGGATGGAGGCACCTCCAGCAATATACAGTAATGGGGGGCACCTCCAGCAGGATACAGTAATGGGGGGCACCTTCTGTAAGTATCAGGGATGGGGGCACCTCCAGCAGGATACAGTAATGGGGGGCACCTCCAGCAGGATACAGTAATGGGGGGCACCTCCTGTAAGTATCAGGGATGGAGGCACCTCCAGCAGGATACAGTAATGGGAGGCACCTCTTGTAAGTATCAGGGATGGGGTCACCTCCAGCAATATACAGGAATGGGGGGCACCTCCTGTAAGTATCAGGGATGGAGGCACCTCCAGCAGGATACAGTAATGGGAGGCACCTCTTGTAAGTATCAGGGATGGGGTCACCTTCAGCAATATACAGGAATGGGGGGCACCTCCAGCAGGATACAGTAATGGGGGGCACCTCCTGCAGGAATCAGGGATGGGGGCACCTCCAGCAGGAATCAGGGATGGGGGCACCTCCAGCAGGAATCAGGGATGGAGGCACCTCCTGCAGGAATCAGGGATGGGGGCACCTCCTGCAGGATACAGTAATGGGGGGCACCTCCAGCAGGATACAGTAATGGGGGGCACCTCCTTTAAGTATCAGGGATGGAGGCACCTCCAGCAGGATACAGTAATGGGAGGCACCTCTTGTAAGTATCAGGGATGGGGGCACCTCCAGCAGGATACAGTAATGGGGGGCACCTCCTGCAGGAATCAGGGATGGGGGCACCTCCAGCAGGATACAGTAATGGGGGGCACCTCCTGTAAGTATCAGGGATGGGGTCACCTCCAGCAATATACAGGAATGGGGGGCACCTCCAGCAGGATACAGTAATGGGGGGCACCTCCTGCAGGAATCAGGGATGGGGGCACCTCCAGCAGGTATCAAGGATGGGGGCACATTATACTATATGGAGGATTATTGGGGTGCATTATACTATATGGAGGACTATGGAGGTACATTATACTATATGGAGGTCTATGGGGGGTGCATTATACTATATGGAGGACTATGGGGTGCATTATACTATATGGAGGACTATGGGGGGTGCATTATACTATATGGAGGACTATGGAGGTACATTATACTATATGGAGGTCTATGGGGGGTGCATTATACTATATGGAGGACTATGGGGTGCATTATACTATATGGAGGACTATGGAGGTGCATTATACTATATGGAGGACTATGGGGTGCATTATACTATATGGAGGACTATTGAGGTGCATCATACTATATGGAGGACTATGGGGGTGGAGTATACTATATGGAGGACTATGGGGGTGGAGTATACTATATGGAGGACTATGGAAGTGCTTTATATTATATGGAGGGCTATGGAGTCATTATACTATATAGTGGACTATGGATTATAATACATTATGTAATTATGGGATTACACCGGAGCTAGCTATGGGGGTATCTAGTATGAGCGGTTGCTATCACTCTCACATATCCTTATTGAGTTGCTGCTGAAGATCTTTGAGAATTGCGTGTGTATGAGTTCTCATTAGCGTTAGCGCTTGAGGTCGTTTTCGGTATCATAGATATAAGGCTGTGTCTGTTGGGGGGATAGTTTTTCTTTTCTAAGGAAGAAAAAAAGAAAAAACCCTTATTAGGCCCCTTTCACACTGACATTTTTGCCCGGATCCGGACAAAAAAACGCATCTGCATCAAGTGCCACCTAACAGCCACACTTGCAGCACACTTGCGGCAAACCTCATGCATTGTCTATGGGGCTTGCGGTAAGGTGCGGCAAGTGCAGTTGCGGCAGCCAAAAAGACACGGTCAACAGCGTTTTTTTTGCGGCCGCAACTGCTGCATCTGCCGCAACCGCACTTGCCGCACCTTACCACAAGCCCCATAGACAATGCATGGGCTTTGCCACAAGCGTGCTGCAAGTGCGGCTGTTAGGCGGCAGATGCGGTAAAACGCCAGTGTGAAAGCACCGTTACTACAGTTGTTTTTGTCTCCGCGACCAGTTTTTGTGTCCCCCTTGTGCTGTGGTTTATCCCACCTTATATCAGGCGGTGGGGGGTCTCGCTCTCTGTTCTGGTTTGTGGACGAACCTGTTTTGACAAAATAGTTTGTCAGGAACCTTCTGATTACTCTGTCTGTATATGTGGTTTCTCTCAAACTTGTATTGATTACTGTACATGTGGCGCCCCTGTGGAGTGGTGGCCACAGTAAGGTACTGCAGCTGGGATGTATAGGCAGGACACTTCGCATAAACACCCGACACATCCCCCGAATCCCTAATCCTAGTTACTCTATGTCAGACAGGGGATAGGAGGGGAACCATGTGGAGGGTGGAGCGAGAGGAAAAAAAGCCCGGGAACGGGGTAGAGGAACTAGATTAAAACCTGGGAACACAAAGTTGAGGGAGCTCAGAGAGAGATTTGACGTTCCTGGCGTGTGTAAGGGAAGAAGGAACGAAACCCCTAAATCAAGACACCCCGTAAGGACCCGGCGGCCTGTGCTACTGTATGACTAGTCCGGGTCACAGGCAGCCTCCAGTGGGAAGGAAGAAGGGGTCCACGGTGTGCCCAGAACATCAGAGCCACCGGGCCAAAGCCAGGGTGCCGGCCCTGTAGATGCAGCAGGAGCCTTTAAGCCCCAACCGTGAATTTACCGGTGAGGTGAAGGGACTTCATGCCCAGGACCTACCCTCCAGTGCAGTGAAGGGAAGGCCGTCAGATAGGGTCAGGGAGATAAACTGAGATCTCCTGGGAAAAGCCTGCGACCGCTGGCCCAGAGCTAGCCTGTGGAACTGTGAGAGAGGCCCGGAAAGGAACCAGAAAGGAGGTGTAGTAGGTCCCAGCTGCAAGAGGTGTGTGAAACAACGTGAACTGTTTAAACCCTGTAACCTGCGGAACGTACCAGTAAAGTACCCGGTCAAGCCTGACGCTGATTGTCTGAGACTGTCATTTCTGCGTCCGCGACGAGGCTCACCTACAGAGCCGCACTCTGACTGTCCAAGCAGCAGGAGACAACGCCTAGAGAGACGGCGTGCAGCATCTGGATACTACCCTTCTACACCTGCCCTGGGGACAAAGCACTACCCGTGGAGGGCTCACCAACCCGGCTGTCGCCCTTAACATAATCTCCCAGAGGTCTGACTGGCAGCGGCGGCTATACTGGCCGCAATCCATGGGTGGCGTCACGAACTTCTTTTAAAACTTTATTTCCCTTTTCCTTTAATCCCCTTTTATTGCCGCACCTGGGACCACAGAGCCGGGTCCTGTCATTATGACATCCCTAAGCCCTAGAAGACGACCCGGGCCTGATTCTGAGTACCCCTGTCCCCGGGGTGCGACATACATACCTATACTTCAGTGCTTCCAGTGTCCGTGTCTTTGTAACTTCTGCCGGTTCTGGCACTGTAGGGTTCTGGTCTCTTGATTGGGTGTGACTTTGTGTCTGCTTAATTACAATAAATGCTTACTTGTTAGAATATATGCTGTATGGTTTAGGAGTATTTTTCTTACAGTGCTCTATTTGGACTATGTACTTATTACCCTGGACCAGGGTTGCTTTCTTGTTCTGCAGATTCCATCTATAAGGAACACAATGAACACCATCTATAAGGAACATAATAGACACCATCTATAAGGAACACAATAGACACCATCTATAAGGAACACAATGAACACCATCTATAAGGAACACAATGAACACCATCTAAAAGGAACACAATGAACACCATCTATAAGGAACACAATGAACACCATCTATAAGGAACACAATGAACACCATCTAAAAGGAACACAATGAACACCATCTATAAGGAACACAATAGACACCATCTATAAGGAACACAATGAACACCATCTATAAGGAACACCAATGAACACCATCTATAAGGAACACAATGAACACCATCTATAAGGAACACAATGAACACCATCTATAAGGAACACCAATGAACACCATCTATAAGGAACACAATGAACACCATCTATAAGGAACACAATGAACACCATCTATAAGGAACACAATGAACACCATCTATAAGGAACACAATGAACACCATCTAAAAGGAACACAATGAACACCATCTATAAGGAACACAATAGACACCATCTATAAGGAACACAACACCATCTATAAGGAACACAATGAACACCATCTATAAGGAACACAATGAACACCATCTAAAAGGAACACAATGAACACCATCTATAAGGAACACAATAGACACCATCTATAAGGAACACAATAGACACCATCTATAAGGAACACAATGAACACCATCTATAAGGAACACAATGAACACCATCTATAAGGAACACAATAGACACCATCTATAAGGAACACAATGAACACCATCTATAAGGAACACAATGAACACCATCTATAAGGAACACAATAGACACCATCTATAAGGAACACAATGAACACCATCTATAAGGAACACAATGAACACCATCTATAAGGAACACAATGAACACCATCTATAAGGAACACAATGAACACCATCTTTAAGGAACAGGCAGCCCAAACTGAAGGAAGGAACCCCCCAAATTGAAGTGTCCATACTCCGAGAGGGAACCCTGGTCCATACACCGGAGTGCTGGTTCCGAAGACGCGGCACAGGGAGTTCAGCCCCCTGAGTCGTAACACCGGTCGTCGTGGGTCCGTCTACTGGCCCCGACACCCTGTCTCAAGGAAACCAGTCACACCAGGATAACCCAACGGGGTTGAGTTCCAGTGCAGGAGAGAGGAGAGCGGGAAGCAGGGACACTCAGAAAGCACCCCAACTGGGCCTGGTACTAAGCAGGCTGTTCCAGAACAGGCAGCTGCAACGGGACACAGGTTAGAGACAAGGAAGGCATACCGCGGGAGCCTCCAAGAGACTCTGCAGCCCACTGTGACTACCCACCCAGCTACCCTTACTTAACAACGGTCGCCTTCTGTGAACTGTACCACCACCAGCATTATTCCAGTAAAGTACCCGGGTAGAGTGACAGAGTCTCCTTGTAATTATTTCCCCGCTGCAGTGCAACTTGTTTATCTCCATCATCAGCACTTCAATCACTACAGGTGGATCCCTGCCCGGAGGGAGCTGTACTATCTCGGCTGCTGTACCACCGCCCTCTGGAGGTCTGAAGCGGCGCTGGTGTTACATCACCAGAATCTGCGGGTGGCGTCACGATAAACTTATCAACTTTTATTCCCATTCCATCACCCCTTTTTAGTTGACCACCAGGGCCATGGGTCTGGGCAGGCCACCAGTGACATCCCTACCGAAGCAGAGGGCCCAAATACCCGAGCCCCCATATCCTGGGCTAGTCACTCTTGCCTTTTAGGGCAAATAATTTTTTAGACTGATTTCCAAAGATGATTTTTTTGGGGGGTTTTCTGGTGTACCATATATTGGGTGTACTCTATACTTAAAAGCCAAAAAACTCTGCATCTTGATTTAGACCAAAGGGGGCTAAGGTGCTTAGTTCATACATCCGTTTTGCCTCACTTCTCAACATTTTTGTGTTGTGGTCGCCTCCCCTCCAATTCATTTTTGTATACTGTATAGCAAAAAAACCGAGTTGTTCTGGTGCTGGATTGGAGGAATTCTTTATAATGCTTGCTTAGTGGGTGACCTTAAATCTTTCCTTATGTTCCTTATGTGTTTCGCCATTCGTGCGGAGAGTTTCCTTACTGTCCTACCCGCATACATTTTTTCACATGGGCAAGTAATTGTGTAAATGACACTCTGTGTGACGGGAAAGTTGTTGTTTGATGCTGAAGATTTTTCCTTCTTCTTTACTTCCAAATTGCGTTATGTTCTTTTTTTGTAATGTCTGTAGACTGGCAGGCCCTAAAGTGTCTGCAAGGCCTGAACCCTATGAAGTCGGTGTTCTCATGTGTTAGTCCTTGAGAAGTTAAAATTAGGCCGTCTTCACACCAAGTTCTTTACCTGTCAGGTTCTGTCCAGTGTTTTCCTGGAGTCATCGGAACCTGACAGGTCCGGACAAACAGAACCGGAGGGTTAATACACCCTGCAGTCCGGAATCGGCAGATCGCAGCTTTCAGGAGCTGTCCCTGCTACGGATGGTCCTGAAAGCTCAGCCGGGAGCTCTCCATGGCGCTGAGCTTCAGCACCCAGCGTTCGGCTCCCGGATCTGATTTTTTTTGTCGGATCCAGCGCCATAGAGTCCCGGGAGGATCCGATTTGTGCAGATTTTTCCCCCGGACAGAAAATCGTAGCAAGCTGCGATTTTGTGTCCGGAAGAAAAACCCGCATTCTCCCGGATGGGAGATCGGATGGCAAATAGCTGCCATCCGGCCCCATATCAATACTATGGGGCCGAAATTGGATCCAGGGCCATAAAAACACAGTGTGAAGCCAGCCTTAAGACTTTTTGTTTGTCTGATGGTGGGGGCTAGCAGCAGGCTAAGGCCGGCTTCACACCACGTTTTTTTTTGGGTGCGAACCTGACAGCCCTGGACCCGATTTTGTACTAATGTATGCCTATGGGGCCGGATGTGGAGTGATTTGCCATCCGGTTTTGTCCCTGACCGGCAGCATCACACCGCAAACTTTGCTTGCAGGATTTTTGCGACCGGGGCAAAAATCTGACAAAACCGGATCTGGAGCGATCCGGCGCCACCTGACATGGGAGGCTATGGGTGCCGAATCCGACAAAAAATCGGATCCGGCTGCAGAATGCCAGGTGCTGAAGTTCAGCGGCGGCCGGTGTTTTTGAAAACACAATTTGGGCTCTCACTGTTTTGTCAAGTTTTAGGTAGTGCCAATATTTGGTGATGATCCTGTTGAAGTTATTAGAGTTGTTGTGGTATTCCGTTATAATGGGGAGCTTTCTAATCTGATCTTGGATAGATATTGATTCTCCTATAATTGTCTTGTGTGTTAGTAATGAGGCTCGGTCTAGGTTTTCCACCTCTCTTCTTCAGGTTTTCTTTGTCATATCCCTTCTTCAGAAATTCCCTTTTCATTGCATCTGCCTCTTGTTTAAAATCTTCCTGATTTGTACAGTTTCTTTTTAGCCTAATGAACTGGCTCTTGGAGACATAGTGCAGCCTTCTTTGGGGACAGATTGCGTCTTCTTCCCATCTCCCGACATAGAGGTTTGCATATCCGGGGGCGAACCGCGCCCCCATCGCGGTCCCCCATTCCTGACGGTAGTCCTTGTTGCCTTATTTGAAAAAGATGTGTGAATATAAATAGTATACTGTCTGTGATGAATTTGATTTGGTCCTCATGCACTGTTTTAGACTTGTTTAGAAAGAACCCGCATATGCAAACCTCTATGTCAGGAGGCGCATTCTTAGACGTTACCATAAGGAAAACTTCCTTACGACTATAAAAATAGAAAAGTGCAGTTCCGCAAATGTCTCTGTCCTGCGATCTTGATGTCTTTGGGAACCCACCACCAGAAAAACCCGTTAACTGCCCTGGGCGTGACGACAGGGACTACAATGACCGATCCTGCGGCCGCGCCAGTGGGTTTTTGAGCGGTGCGGTCTTAAGTGCACAACGTTCTTCCACAGTTCACATTATTAATGTAATTCGAGCCATATGTCCTGTCCGGGCACAATAACGACATATTGGCTGTCCATCAACATCTAAGCAGTCCATCATCCTTCCCCTCCTCTGGGGACCCTCACTCCGTCTCGGCGGCAGGGCATCTTCATGTCTTGAAGCAGCCGGTGAAGCAGTGGTTAGGGTCTGCACCGTTTCAGTCAATGCGCTATGCTCTTGTGCAGATCCCAGAGTCCATTTATTAGTTCTGCAGGGGGCATCCGTCCCCAGCCAACGGTCGAGTAATACACCGAATCTAACATCCCTCAATAGTCGTCAACATCAAGGGGTAAGCTTGACTTTAGCGCAGGCTCCGGCCTGCGGAATGGGGAAGCATGGCACGGTGCTGGTCCCGGCGATGCAGCATGTGCTATCAACACCTCCCACCATCTCTCGACGGTGTCGAGGTGGGTGCGCTCCAATTGTCTTTTCAGTCGGGAAACTTCCTCCACCAACCATATGGGATCTACCCCCGACATCGAACCCTCTCCCGCAGGGTCGGAACACAGTTTTGGCGAATAACTGGCCTGCGTTTATTCAGGGGGCTCACCCCACTCCCGGTGCTCCGCCACTGCTGGGTCTCTCCGCAGTCTCCTTCCGCCACCATGCACCTTTTTCGTGATGCTGTCGCCTCTCTCCTCCTCCCTTCATGGGCGTCGCCGATTCTCCTCATCGTCGGCCACAACGCCTGTGGTGGAGTTCTGCCGTGGCTGGAGCTGCCTCTCCCGGAGCGAAGAATGGCAGGGGCGGAGCTCGTTTCCTGCTCTGTGCTGGCCTGGTCCACGATGAGGGGCCTTGGCACGCCCCTCTGCCAGCACATGGCATTAGTCTTTTTGGCGCCATTACTAGACCCGAAAAAAATAAAGTCCAACAAACAGTTTTTAGGCGCACAAGACCCAGTTTTACCGGGTCGGTTATCCTGTTTGTGACGTCAAGTTGTCGCACCCCGGGACAGGGGTACTCAGAACCGGGCCCAGGTCGTCTTCTAGGGCTTAGGGATGTCATGGTGACAGGACCCGGCTCCGTGGTCCCAGGAGCGGGAATAAAAGTGGATTAAAGGAAAAGGGAAAGAAAGTTTTAAAAGAAGTTTGTGACGTCACCCTGGATTGTGGCCAGTATAGCCGCTGCTGCCGGTCAGACCTCTGGGGATCATTTTAAGGGCGACCGCTGGGTTGGTGAGCCCTCCACGGTAGTGCTTTGTCCCTAGGGCAGGAGTAGAAGGGTAGTATCCAGATGCTGCACGCCGTCTCTCCAGGCGATGTCTCCTGAGGCTTGGACAGTCAATGTGCGGCTCTGCAGGTGGGCCACGTCGCGGACAAGAATGACAGTCTCAGACAATCAGCGTCAAGCTTGACCGGGTACTTTACTGGTACGTTCCGCAGGTTACAGGGTTTAAACAGTTCACGTTGTTTCACACACCCGTTTCAGCTGGTACCTTTCGGCTACTACACCTCCTTTTTTTCTGGTTCCTTTCCGGGCCTCTCTCGCAGTTCCACAGGCTAGCTCCAAGCCAGCGGTCGCATGTCTTATCCCGGGAGATCTCAGTTTATCGCCCTGACCCTATCTGACGGCCTTTCCTTTGCTGCACTGGAGGGTAGGTTGGGGCTTAAAGCGTCCTGCTGCATCTACAGGGTCCGGCACTTTGGCTTTGGCCCGGTCCCAAGTGGCTCCGCTTTTCTGGGCACACCTGTGGACCCTTTCTTCCTTCCCGTGGGAGGCTGCATGGGATACTAGCTATACGGTGGCACAGGCCGCCGGGTCCTTACGGGGTGTCTCGACTTAGGGGTTTCGTTCCTTCTTCCCTTACACACACCAGGAAGTCAACCAGAACCCTCTCGAGCTCCCCTGACTTTGTGTTCCTAGGTTTTTAGTTTAATCTAGTTTTCCTCTCGCTCCACCCTCCACACGGTTCCCCTCCTATCCCCTGCCTGACATAGAGTAACTAGGACTAGGGATTCGGGGGATGTGTGGGTGTTTGTGCGAAGAGTCCTGCCTATACATCCCAGCTGCAGTACCTTACTGTGGCCACCACTCCGCAGGGGCGCCACATGTACAGTAATCAATACAAGTATGAGAGAAACCACATATACAGACAGGAGTAATCAGAAGGTTCCTGACAAACTATTTTGTCAAAACAGGTTTGTCCACAACCATCCTCCCAACAGACCCAGCCTTGAATCTATGATACAGAAAACGACCTCAAGTGCTAATGCCAAACCTGGACACAAGGTTTTTAACCAATTTATGTAATCAATTTTTAATAAATACAGTGTGATGTGAACACGCAGCAGTGGAATATACGTACTTTATATTCATTTTTATTTCAGTTTTTATATCTCTTATTCTCAACTGTAGGTGAATTTTTATCTTTATTTTTTATTCTTTATTGTATATTTTTACCTGAGAGGTATTCAAATAATACCGAGGTGATTTACAGAGTATGCACTGGATCTAGATACTAATCTATTTGAATTATAATATATGGAGGATTATGGGGTGCATTATACTATATGGAGGACTATGGGGGTGCATTATACTATATGGAGGACTATGGGGGTGATTATACTATATGGAGGACTATGGGGGTGCATATACTATATGGAGGACTATGGGGGGTGCATTATACTCTATGGAGGACTGCTGAAGGTGCATTATACTAAATGGAGGACTATGGGGTGCATTATACTATATGGAGGATATGAGGTGCATTATACTAAAATGGAAGACTATGGGGATGCATTATACTATATGGAGGACTGCTGAAGGGTGCAATAATACTAATGGAGGACTATGAGTGATGCATTAACTATATGAGGACTATGGGGGTGATATGCTATATGGAGGACTATGGGAGTGGAGTATACTATATGGAGGACTATGGAGAGCAAAAATACTATATAGAGGACTATGGGGTGTGCATTAGACTATATGGAGGTCTATGGGGGTGAATTATACTATATGGTGGACTAAGGGTGTGCATTAAACTATATGGAGGACTATGGGGTGCATTAAAATATTTGGAGGACTATGGGGGTGCATTATACTATATGGAGGACTATGGGGTGCATTACAATATTTGGAGGACTTTGTGGTGCATTATACTGTATGGAGGACTCTGGGGGTGCATACTATTATATGGAGGCCAGGGGGGAGCATTATACTATATAGAGAACTATTGGGGTGCATTATATTATATGGAGGACTATGGGATACATTATATTATATGGAGGACTATGGGATACATTATACTATACAGAAGACTGTGGGGTGTATTATATTATATGGAGGACTATGGGGTGCATTATATTATCTGGAGGACTATGGGGTGGATTAATACTCTATGGAGGACTATAAGGTGTACAATATACAATATGGAGGACTATGGATGGTTCATTATAATATATGGAGGATTATGTGGTGCATTAACTATATGGAGGACTATAGGGGGCCTTATACTATATGAGGAGTATGGGGGTGCATTATATAAATGGAGAACTATGGGGGTGCATTATACTATGTGGAGGATATGGGGTGCATTATACTATATGGAACTATGGGGTGCATTATACTATATGAGGATTGAAGGTGCATTATACTAAATGGAGGACAATGGGTGCATTATACTATATGGAGGACTATGGGGATGATTATGCTATATGGAGGACTATGGGGTGAGTATATATATGGAGGACTATGGGGTGCAATTATACTGTATGAAGGATATGATGGTGCATTAACTAAATGGAGGACTAGGGGTTCATTATATATATGGAGGGACTATGGGGTGTCATAATTAGTATAGGAGACTATGGGGTGCATATACATATGGAAGGATATGGGGCTGCATTATACTATATGGAGGTAATGGGGCTGCATTATATATATGGAGGGATATGAGTGCATTCATAATATAGATGGAACTATGGGGGCATTATACTATATGGAGGACTATGAGGCTGCATTATACTATATGGAGGGACTATGGGGGCTGCATTATACTATATGGGGGAACCTATTGTGGAATGGTGCATTATGTATATGGGATGGGTGCTATTATTGGGGTGCATTATATATACGGGAGGCTATGGGTGCATTATATATAAGAGGACTATAGGTGCATTATATTATTGAGGACTATAGGTGCATTATACTATATTGGAGGACTATGGGGCTGCATTATACTATATGGAGGATATAGGGGGTGCATTATAATATATGGAGGGCTATGGAGAGTGCAGTATATTATATGGAGGACTAGGGGTGTAATATGCTATATGAAGGGATATGGGAGTGCATTATATATATGGAGGGATATGAGTGGTTCATAATACTAATGGAGGACTATGAGGCTGCATTATACTATATGAGGAGTATGGGGGTTGCATTATAATATATAGAGGAATAAGTGGGTCATTATTGTTATGATGGAGGATATATGGGGCTGGTGCATTATAATATATGGAGGGCTATGGGGGCATTACAATATATGCAGGGCTATGGGGTGCTTGATAATATAAGGAGGGCTATGAGGCTGCATTATCTATAGGGAGGAGTACAGGGGGTGCATAATACTATATCATGCCCTTAAGAAATAAAAAATCTAAGTACATGTAACAAATCTGGATCCCGCACAGATTATGCAATCCTGCAGTCAGATCACAAATGACCGGCGGGGGATCGGGCATGATGTGACCTTCTGATTCCGCAGTCGCCTGCCGGTTTGAAAGAATGTTTCACTCCGGGCCAAAACCCCCCGCAGGTAAGAGCTGAAAACCCCGGGAGCCTTCATTATCATTCCCATCAATATCCCTCATGAAAGAATAAAAACATTTAGTTTTGCTCCAATTACACCATATTTTGCAATTTTCTTTTGCTTTTTGGAACTGGGCCGATCCTTTAAAGCATCCTGGATTTGCAGGTGTTTGGATCCTAAAGCGTTAATTGTGACAATTCTGCATGCAAATAATGGGGTCTGTGCACCTGGAACGTTGACTGCGGCATAAGAAAAAAAGGAATCGGGATGTCCCTAGTAGGCGGGGAAGGGGACTGCTGTCATTGAATGGACAGGAACGAATCCGTCACCAGTTTTTGCCACCTAATCTGAGAGCAGCATAATGTAGGGAGAGAGATCCTGACTCCAGCGATGTGTCACTTACTAGGCTGATTCTTTTTTTTCTAAAATCACTGCTTTATAGCAGGAGATTATCATTACAGGACTACTTGGCCCGCTGCAAGGTAGTCAGGTAAATTCATGAACTGCTAAATCTGAAAAGCATAATTTTATCAAAATGATAAGTGATACATCGCTGGAATTCAGGATGTCCCTAGGAAGCGGGGGAGGGAAATTGCTGTCAAGAATGGAAGCAGATGTGACCAGACGCTGAATCTGTCACCAGGTTTTTGCCAGTATATTGTAGGGACAGAGATCCTGATTCCAGCATTGTCTCTCTTACTGGGCTGATCAGCGTAGTTAATCTCTGTTTTCTTAAAATCACTGTTTTATCAGCAGGAGATTAACATTACAAGACTACTTGGCCTGCTGCAAGGTAGTCCAGCATATTCATGAACTGCTAAATCTGTGCAGAGAAAGCAGTGATTTTATCAAAATGATAAGCGACATATCGCTGGAATCAAGATGTCCCTAATAAGCGAGGTAGGGTATTGCTGTCATTGAATGTGACCAGATGCGAATCTGTCACCCGGTTTTTGCCACCTAATCTGAGAACAGCATAATGTAGGGACAGAGACCCTGATTCCAGCGATGTCTCACTTACTGAGCTAATACAGAGTAGTTTTGATAAAATCATTGTTTTATCAGCAGGAGATTATCATTACAGGACTATTTGTCCTGCTGCAAGGTAGTCCAGCATAATTCATGAACTGATAAATCTGAGCAGAGAACAGTAATTTTATCAAATGATAAGTGAAATATCGACGGAATTCAGATGTAATCTTATGGAACTGAGGGCGGGTATCTGCATTGTATTAAGTATGTGACCAGTGAATCTGCACCAGGTTTTTGCCAACTGAGAGGAGCATAATGTAGGGATAGAGATCCTGATTCCATCGATGTTCACTTCTGAGTACTCAGATGTAGTTGATAATCATGATAGAAATTATCATTAACGGACTTTATCAGCTGGGGAGATTTATCATATACAGGACAACTTGGCCTGCTGCAAGGTAGTCCAGCATAAATAAATGATACATCGCTGGAATTCAGGATGTTCCTAGGAAGCGAGGGAGGGCATTGCTCTAATTAAATGGAAGCTGGTGTTTATCTGCAGGAGATTATATTACAGGACTACTTGACCTGCTGCAAGGTAGTCCAGCACAAATAAATTATACATACTTGAATTCAGGATGTCTAGAAGCGAGGAGGAGTGATGTCATTAAATGGGAAGCTGGTGTTTTATCGCAGGAGATATATTACAGGACTCTTGACTGCTGCAAGGTAGTCAGCATAAAGTAAATGAACATCGCTGGAATTCAGATTCCCTAGGAAGCGAGGGAGGGATTGATGTATTACATGAAGCTGGTTTTATCTGCAGGAGTTATTTCAGGACTACTTGCCTGCTGCAAGGTAGTCCAGCATAAATAAAAGATCACTGTGGAATTCTGGATGTCTAGAAGCAGTTATTTCTGATGGAAAATGGAAGCTGGCGTTTATCAGCAGGAGTTTTATTACAGACTACTTGGCTGCTGCAAGGTATCCAGGACATAAACTTGTAAAACATCGGCGAATTCAGGAGTCCTAGGAGCAGGGAGGGGATTGATGGTCATTAATAATACTTCTTATATCTCAAGTTTTACAGTACATGCCATGCTGCCAGTAGTCCCACGATATACAATGATACATGCTGAATTCAGGTGTCCTAGAAGCAGGGAGTGATGCTGTCCATTAAATGGAAGCTGTGTTCATCAGCAGGAGATTGATTATTACAGACTACTGGCCTCTGCAAGGTGTCCACATAAATAAATGATACATTGCTAGGAATCGGACTGTTCAGGAATGAGTGAGGGCATTGTCTCATTAAATGGAGACTGGGTGCTTTATCTGAGGGAGATTTTATTTGGCTCTTGCCCCTTGCTTTGGTGTTCCAGCATAAATAAATGATACATTGCTGGAATTCAGGATGTAACTAGGAAGTGAGGGAGGGCATTGCTCTCATTAAATGGAAGCTGATGTTTTATCTGCAGGATATTATTATTACAGGACTACTTGGCCTGCTGCAAGGTAGTCCAGCATAAATAAATGATACATTGCTGGAATTCAGGATGTTCCTAGGAAGTGAGGGAGGGCATTGCTCTCATTAAATGGAAGCTGGTGCTTTATCTGCAGGAGATTATTATTACAGGACTACTTGGCCTGCTGCAAGGTAGTCCAGCATAAATAAATGATACATTGCTGGAATTCAGGATGTAACTAGGAAGTGAGGGGGCATTGCTCTCATTAAATGGAAGCTGATGTTTTATCTGCAGGATATTATTATTACAGGACTACTTGGCCTGCTGCAAGGTAGTCCGGTATATTAATAAACTGTTAATTCTGCAGCAGAGAAAACAGTAATTTTATCAAAATGATAAGTGATATATCACTGGAATCAGGGTCTCTGTCTCTACAGATAGGGGAGCACAGACCTTGTGACACATCCCTGGGACGCCACGATTATGGGCGTCCTTATGTTGGTGCTAGTCAGTGGTGTAACTTGAAGCTCATGGGCCCCGATAAGAAAGCTCCAATGGGGCCCCCAATTACTGCAAATCTTTTATAGCAATAGTCTTTTTCTATGGGGAAAAGGGCTCCAGGGCCCGGGTGCGCCAGTGGTAGCGCTAGTGTACAAACTTCATGGGGCGCCACTTATTTACACCATGTGACCTGAGCTTTGTAAACAGTAACGAGCACTGCAGCATCATGGACATGGGCAGGGGATCCGCGGGGGAGAGCGGGCATCCATCCACTACTCATCCTATCATCCGTCCATCTATGCTCCAGTGACCCGACAATCCCCATAATTGAATGCCGCACTATGGGTGCCAGGCGGCCACCTCCATGCATAGCATACCCGCATACGTGCCCACATGCACCCCCCCCACCGCCATGCACCAAATGGAAGACATGTAGCTATAGGATGGTACCTCTGCCCGGCATCACTTGTCAGGGAGCCCATGATTCGGGCCGGTAGCAGGGGGCTGACTCCGTTCAGGTCTTCCCTTGTAATTGGTGGGACGATTTTGGACGCGGTGCTGATCTCGGAGGGAGAATTCTTCATCTTGGCTCTTGCCATCTTCTTGGTGTCTCTAACTCACATGCACGGTGATCATCATGCTGCATGCAGTTGTGTACTGCGGGCTGCTACGACCTGATTATATACTTCGTCCCTGCTCCCCGCCGGAAAATGGTACATTCCTCCTCTCTCCGTGGATTTCAGCACAAGACGCCTTGAGTGGGGAATGCATTGGCTCGGCGGCGGAGTCCGACACACAGCGATGGAGGCGCCGCATCCTCCGAGATGCTGCACGCAATCCTCTGTCTAGGAGATGCCTCCCGTCCATGCCTCGCTTCCTCCTCCTCCCCTGTATACAGCGCTATGTCCTCATGCAAATCTCTGCACCTGCTTATTAGCCGCGTACCATAGTCACCATTTAACCCCTACACGACCAAGTCGTTTTACAGCCTTTCTTGTTGGCCGCTCCGTCCCATCTCCCAAAAGCCAAGTCCATCATTTGCCTATATCATATCATACCATAACGTATAATAATAATAAAACTTTATTTGTATAGCGCCAAAGTATAAGAAAAATATACGATACAAAACAGTAGTTACATACAATAAACATAGAATCAATGTAGGAAAAACAATAAAAAGGCAAAAAAAATAAAGGTGACCCTGCTCGAAGGAGCTTACAATCTAAGACAGGATGGGAACACAAAGTACAGGGGCTTATAACAATGAATATCTTATGTCTAAATGACTACTGTTAGGGAGAAGGATAGGCCGCCCTGAAGAGGTGTGTTTTTAGGGAGCGTCTGAAGCTATGCAAGTTGTGGATGGTCCTAATTTCTTAGGGTAGAGCATTCCAGAGGATTGGTGCAGCTCGAGAGAAGTCTTGGAGTCGGGAATGGGAGGTTCGGATTAATGCCGATGTCTGAGGTCACGTTCAGAGCGAAGGGGACGGGTGGGGTGGTAGACAGAGATGAGGGTGGAGAGGTAAGGAGGTGCCGCACCATGAATAGCTTTGTGGGTGACAACGAGCAATTTGAATAGGATCCTATAGTGAAGGGGTAGCCAATGTAGTGACTGGCACAGAGCGGATCCTATAATGTATGGGCAGCCAGTGCAATGACTGGCACAGAGCGGAAACATCTGAGTAACGGTTTGCTAGATAGGTGATCCTGGCTGCTGCATTGAGGATAGACTGGAGAGGGGAAAGCTTACTGCGGGGGAGGCCAGCTAATAAAGAATTACAGTAGTCAAGGCAGGAATGAATGAGGGCCATGGTGAGAGTTTTAGTTGTTTCCATGGTGAGGAAAGGGCGAATTCTGGAGATATTTTTCAGGTGCAAGCAACAGGAGCGGGTGATAGATTGTATATATGGGGTGAAGGAAAGATCAGTGTCCAACATAACACCCAGACAGCGAGCCTGCTGCCTAGGCGTTATCGTGGTGCCGCACACCGAGAGAGAGATATAAGGTTTAGGGAGGCTAGTGGAGGGCGGGAGCAGAAGAAGTTCAGTTTTGGAAATGTTGAGTTTCAGATCCCATCGAATCATATTGTATCGTGTTGAGTTGCGCTGTGTCAAATCGTATCGTATAGAATCGTATTGTATTGAATCATATTGTATCATATTAAAATGTATTATGTCGGATTGCATCATATAAAATCTAATCGTATTGAATCGTATCAAATCATATCATATCGAATCATATCGTATCGTGTCAAATCCGATCATATCGAATTGTATTGTGTCAAATCGTATGGTACCGAATAGTGTCGTATCGTGTTGAATCAAATTGTATCATATTGTATCGTATCAAATCATATCGTGTCAAATCGTATCATATCATACTGTATTGAATTGTATTGTGTAGAATCATATCGAATCGTATCGGAACATATTGTATCATATAGTATCGTATCATGTCAAATCGTATCGTACCGAATCGTGTCGTATAGAATTATATCATATCGCATTGTATTGTATTGTATCGAATGGTATCATATTGATTCGCATCGTATAAACTTATAGAATCCTATCCTATCAAATCATATACCATATTGTATAGAATCGTATGCTATAGAATCCTATCATATCCTATTAAATCATACAGAATTGTATCGTATGGAATCGAATTGTTGTATCATATTGATTCACATTGTATAGAATCGTATCCTATAGAATCATATCGTATTGTATCGAATCGTATCAAATCACATTGTATCGTATCCTATAGAATCATATCGTATCATATCAAATCGTATCGTATTGAACTGTAACATATCGTATTGAACTGTATCACATCACATTCTTTTCTTACAGGACACTATTTATCTTATCATATAATGAACATGAAAAACATACAAAACTGTCTTCCAGTTGGTTGTTTTCATACCGTTTTACGGCAAAAAAAGACTACCCAAGGAACCGATTGCTGAGATGGAGACGGTAACGGCGATCCCAGACGTGTGTCGTGTATGGGAAAATCTATTGAAAACAATGAACTCGGAACTTTGTGAAAGACAATGAGTTTTGTTCTTCTTTTCTCCATGGCGGCTGCTGTTGTTTTTTGAGCGCCAGACTGATGTTTCTTTCATTGATCCGTCTTTTTGATTGCGTTTTATTGCATTTTTGTACAGTATTTTTCTTTTTAAATATCTAAGAATGAACTTTGTAAAAATATGAGTTTGTATAGTAACTTTTGTTATTGTTCTGTCTGTGGAGGTTTTTTAACCCCTTCCCAATCCATGACGTACATGTACGTCATGGGCCAGGTCCTGGTGTTTGATGTAAGCTCCGACGCGGCGCTCACATCATTCACCCGACATCTCATCAGCTGAGATCCGGGATCCGATCGGTGCTGTTAACCCTTTGAATCCCACCGTCATTCACTGACAGCGAGATCCAAAACCGCCACAACGGGGAACGTGCTGTTCCCTGCCGAGATCGGAGATCCAGCGATAAGATCACTGGATCTCTGCTCAGTACCTGATAGCCTTTTGTTAACCCCGAAGCTATCAGGATTCACTTCCTGTCAGTGATTGGCAAGCGGTGCCAACCACTGAAAGTGAAACTAAGTGCCATGTCCCCATGTGCTGCAGCTCATCGGGACATGATAGAAGCAATCGGATGCTGCAGCATTGTGGCACCCTATGGGTCAGTGTACAATCAAGAATGAATTAAAAAAGAATTTTAAAAAAATAATATAGTTTTTAAAAAACACCCCATTCAAAATAAAAGTATAAAGAAAAATACACCTATTTGGTGTCACTGTGTTCAGAATCGCCCGATCTATCAATATATAAAATCAATTACTGAGCGCTGTAAATTGCATAACGGAAAAAAAGGTCCAAACGCCAACATTATGTTTTTTTGGTAGCTGCAACATTGCTATAAAATGCAATAAGAGGCCATGAAAACAGCCGATCCACCTAATAATGGTGTCTTTACAAACACCAGTTCAAGACGCAAAAAATAACAGCCCCAGATCCCGAAATATGAGGACAGTACGGGGCGTAGAACAAGACGCAAGAAGGGTGAGTCTTTTTATTTTTTCAAACTTCTGAATTTTTTTCCCCACTTAAATAACAGTATAAGTAACATGTTTTGTATCTACAAACTCATACTCACCCGAGACATTATGCCGTCACGGCAGTGTTACCATATAGTACTGACCCCAGACATCATACCGACACCTCAGTGTTACCATATAGTACTGACCCCAGACATCATACCGACACCTCAGTGTTACCATATAGTACTGACCCCAGACATCATACCGACACCTCAGCGTTACCATATAGTACTGACCCGAGACATCATACCGACACGTCAGTGTTACCATATAGTACTGACCCCAGACATCATACCGACATGTCAGTGTTACCATATAGTACTGACTCCAGACATCATACTGACACCTCAGTGTTACCATATAGTACTGACCCAAGGCATCATACCGACACCTCAGTGTTACCATATAGTACTGACCCCAGACATCATACCGACACCTCAGTGTTACCATATAGTACTGACCCCAGACATCATACCGACACCTCAGCGTTACCATATAGTACTGACCCGAGACATCATACCGACACGTCAGTGTTACCATATAGTACTGACCCCAGACATCATACCGACATGTCAGTGTTACCATATAGTACTGACTCCAGACATCATACTGACACCTCAGTGTTACCATATAGTACTGACCCCAGACATCATACCGACACCTCAGTGTTACCATATAGTACTGACCCCAGACATCATACCGACACCTCAGTGTTACCATATAGTACTGACCCCAGACATCATACAGACACCTCAGTGTTACCATATAGTACTGACCCCAGACATCATACCGACACCTCAGTGTTACCATATAGTACTGACCCCAGACATCATACTGACACCTCAGTGTTAGCATATAGTACTGACCCCAGACATTATACCGACACCTCAGTGTTACCATATAGTACTGACCCCAGACATCATACCGACACCTCAGTGTTACCATATAGTACTGACCCCAGACATCATACTGACACCTCAGTTTTACCATATAGTACTATCCCCAGACATCATACCGACACCTCAGTGTTACCATATAGTACTGACCCCAGACATCATACCGACACCTCAGTGTTACCATATAGTACTGACCCCAGACATCATACCGACACCTCAGTGTTACCATATAGTACTGACCCCAGACATCATACCGACACCTCAGTGTTACCATATAGTACTGACCCCAGACATGATACCGACACCTCAGTGTTACCATATAGTACTGACCCCAGACATCATACCGACACCTCAGTGTTACCATATAGTACTGACCCCAGACATCATACCGACACCTCAGTGTTACCATATAGTACTGACCCCAGACATCATACCGACACCTCAGTGTTACCATATAGTACTGACCCCAGACATCATACCGACACCTCAGTGTTACCATATAGTACTGACCCCAGACATCATACCGACACCTCAGTGTTACCATATAGTACTGACCCCAGACATCATACCGACACTTCAGTATTACCATATAGTACTGACCCCAGACATGATACCGACACCTCAGTGTTACCATATAGTACTGACCCCAGACATCATACCGACACCTCAGTGTTACCATATAGTACTGACCCCAGACATCATACCGACACCTCAGTGTTACCATATAGTACTGACCCCAGACATCATACCGACACCTCAGTGTTACCATATAGTACTGACCCCAGACATCATACCGACACCTCAGTGTTACCATATAGTACTGACTCCAGACATCATACAGAGACCTCAGTGTTACCATATAGTACTGACCCCAGACATCATACCGACACCTCAGTGTTACCATATAGTACTGACCCCAGACATCATACCGACACCTCAGTGTTACCATATAGTACTGACCAAAGACATCATACCGACACCTCAGTGTTACCATATAGTACTGACCCCAGACATCATACGACACCTCAGTGTTACCATATAGTACTGACCAGACTCATAACACTCAGTTACATATAGACTGACCCCAGACATCATACCGACACCTCAGTGTTACCATATAGTACTGACCCCAGACATCATACCGACACCTCAGTGTTACCATATAGTACTGACCCAGACATCATACCACACTCAGTTACCATAAGTACTGACCCAGACATCATACCGACACTTCAGTGTTACCATATAGTACTGACCCCGAGACATTAACAATATCCCGTGACACATCAGATGTTCATATAGTACTGACCCCAGACATCATACCGACACCTCAGTGTTACCATATAGTACTGACCCCAGACATCATACCGACACCTCAGTGTTACCATATAGTACTGACCCCAGACATCATACGACACCTCAGTGTTACCATATAGTACTGACCCAGACATCATACCGACACCTCAGTGTTACCATATAGTACTGACCCAGACATCATACCGACACCTCAGTGTTACCATATAGTACTGACCCAGACATCATACCGACACCTCAGTGTTACCATATAGTACTGACCCAGACATCATACCGACACCTCAGTGTTACCATATAGTACTGACCCAGACATCATTACCGACACCTCAGTGTTACCATATAGTACTGACCCAGACATCATACCGACACATCAGTGTTACCATATAGTACTGACCCCAGACATCATACCGACACCTCAGTGTTACCATATAGTACTGACCCCAGACATCATACCGACACCTCAGTGTTACCATATAGTACTGACCCCAGACATCATACCGACACCTCAGTGTTACCATATAGTACTGACCCCAGACATCATACCGACACCTCAGTGTTACCATATAGTACTGACCCCAGACATCATACCGACACCTCAGTGTTACCATATAGTACTGACCCCAGACATCATACCGACACCTCAGTGTTACCATATAGTACTGACCCCAGACATCATACCGACACCTCAGTGTTACCATATAGTACTGACCCCAGACATCATACCGACACCTCAGTGTTACCATATAGTGAACTAAAAACCCCAAAACTAAATGTGTAATTGCTCTTTTTTTGCAAATTCACAGCACTCGTTATCTTTTTTCCCATTTTCCTGTACACTATATGTTAAAATAAATGATCTCATCTGAAAGTACAACTGGTCCCAGAAAAAACAAGCCTCATCTGTCTATAGTGATGGAAAAATAAAATAGTTATGGCTCTTGGAAGCAGGGGAGCAAAAATTGAAAACGAAAAATCGCCGGGTGGTGAAGGGGTTAAACGTCAAACTGATGTTTCTTTTATTAATGCGTCTTTTTGATTTCATTTTTTACAGAATTTTGTTAAAATATCTATTGAAAAAAATTAACTCAGAACTTTGTAATAAAATATGAGTTTGTGAAGTAACGTTTGTTCTTCTTCTGTCCATGGAGCTTGGGGCAGGAAGGAGGAGAGGGGGATCGGTGTTCTGCTATGAAGCCTGGCCACAGGCTGAGCTTCATGGAGAACCAAGATGGCAGCGACAGGGGTCTGGAGTGCGCCCACTCACTACACATTGTGTCACATGGAGGGGCCCCGGTGAATGGGTGCACCAAGCTCAGCTCCTGGGCCCGCTCCATACACTGAAACCCAATATAGGCTGGACTGTTACGTCGGTTAAGTGGGTACTCCGAAATGATGGAAATAGGGAAATTACCTAAGCGGCCATATTCACCTTGTGTTTTGCAGCATCAGGTGGATCTACACTCATCTACACCCTCGGCCTGGGCCAGCTCATAGAGTCCCATGGTCTTCCCTATCACCTCTATACTGATGACACAGATCTCCCTCTCTGGACCTGACATCTCCTCCTCACTGACCACAGTCCCACAATGTCTGTCTCTATTTCATCCTTCTCTTCTGCTCGATTTCTAAAACTGAACATGAACAAAACAGAATTCATCATCTTCCCCCTTCTCACTCCCCTCCTCCACCAGACCCATCCATCAGAGTCAATGGCTCCTCACACTCCCCATCCTCACATGCTCGGTGCCTCAGAGTGATACTCTGCTCTCTCCTTCAAGCCACATATACAAGCCTCCTCCACCTCCTGCTGATTCAAACTCAAAAATATTTTCCCCACTGTATCCTCACCCATCCCTTGTAGACTGTGAGCCCTCATGGGCAGTGTCCTCTCTCCACCCCTGCTGTATCCTCACCCATCCCTTGTAGACTGTGAGCCCTCATGGGCAGGGTCCTCTCTCCCTCCCCCGCTGTATCCTCACTCATCCCTTGTAGACTGTGAGCACTCATGGGCAGGATCCTCTCTCCTCACCTACTGTATCCTCACTCATCCCTTGTAGACTGTGAGCCCTCGTGGGCAGGGTCCTCTCTCCTCCCCTACTGTATCCTCACCCATCCCTTGTAGACTGTGAGCCCTTGTGAGCAGGGTCCTCTCTCCCTCCCCCGCTGTATCCTCACCCATCCTTTGTAGACTGTGAGCCCTCGTGAGCAGGGTCCTCTCTCCTCCCCCGCTGTATCCTCACCCATCCCTTGTAGACTGTGAGCCCTTGTGAGCAGGGTCCTCTCTCCTCCCCCGCTGTATCCTCACCCATCCTTTGTAGACTGTGAGCCCTCGTGAGCAGGGTCCTCTCTCCTCCCCCGCTGTATCCTCACCCATCCCTTGTAGACTGTGAGCCCTTGTGGGCAGGGTCCTCTCTCCTCCCCCGCTGTATCCTCACCCATCCCTTGTAGACTGTGAACCCTTGTGGGCAGGGTCTTCTCTCCTTTCCCACTGTATTCTCACCCATCCCTTGTAGACTGTGAGCCCTTGTGAGCAGGGTCCTCTCTCCTCCCCGCTGTATCCTCACCCATCCCTTGTAGACTGTGAGCCCTTGTGAGCAGGGTCCTCTCTCCTCCCTCGCTGCATCCTCACGTATCCCTTGTAGACTGTGAGCCCTCGTGGGCAGGGTCCTCTCTCCTCCCCCGCTGTATCCTCACCCATCCCTTGTAGACTGTGAGCCCTCGTGGGCAGGGTCCTCTCTCCTCCCCCGCTGTATCCTCACCCATCCCTTGTAGACTGTGAGCCCTTGTGAGCAGGGTCCTCTCTCCTCCCCCGCTGTATCCTCACATATCCCTTGTAGACTGTGAGCCCTCGTGGGCAGGGTCCTCTCTCCTCCCCTGCTGTATCCTCACCAATCCCTTGTAGACTGTGAGCCCTCGTGGGCAGGGTCCTCTCTCCTCTCCCACTGTATCCTCACGTATCCCTTGTAGACTGTGAGCCCTTGTGAGCAGGGTCCCTCTCTCCTCCCCCGCTGTATCCTCACATATCCCTTGTAGACTGTGAGCCCTCGTGGGCAGGGTCCTCTCTCCTTCCCCGCTGTATCCTCACCCATCCCTTGTAGACTGTAAGCCCTCGCAGGCAAGGTCCTCTCTCCTCCCCGCTGTATCCTCACCCATCCCTAGTAAACTGAGCCCTCGTGGGCAGGGTCTTCTCTTCTCCCCCACTGTATCCACACTCATCCCTTATAGACTGTGAGCCCTCATGGGCAGAGTCCTCTCTCCACCCCTACTGTATCCTCACCCATCCCTTGTAGACTGTGAGCCCTTGTGGGCAGGGTCCTCTCTCCTCCCCCGCTGTATCCTCACCCATCCCTTGTAGACTGTGAGCCCTCGTGGGCAGGGTCCTCTCTCCTCCCCCGCTGTATCCTCACCCATCCCTAGTAAACTGAGCCCTCGTGGGCAGGGTCTTCTCTTCTCCCCCATTGTATCCACACTCATTTCTTATAGACTGTGAGCCCTCATGGGCAGAGTCCTCTCTCCACCCCTACTGTATCCTCACCCATCCCTTGTAGACAGTGAGCCCTCGTGGGCAGGGTCCTCTCTCCTCTCCCCTACTGTATCCTAACCCATCCCTTATAGACTGTGAGCCCTCGTCGGCAGGGTCTTCTCTCCTTTCCCGCCGTATCCTCACCCATCCCTAGTAGACTGTACGCCCTCGTGGGCAGGGTCCTCTCTCTTCTCCTACTCTATCCTCACCCATCACTTGCAAACTGTGAGCCCTCGCGGGCAGGGTCATCTCTCCTCCTGTACCTTGTGTGCATTATTTGTACTTGTCTACGTATGCTCATTCCACATGCAAAGTGCCATGGAATAAATGGCGCTATAATAATAAATAATAATAATAATGTGTATCCTGGGAAGATTTCCTGATGTATTTCTCCAGATGAGACCAAATACAGCGACCACTACCCACACAATGTGCAATAAGGTGGTCTACATGGTGGTCTACATGGTGGTCTCCACCTCGTTGTCCCTAAACCACTGCCATCAGTGCAAACGAGCAGGTTGGACGCTCTGACGGGGGCAACTCGAGTACCGAGTATAATGAAATAAAAATGTTTGTACCGTGTTCACCAGTAGATAGAAAAATATTAGAATCTGAGAGTCCTCAGGGGTTGATACATTTTAATGGCAAACTGAAAAGATGGTGAATAATAGCAGCTTTCCAGACACCTCAGGTCTCTTCATCAGGCTTAATAATGACACATCTGAACACACACACATATACACATATACAGGGTTGAATAAGCAGGGCATAGTGTCTGTATTGGAGGGGGAAGAGAAAAATCATCTGGCCGAGTTTAGATAACACGTGTGATAGCTTATTGCCCTTTAAGCTTCCTCAATTGATGTAAAAAGCCATAAATCCATGCGACACATTCAATCATGTTCAAATGTGTCAACATAAGTTTATATTCCGAAACTTTTCTGATTCTTTGAGGTTTTAAGTTCCCTTTAAAGACGACTGTTTACCTATCCATTATGGTGTGATCAGGACTACAGAAGTGTTTAGGCACAGGCAGATCTTATGGTGTGATCAGGACTACAGAAGTGTTTAGGCACCGGTAGATCTTATGGTGTGATCAGGACTACAGAAGTGTTTAGGCACTGTAGATCTTATGGTGTGATCAGGAGTCGACTACAGAAGTGTTTAGGCACAGGCAGATCTTATGGTGTGATCAGGACTACAGAAGTGTTTAGGCACAGGCAGATCTTATGGT
Organism: Allobates femoralis; assembly: GCA_033576535.1. Lineage (NCBI taxonomy): Eukaryota > Metazoa > Chordata > Amphibia > Anura > Aromobatidae > Allobates > Allobates femoralis. Next base: position 12,279,287 of record JARQOC010000008.1, read on the forward strand.
GTGATCAGGACTACAGAAGTGTTTAGGCACCGGCAGATCTTATGGTGTGATCAGGACTACAGAAGTGTTTAGGCACAGGTAGATCTTATGGTGATCAGGACTACAGCAGTGTTTAGCACAGCAGTCTTATGGTGTGATCAGGACTACAGATGTTTAGGCACTGTAGATCTTATGGTGATCAGACTACAGAAGTGTTTAGGCACCAGCAGATCTTATGGTGTGATCAGGACTACAGAAGTGTTTAAGCACCGGTAGATCTTATGGTGTGATCAGGACTACAGAAGTGTTTAAGCACCGGTAATCTTATGGTGTGATCAGGACTACAGAAGTGTTTAAGCATCGCAGATCTTATGGTGTGATCAGAACTACAGAAGTGTTTAGGCACCCGCAGATCTTATGGTGTGATCAGGAACTACAGCAGTGTTTAAGCAGCGGCAGATCTTATGGTGTGATCAGGACTACAGAAGTGTTTAAGCACCGGTAGATCTTATGGTGTGATCAGGACTACAGCAGTGTTTAGGCACAGGCAGATCTTATGGTGTGATCAGGACTACAGAAGTGTTTAAGCACCGGTAGATCTTATGGTGTGATCAGGACTACAGAAGTGTTTAAGCACTGGCAGATCTTATGAGTTTAGATAACATGTGATAGCTTATTGCCTTTAAGCTCCTCAATTGATGTAAAAGCCATAAATCCATGCGACACATTCATTCATGTTTCAAATGTGTCAACATAAGTTATATCGAACTTTCTGATTCTTGAGGTTTTAAGTTCCTTAAAGACGACTGTTACCTATCCATATGGTGTGATCAGGACTACAGAAGTGTTAAGGCACCGGCAGATCTTATGGTGTGATCACGACTACAGAAGTGTTTAGGCACTAGCAGATCTTATGGTGTGATCAGGACTACAGAAGTGTTTAGGCACCAGCAGATCTTATGGTGTGATCAGGACTACAGAAGTGTTTAGGCACAGGCAGATCTTATGGTGTGATCAGGACTACAGAAGTGTTTAGGCACCAGCAGATCTTATGGTGTGATCAGGACTACAGAAGTGTTTAAGCACTGGCAGATCTTATGGTATGATCAGGACTACAGAAGTGTTTAAGCAACGTAGATCTTATGGTGTGATCAGGACTACAGAAGTGTTTAAGCACCGGTAGATCTTATGGTGTGATCAGGACTACAGAAGTGTTTAGGCACAGGCAGATCTTATGGTGTGATCAGGACAACAGAAGTGTTTAAGCACCGGTAGATCTTATGGTGTGATCAGGACTACAGAAGTGTTTAGGCACAGGCAGATCTTATGGTGTGATCAGGACTACAGAAGTGTTTAAGCACTGGTAGATCTTATGGTGTGATCAGGACTACAGAAGTGTTTAGGCACCAGCAGATCTTATGGTGTGATCAGGACTACAGAAGTGTTTAGGCACCAGCAGATCTTATGGTGTGATCAGGACTACAGAAGTGTTTAGGCACCAGCAGATCTTATGGTGTGATCAGGACTACAGAAGTGTTTAGGCACAGGCAGATCTTATGGTGTGATCAGGACAACAGAAGTGTTTAAGCACCGGTAGGATCTTATGGTGTGATCAGGACTACAGAAGTGTTTAGGCACAGGCAGATCTTATGGTGTGATCAGGACTACAGAAGTGTTTAGGCACAGGCAGATCTTATGGTGTGATCAGGACAACAGAAGTGTTTAAGCGCAGATCTTTGTGTGTGATCAGGACTACAGCAGTGTTTGGCACCGCAGATCTTATGGTGTGATCAGGACTACAGAGTGTTTAGGCACAGATCTTTGGTGTGATCAGGACTACAAAGTGTTTAGGCACCGCAGATCTTATGGTGTGATCAGGACTACAGATGTTTAGGCACCGGCAGATCTTATGGTGTGATCAGGACTACAGAAGTGTTTAGGCACCGGCAGATTTATGGGTGATAGCACGCGATTTAGGTCAGGACTAGGTGTAGGACTACAGGTTTTGGCAGGATCTAGGTGTTCGGACACGAATTTAGGCAGGCACTAGGTGGTTAGCAAGCAATTTTAGTGCTGCAGATCTAGGTGTGTCAGCACAGAATGTTTAGGACGCATCTATGTTGTCAGACAGATTTGGACAGGCAATATGTTGGCAGGGACAGAAGTGTTAGCACGGCAGATTTATGTGGATCAGACTCAGATGTTGGCCATTATGGTGTACAGACACAAGTGTTTAGCACGAATCTTATGGTGTGTAGACACAAATGTAGCGAATTAGTTGACAGAACAGAGTTAGGCCAATTAGTATCAGGACACAGAGTGTTTGAAGGCAGATTATGTGTATCAGGACTACAAGTGTTAGCAGGTCTATGGATCAGATACGAGTTTTAGCCGACTTATGTGGATCAGACTACAGAAGTGTTAGCAGATCAGTGGTCAGGACACAGATTACCGAATCTATGTGTGTCAGACTACAGTTAGGCAGGCAGATCTTAGTGTGACAGATAAGATGTTGCGCAGATTGTTATCAGGACTACAGTGTTTAGCAGGCAGATCTAGGTGTGATCAGACTACAGAGTGTTAGGCACGCAATCTTATGGTGATCAGACACGAGTTTAGCACGAGATCTTAGGTATCAGACTACAGAGTGTTAGGCACGAGATCTATGTGTATAGACTAAGAAGTGTTGCACGGCAGATCTATGGTGTGACAGACTAAGAGTGTTTAGACCCAGATCTTATGGTGTGATCAGACACAGCAGTTAGGCACAGACTATGGGTGATCAGACTACAGCAGTTTAGGCACCGAGATCTTATGGTGGATCAGACTACAAGGTTTAGCACGCAGATCTTAGTGTGACAGGACACAGAGTGTTTAGCACGCAGATCTATGGTGTGATCAGACTACAGAGTTGCACCGCAGACTTATGGTGTATCGACACAGAAGTGTTTAGCACGGCGATCTATGGTTTCAGGACAAGAGTTTAGGCGAATCTTAGGTTGATCAGACTACAGAGTGTTAGGCACGAATCTTATGGTGGATCAGACTACAGAGTGTTTGGCACAATCTTATGGTGATCGACTACAGAATGTTAGCACAGATCTTTGTCAGACTACAAGTTAGGCCGATATGTTATCAGACTACAAGTGTTTAGCACGCAGATCTTATGTTGAAGAATTTTAGCGAATTATTATAGATACAATGTTGCACCGAATCTAGTGATAACTAGAGTTAGGCCGCAGATCTTATGTGATCAGATACAAGTTTAGCCGATCTATGTGGATCAGACACAGAGTTTAGGAGGCGTCTTATGGTTGATCAGACTACAAGTGTTAGGCAGCAATTGGTGCGACTAAGTTACATTGTGTTCAATAAGGTGTTTAGCAGCAGATCTATGTGTGACAGACTACAGATGTTTGCCGAGATCAGGTGATCGACTAGGTTAGCACGGATCTATGGGTGACTACAGAGTGTTGGCGAATCTAGTGTGATCAGACTCAGATGTTAGCACGCAGTCTATGTGGATCAACTACAGTGTGCACGATTAGTGGACAGATAGAAGTTTCCGCAGATTATTGTGATCAGATACAGAGTTTAGCCGCAGATTAGGTGTGATCAGACTACAGATTAGCACGACTTAGGTTATCAGGACTACAGAGGTTAGGCGCATCTATGGTTATCAGACGAGTGATTTGATGTTACAGAAGTGTTTAGGCACCGGCAGATCTTATGGTGTGATCAGGACTACAGCAGTGTTTAGGCACCGGCAGATCTTATGGTGTGATCAGGACTACAGAAGTGTTTAGGCAACGGCAGATCTTATGGTGTGATCAGGACTACAGCAGTGTTTAGGCGCAGGCAGATCTTATGGTGTGATCAGGACTACAGAAGTGTTTAGGCACAGGCAGATCTTATGGTGTGATCAGGACTACAGAAGTGTCTAGGCAGCGGAGGAAGATCTTATGGTGTGATCAGGACTACAGAAGTGTTTATGCACCGGCAGATCTTATGGTGTGATCAGGACTACAGAAGTGTTTAGGCACCGGCAGATCTTATGGTGTGATCAGGACTACAGAAGTGTTTAGGCACCCGCAGATCTTATGGTGTGATCAGGACTACAGCAGTGTTTAGGCACCGGCAGATCTTATGGTGTGATCAGGACTACAGAAGTGTTTAGGCACCCGCAGATCTTATGGTGTGATCAGGACTACAGAAGTGTTTAGGCAGTGGAGGAAGATCTTATGGTGTGATCAGGACTACAGCAGTGTTTAGGCACCCGCAGATCTTATGGTGTGATCAGGACTACAGAAGTTTTTAGGCACAGGCAGATCTTATGGTGTTATCAGGACTACAGAAGTGTTTAGGCGCAGGCAGATCTTATGGTGTGATCAGGACTACAGGAGTGTTTCGGCACCCGCAGATCTTATGGTGTGATCAGGACTACAGAAGTGTTTATGCACAGGCAGATGTCTCCTTCTTTCTTTTATTCTGTGACGATGAGAGGTCATCCGAGTTCTGAGTTGTTGCCCTTCCCTGTTGTGTGTAAGAATGTGTCACTATTCAGCCTGATGAAGATGCCATAGAGTCTCGAAAGCTTGCTTTGCTTTTTATTACCATCTTTTCCGTTCAACCACCGAGGACTCTCAGATTCTAATATATACCTGAGCATAATGGAAGTCATTTTTCGGGAAGATCTTCTGGAGAAATGCTAGAGTTTCCCATTGACTTCCATTATACTTGGCACTTGAGTTGCGCCCAGTTGGTAGTCCGTCCTGCTCGTTTCGAGTACAAAGCACTCGAGCATGGTAGAGCTCACTCATCACTAATGATAAAGACTTACATACTCCTAATATCAAGGGGATTAGAGAAACATCAAACTAAAACCGTATGTTCTGTACTCATCTAGTCAGAGGTCAAACACCCCGCCGTGCCTATGACGCACTGGATGAGAGGACCAGGCAGTGACCCCGGACCATACACCTGGGTATATTAGAGCAGCTAGACCCTTCATGATCTTTGAAGCACCATTTGCAGGAGCGTCACTATAGGGGGTACGAAGGAGAGAATTTAAGGGGGCCCAAAAAATCATTCCGCCCTCAGATCACAACTATAGTACATCAGTTATACAAATACTACACCGGGCCCCTCTGGGAGGGAATAGGTGTCCATTTATATCTGAAGCAAAGGGGGCATCAAGTCCTCAATTTCATACTTTACCAACATTTGGTCCAGTGACTTCTAATGTAGATGATCCATCTGTCCTGATCCTAAAAAACACACCTCCATCCAAATCCCAATAATTGATATTCTGTGATCCCCGGCAGTAATGTCTGTATACTCTTCTGTGATCCCCAGCTGTAATGTCTGTATACTCTTATATTCAGTGATCCCCGACAGTAATGTCTGTATACTCTTATATTCTGTGATCCCGGCTGTAATGTCTGTATACTCTTCTGTGATCCCCAGCTGTAATGTCTGTATACTCTTATATTCAGTGATCCCTGACAGTAATGTCTGTATACTCTTATATTCTGTGATCCCCGGCTGTAATGTCTGTATACTCTTCTGTGATCCCTGGCTGTAATGTCTGTATACTCTTCTGTGATCCCCGGGTGTAATGTCTGTATACTCTTATATTCTGTGATCCCTGGCTGTCATGTCTGTATACTCTTATTTTCTGTGATCCCTGGCTGTAATGTCTGTATACTCTTATATTCTGTGATCCCTGGCTGTAATGTCTGTATACTCTTATATTCTGTGATCCCAGGCTGTAATGTCTGTATACTCTTATATTCTGAGATCCCCGGCTGTAATATCTGTATACGCTTATATTCTGTGATCCCCGGCTGTAATGTCTGTATACTCTTATATTCTGTAATCCCCAGCTGTAATGTCTGTATACTCTTCTATTCTGTAATCCCCAGCTGTAATGTCTGTATACTCTTATTCACTTTGATTATATTGTAAGTCTCCACAACTAGATGTTATTTTCAGTGAAAATCGCAACGCTTGTTTTTACAAGGAGATTAAAGAACCTTTCGAGCTTAATTTGTCTTAATGTGGAATTGTGGAAGGAGAATGTGTTTTGCGGCGGCCGCCCTCCCCCATCAGCAGGTGGTTGTGTCCTCGGTGCAGGATACAGCTTCTTGCAGTAATGTAATAAGAGATCCCAATAAACGTAATGGACTCTGAGCCTTAAAGGGATTTTCGGTCTTTAATTGAACGGTGAAAAGATCTGCAACATTCTATGAAACTTTCTGCTTCCTGGGAACATTGATTATTGTAAGAGTATGGAAGTATTAACAGGGTTTTACCAAAACTGATATTGCTAATAGGTGATAAGTGTCTGAACCTATAAATAATGGGGGTTCTGTGTCCCCATATACCCAGGGTGATGAAGCATTTAGGGGTACAGGACTAGTGGCGATGGCGGAGAGCTGCACTCAACCATCTCCGGAAGATTTGTAGACCTCTTGGCATGCATGCTGGACCCCCTCTTATCGTAATTGTTGGGACCCCCTGCGGTCGCTACTGCTGTTTTTAGCAATACCCCAGATCAGGTATATACACCTTATAGCACATATAGGGTGGCATTGGGTGTTAGTCATGGGCGAGGTAGTCATCTGCTGCACACCGGCACACTACATGAAGATGGAGGTCCTGGCTGGGTGTGTTCATGTCTTTCGGGTGATGCCCACTTGCAGGCCGTTGGCGCTGTCTTACCTTGTACCGAGAAGGAGACCACAACTTTCTCAACAGTTCTACATTAACAACTTTGTACTTGTACATGGGATAGCGAGTGGTGAGGTGTTGGCCACCCGGGGGCACCGGTAGTCAAGAGCGAGGCATGGCCAAGGTCATAGAGCAGCTCCAGCTTCGCTGAGCTTGCCCCGGGCCGGCTCCTGAGTGCATCTATCAAGTTCACAGATGCCCTTGGCGAGGGCCGCTCATAGAGTCTATTAAAGTTCTGGTTATTTACATAGTCTCGTGAAACATGGGAATGCATCTTGACCATTGCTTGGTCACTGGGGCCTCCAGACTCTCGCACCTCCACCTCACTGAAGCCTGTTGTGAATTCATGTGGTCTTACACAATTCAGGCCCTATCCCACCTACGGGGAACAGTCCGAAAGGAACAATCAGTTCCCTCTCAACATGTACCGAGGTGACCTGTTTGCCGGAGTCTGCTGAACCAGCACTGGAAGACACAGTCGTGTCCGGAGTCCTGCCAGATGCAGGGAATGAGTACCAGTACCGAGAGGATGGCATGGTGCTTGTTGTGTCGCAGGAATGGGAACAATACATTGTGTTTTCTATACTGTTGCATTGCACTTTGCAGATGCTATGCAGAGGCCCTGACTTTTGTAGTTTGTCCCGTCCTCCCTTCCTCCCCAGTATCATTCTGCTGTAGCTATTTTTGGATCCACATGTTATATTGCTCTTATTTGTATCACTCTATCTGCTATAGTGTACTATATTACATGTTTTCAGTGAAATTCATCTCTATTTCTCCTGGACTCTTGTTTCAAGTCGATGTGGTTGAGTTAGAACTATCTGAGGAGAGGACTCATCGCATGTGAATACAACACTCATACAGTTATCTGTTTCACACTGCAGTTTTTTCACTGATCAGTGTCCATCAGTGTTTGGGTGCCAAAACCAGGAGAGGAACCAGGAGAGGAACTTGCAGAGAAAAACTATAATTGAAAGATTGACACCTGTTCTGAGTTTTGGAGACACTCCTGGTTTTGACAAACAAACCTGATCGGGAAAAAAACTGCAGTGTGAAACCAGCTTAACGGAATGATAATTAAGGACTTAGGCGGCTTCAGACTGCGTCTGAGATCCGATCCGTGCCTGTCCGCTTGAAGCAGACAGCTGTGGACCGGATCAGCACACAGGACTGGGGGGCTATTATGCCTCTGATCCTGTGTGCAGCCGCACGCAGTTCCTGCTGCTGATAGGTGAGGACCGCGGGCGCCGCGGTCCTGACCTGTCAGCAGCTGCGGCTGCGTGCGGCTGCACACAGGATCGGAGGGCATAATAGCCCCCACTCCTGTGTGCTGATCCGGTCCGCGGCTGTCTGCTTCAAGCGGACAGGCATGGATCGGATCTCAGACGCAGTCTGAAGCCGGCCTTAGAGGCTCACACTGCTTTGAAGAGTTAGAATAGCACTCCTGTCCCGCCATGTCTAAATCTGGGGAAGGCCCAAAGGGTCCAGCTGAATCAATTAGGACAGAAGTTCTGTTTGAGTTACAGTTGCCACACACACCCCCACACACACAGCCAAACACACAGCCACACACACACCACACCACACACATAGCAAAACACAGAGACACACACACACATCCCCACCGCCACACACACACCCACACAACAGCCAAACACACAGACACGCACACATCCACACCGCCACACACACACACACACCCACACGCAGACACACACAGCCACGCACAGAGACACACCCCCCCACACACAGACACCACCACACACAGCCACAAACACAGACACAGACACACACAGACATACAGCACACACACAGCCACAGACACACCAAACACACAGACATAGCGCCACACACACAGACACACACACAGACACACACAAAGACACACACACAGACAGACATACACTTTGCTCATGGGTCCACACACAATTGGCGCTGCCCTGCTCTGCCTGCTGCACTGTGATTGGCTGACGGCTCTGCTCGTACATCTACGCATGCAGCTGAGGCAGAGATCAGCTCAGAGCGGTGTAGTGCGGTGCGGGTCGCGGTGGCCATGGACGCCGCTCTGAGACGCTGCAGAGCACACTTTCTGTCTGTAGCTAGTCTGTGATGGCGGGCACCGGCACAGGGACCCCCACGGCCTAGTCCCGGTCTGTGAACCGGTGGTTGGGGACCTCTTCTCTATATGGATTAATTCTGTTTGCACAAGCAACGCACGTTTCATGACAATCCAGTTCTGAACAACAAAGCAGAGCGTCAAAGTCATTGTAATCTCCTACACCAATGCAGGTCAGGAGGGTGAGGGGAAGGGGAGCGCTCCACACTGGATTCACCTGAAGCCGCTCGGTGTCCGGACGGATGTCTGTTGTCCGATTAGCAATGAACTTGAATGAAGAGATGTGTTTCACCAGTGAGCATTGATTTTCAATGTCTTTTTTAATCCCTATTTCAGGTGGAGTAGAATGTCAATTCTCTCTGCTGTTGACAAAGGACGTTGTCCGAAACGCGTCCAGCGTTGTGGGGGAGGATTTCGGTCCCTCTGAATGATAATTTTATGTATATAATGCACCAATAAATACAGAAACATTGAAGATTTGGTCTGGTGCCGGAATTCCTTTATTCAGGTGCACTCCTATACCAATGCCTTGTCCAATTCTTCTTGCAGTTGGGGGCATCCGCCACTACAACCAGACCCAAGCTCCGATGTGAAAGCTCCAATGGGGCCCCCAACTATTGCAAAGTCCATTTTCTATAGGCCAAAGGACTTTTGGGGCCCCCATAGGCTCAAGGGTCCGGATGCGATTGCAACCCCTGCACCTGTTGTAGTTACGCCCCTGCCAAGTCCTATGCTCTTTAGACAATCGGGGAACCACCCTCCAAGAAACTTGCTTGGTTCACGCACTGCTTCTCTTGGCCCACCACCCGTAGGAGCTGAAAGCTTGTTGGGGCCCTATTGCCATCCCCCCTTCTTCCTGGATCCTGTTATGCACAGTCACTCTCGTGTAGAGTACAGTCGTTCATTCTGTGTGTCATTTAAAGCCTCCGAGTTGCACTGTCTTGACTCCAATCTCCTTTCTCCTGTTGGTACTAGTCTCAATGACCTTTCAGACCATAGGTCTGCTCTATACATGAAGATGAAGACAGCGCTCCAAAAAGCCGGTTGGATAGCAAGTGATCCTTTACTCCACCATCTCAAGTGCAACATTTCGATGTCAATACACAAGATCTTTTTCAAGTATTGAGAGTTGAAAGATCTTGTATGTTAAGATCGAAACGTTGGACTTGAGATGGTGGAATAAAGGATCACTTGCTATCCAATCGGCTTTGTGCAGCGCTGTCTTCATCTTCATGTATGTATTACTTTCCAAAACGGCTCAGTGGAAGTGACTTGCGCCACTAATAGGGGTGTGTCCGGGAGAGGTACTGAAAACTGATTCCTTTATCCATAGGTCTGCTCTAGTTACAGGCAGGGCCGTATCTGAAGTCTGGCCAGGAAGCCATTACTATCCCTAGAATGATAACCCTCAATAGCGGCTGTCCCAACACTTAACTACTTGTTGCCTACAGTCTGGCAACCACACATACCACTGCTGTATATTACATTACTATATATCACAGTAGTTACACTACAATTGACTTGGATCGTCAAAGACTAGGACACAATTCACATTACATTACAACAACCGATTGGTGTCTTCAAGGAAAAATGTGACCGCCTGTCCACCACCTTACACACCTCAGCTGAGAGTGGTACTTGAGCTCAGGGCCTGCAAAGCCAACGGCCCATATTGCAATTTATGCTATCTTTTATAGCCATGATTTTGGGCCCCAGCTGCAGGGCCGGTGCGATCGACCCTGCACTATTGTAGTACACCTCGACCATCTGGCATCTATATATAACCCCCGCCAGTCCCTACATCACGTGCATTACTCGACCATAAATAACGGACGTGTGAAGTGAACTGGCATAAGTGAACGGGAGAATATCGAAACGTATGACCACCATGGTGTAAAAATTGAGAAGTATCCCCCTTTAATTACCAAGAACTACATATACACACTCATAGGCAGGGGCGATAACTACAACAGGTGCAGGGGTTGCGATCGAACCCGGGCCTTGGAGCCTCAAAAAGTGCCTCTGGCCTAATCCATGGGCCCTAATGCCAAAGGGTCCCGGGTGCGATCGCCACCCTGCACCTGTTACGCACCTATGTCCACTTCCAGTGTCCGTGTGACCCCCAGGTCTCCAGTTCTGGTCTATGTTAGTTTCATACAAACCTGCTGTTCTGACACCTTAACCATAACTGAGACACAGCCCTGCCCTTTTACTGCAGGTTTATATAGGAATCGCGGCCTTGGGCCATTTGAAAGACCCAGGCTGGAGGGAGAGATCCGTCCCACTACCATCCTACAGATCTCTCCAAAAATAAAAGCTCCAATTAGGTTTGATTAAAGACTTGGTGCAAATAACTTGACCGGTTCACACTTTTATTTGTGTTGCCGTCGCAGCAAGAGCTGTGAATGCAACAAACTGAAGCGGGTTCAGTGGTTTCCATGTCATACATCGCAACCTTCACATATGACACCTGTCACTGTCTCACAATACACACACATACAATATATGAGAATATGCATGTTAAACAATGAATAAAAATCCCCCATCATTACCAAGTAGTACATAAACATCTACGTCTCTATAGCAGCAGAGCCTGAAGGGGTTAACAGGTGAGGTGAACCTGCAACCTTCCTTGAATCACATATCTCATGTAGGTCACCTAATGAGACCCAGTGACTTTGCTTTCATGTTGTTATTGCAATATCTAATTTTTAGTCATTATTACCTTGTTATTGATTAATTATATTAGCTTTTTTTTAACCCACTAATAGATGCTCATTCATGGTCTCATAAAGAATCCGACAGGGGATAGATGTCAAGGGGTCAAATGCCACCTACTGGCACCGGCTCTAGGGCAACAATATATATTTGTATGCATACAGCTCCTGTAGAATTCAATGGAGTTTCTGTAGCTGCAGTACTCCTTAGTTCTCTTCCCAGGTGTGGCTACTTTGTGATCACTCCCATCTCCTTTATATGATCACATGATCCAGCATTTCTTGCTGGTGATTGAACTCCATTCCTGGCCTAGCTACCTGAGGTGCAACGTGCTACTTGGAAGCTGGACTGATTGCAGACTCGCTGCCCAGGTGAGTGGCAGCAGGTGTGAAGTTGTTTTTTGTTCCCCTGTCTGTCTCCCATTCCCTTTTGTTGTTATTAGTGCAGTGGTTGTGACTAGTGTTCCTGCCAGCCATTTCCCTATTGAGGGCTAACATCAGGGCCAGCGAGGGACTAGGTATGCTGCTTGGCAACGGGGTGAAAGAACCAGTATAGGGACGGTAGGGAGATTAGGACACAGTTGCAGGTGAGTGCAGGAGGTCTCCTTTCTTTGTTCCTATGAGCAGGGCCCCCCATTGTATTTGTCCCCACAGTTGACTGATAGCTTCTAGGCCACACACTATAAACACCAAGTCAGGACCTGTGCTCCCTGAAGGCCATCAAGCTGTGATCATTCCCCAGGATCCATGAGTAAGGGTATCCTACATACGCAACAAACTAACCAACTGAAGAGAAATAATCAAACGGTAGCTGGGTGGTTCCTCCCCAAGGTAAGAGGAACTTAAGACACTGCCAACAAAGCAATTAAAAAAGGGAGTAGAACTCCAAAAGAAAAAAGCAAGGAAACCCCCACAACCTCCCTAGGAAAGAGGAAAGATGTTGGGAAGGTAAAATAGTAAACACGGAGACATAACACGAGCTGTTCTCTGCCTGGTAGGCAAAATCCTTTAGTGCAGGTCTGGATCTCTAAGTAAACATACAAGAACTACAGTTAGCAAAGACAGCAGGTGCAAGATGAGTATAAGTAGCCCCACACGGGATGTGATAGGACAGAGGTGAAATAGGAACATAAAAAACACCTGACTAGCAGCAAAGGAAGAAAAGCAAAGATAAGAGAACCATCAGCAGTTGGACAGAGATGATCAGGCTGTGGTTCAGTATGGAAAGAAATCGAAGAGATCAATGAGGACACCTCTCACCAACCTGAGGAGAGAGGAAAGGTGTTGGGGAGTAAATTAGAAACACACAGAGACGTAACACAAGTGGTCTCTACCTTGTGGCAAAATCCTTTAGTTGCAGGGCTGGATCTCCTTAGCAAACATCCTAGCTCAAAAATCATAAATAGCCCCACCCTGGATGTGATAGGAAAGGAATAAAACAGAAAAAGTGAGAAAAACCTGACTAGCAGCAAAGGAAGAAAAGCAAAGATTATATAACTATCAGCAGTTGGACAGTGAATGATTAGGCTGTAGCTCACATGAAAGAAACCGAAGAGGGACACCGGAGGAAACCTCCCACCAACCAAGCCGAGGAGAGAGGAAAGGTGTCAGGGGAGGTAATTAGAAACACACAGGACATAATACAACTGGTCTGTACCTAGCTGCAAAAACCTTTAGTTGCAGGGCTTGATCTCTTTAGTAAACAACCAGCAAGAACTATAGTCAGCAAAGACAGCAGGGCAAGGTGAGTATAAATAGCCCCACCGGATGTGATAGGACAGAGATAAAATAGGAAAGTGAGAAACACCTGAACCATCAGCGTTAGACAGAGAACGATCAGGCTGCTCACTCAACATGGAAAGAAACTGAAGAAGTCACCGGATCGAGTCCCGAAACTGAGGCTGAACAGGTGACTTTCACGCATCCTCAACTTTTTCACTTAAAAAGGACCTGTCACTTTCCAAAAATTTGTTACATTTTTTTACCGATGTAAATGCCATTGTTTTCCTGAATACATATTTTTCTTTTGTTTCTGAGATCTAGCCCTCCCTTTCCTGTAAATAATCTGGTCTTTTTTATAGCCAAGTAGGAGTGGCCCACAACTCACATGTGGGTGTCTTCATGAGGACCACGCCCACTTGGCTAACAAAACTAGATTTATATCCAGGGAAGAGGAGGCCATATCTCAGGAACGGAGAGGCGCAGGAACAAAAGAAAAACATCGCCGGATTCAGGAGAACGGCGGCTTTTACACCGGGTTATAAAATTACATACTTAAGAAAAGAGACAGGTCCTCTTTAAAGGGATTGTTCACTTTGGAATAAAATTAAATAAAATCAATCAGGATGACATCTCATGAATCAATCGGCACTTCCTTTCTGAAAGTACATAGGTTTCCTCGCCAAGTGCTCAGCCAAACTTTGGATATATAGGTGACCTTCCTCAGATAATGATTGGCTGCAGCGGTCACATGGAACAAACAGATACATCATGTGTTAGAATGTGATCAACAGGTGATGGAAAATGACAGTGACGCTAACCACTTCACCACCAGGGATGTAGCCATTAATCATGTAGACCACCATAGATTATTATACATCACGGCAAAGCCCCATGTTATGTCTGTTATCAGAGGACATATAGCGGACAGTCTGCAGCCAATCCTATAGGGTGAGAGCGCGGCTAATGCAGAATCCTGCATTATTCAGTACATTTGTTGCACATTAGCGATGGGGCAGGGAACTCTCTATGGGCCTGTTCACACCTACTTAGCCCTAATGTGTTATCATTTGGTCTCCTACTTTCCAATCACTTACTTTTACTGCCTCCTCCATTACTTAGTCTTCACGAGGATGTTGGACAGAAGAGTCAGACTGACTGACCGTCATTTGACCAAACCAAGCGGGAGGAAGGTGAGTATGTGGTGTGTTCTTGTTCTTTGTGTGTATGGGATGTTTACATGTATATAGGAGGCAATGTGAGGCTCATACTGTATATAGGAGGCTATGTGGGGGCTCATACTGTATATGGGGGGCTATGTGGGGGCTCATATTGTATATAGGAAGCTATGTTTGGGCTCAAACCTTATATAGGAGGCTGTGTTAGGTCTCATACTGTATTTAGTAGGCTACATGGGGGTTATCCTGTATATAGGGGGCTATGTGGGGGCTCATACTGTATATAGGCGCTATGTGAGGGCTTATACTGTATATAGGGGGGCTATGTGGGGGTTATCCTGTATATAGGAGGCTATGTGGGGCTCATACTGTGTATAGGAGGCTATGTGAGGGGCTCATACTGTATATAGGAGGCTATGTGAGGGCTCACATTGTACATAGAAGGTTATGTGAGTGCTCAAATTGTATACATGAGGCTATGTGAGTCCTCATACTGTATATAGGAGGCTATGTGGTGCTCATACTGTATATAGGGGCTATGTGGGGGCTCATACTGTATATAGGGGGCTATGTGAGGGCTCATACTGTATATAGGGGGCTATGTGGCGGTTATCCTGTATATAGGAGGCTATGTGGGGGTTATCCTGTATATAGGAGGCTATGTGGGGCTCATACTGTGTATAGGAGACTATGTGAGGGCTCACACTGTACATAGAAGGCTATGTGAGTGCTCAAACTGTACACATGAGGATATGTGAGTGCTCATACTGTATATAGGAGGCTATATTGGGCTCATACTGTATATAGGAGGCTATGTAGTGCTCATACTGTATATAGGAGGCTATGTGAGGGCTCACACTGTATACATGAGGCTATGTGAGTGCTCATAATGTGGGCTTATAATGTATACAGAAGGCTATGTGGGGCTAATACTGTATATAGGAGGCTCTGTAGGTCTCATACTGCTCATAGGAAGCTATATGGGGCTTATAATGTATATAGGAAGCTATGTGGATATCATACTGTACAAAGGAGACTATGTGCCAGCTCATACTGTATGTAGGAGGCTATGTTGGGCCCATACTGTATATAGGACGCTATGTGGGGCTCATACTGTATATAGGAGGTTATGTGAGGGTTCATACTGTATATAGAGGCTATGTGCGGGCTCATGATGTATATATGAGACTATATGAAGACTCAGGCTGTATATAGAAGCTATGTGGTGCTCAATGTATATATGAGGCTAAGTAGGGGCTCATGCTGTATATACAAGTTATGTGGGGGCTCAACTATAAATAGGAGACTGTGGGGCTCATGCTGTAATGCTGTATGTAGGGTGTTGTGTGGGGGCTCATATTGGATTTTAGAGGCTATGTTGGGGGCTTATACTGTATGTAGGGAGCAGGGGCATAATGTCATAACCACAACTGGGCCCAGGGGTACAGGGGCCAACTGACCCCAATACCTACTGCACATGGAAGGTCACTGAGCGGCAGACCACACGCCTGCTATGGGGTCAGTGACTCTCTGGTACTTGTACTCCCCTCACCTCCACCCCTCACAATGATGAAAGATTGACTGCTCCCACCTTCAGTACTCTTTCCCTCTGCCTGTGCTCTGACATCTCAGTGCAGCGGAGTGCAGTGACATCACTACTGTGCACCGCTGTACTGAGCTGTGCAGAGCTGCAGGATGCCCACAGCGAGACCAGACGAGCGGAGAACTGAGGAGAGGTGAGTACTTATTTATTTGTTTTAATCAGTGAGTACACGGTGGTCTAAGGACTATAGGGGGTGTGTTAAACTATATGGGGGCTGCATTATAATATATGGAGGGATGTGATGTTGCATTATAAAATATGGAGGACTATAAAGTGCATTATAATAATTGTAGGACTAAGGGGGGTGCATTATAATTCATGGAGTACTATGAGGGTACATGATCAAATATGGAGGAATATGGGGATGCATTATAATAATTGGAGGCTATGGTGATGAGAGGAGGAGCATATATACCAGGAGGAGGAGCATATGTACCAGGAGAGGGAACATATATACTAGGATAAGGAGCATATATAAACCAGGAGGAGGGACATATATACCAAGAGGAAGACCATATATATCAGGAGGAGGACCATATATAGCAGGATGATGAGCATATATATCAGGATAAGGGCCATATACAGTGTTGGCCAAAAGTATTGACACCCCTGCAGTTCTGTCAGATAATGCTCAGTTTCTTCCTGAAAATGATTGCAATCACAAATTCTTTGGTATTATTATCTTCATTTAATTTGTCTTCAATGAAAAAACACAAAAAGAATTGTCCTAAAGCCAAATTGGATCTAATTCCACCAAACATAAAAAAGGGGGAGGACAAAAGTATTGGCACTGTTACAAAAATCATGTGATGCTTCTGTAATTTGTGTAATTAACAGCACCTGTAACTTACCTGTGGCACCTAACAGGTGTTGGCAATAACTAAATCACACTTGCAGCCAGTTGACATGGATTAAAGTTGACTCAACCTCTGTCCTGTGTCCTTGTGTGTACCACATTGAGCATGGAGAAAAGAAAGAAGACCAAAGAACTGTCTGAGGACTTGAGAAACCAAATTGTGAGGAAGCATGAGCAATCTCAAGGCTACAAGTCCATCTCCAAAGACCTGAATGTTCCTGTGTCTACCGTGCGCAGTGTCATCAAGAAGTGTAAAGCCCATGGCACTGTGGCTAACCTCCCTAGATGTGGACGGAAAAGAAAAATTGACGAGAGATTTCAACACAAGATTGTGCGGATGGTGGATAAAGAACCTCGACTAACGTCCAAACAAGTTCAAGCTGCCCTGCAGTCCGAGGGTACAACAGTGTCAACCCGTACTATCCGCCGCCATCTGAATGAAAAGGGACTGTATGGTAGGAGACCCAGGAAGACCCCACTTCTTACCCCGAGACATGAAAAATCCAGGCTGGAGTTTGCCAAAACTTACCTGAGAAAGCCTAAAACGTTTTGGAAGAATGTTCTCTGGTCAGATGAGACAAAAGTAGAGCTTTATGGGCAAATTCATCAACATAGAGTTTACAGGAGAAGAATAGAGGCATTCAAAGAAAAGAACACGGTCCCTACAGTCAGACATGGCGGAGGCTCCCTGATGTTTTGGGGTTGCTTTGCTGCCTCTGGCACTGGACTGCTTGACCGTGTGCATGGCTTTATGAAGTCTGAAGACTACCAACACATTGTGCAGCATAATGTAGGGCCCAGTGTGAGAAAGCTGGGTCTCCCTCAGAGGTCATGGGTCTTCCAGCAGGACAATGACCCAAAACGCACTTCAAAAAGCACTAGAAAATGGTTTGAGAGAAAGCACTGGAGACTTCTAAGGTGGCAGCAATGAGTCCAGACCTGAATCCCATAGATCACCTGTGGAGAGATCTAACAATGGCAGTTTGGAGAAGGCACCCTTCAGATATCAGGGACCTGGAGCAGTTTGCCAAAGAAGAATGGTCTAAAATTCCAGCAGAGCATTGTAAGAAACTCATTGATGGTTACCGGAAGCGGGTGATCGCAGTTATTTTGGCTAAAGGTTGTGCAACCAAGTATAAGGCTGAGGGTGCCAATACTTTTGTCCGGCCCATTTTTGGAGTTTTGTGTGAAATTATCAATGTTTTGCTTTTTGCTTCATTCTCTTTTGTGTTTTTTCATTGAAGACAAATTAAATGAAGATAATAATACCAAAGAATTTGTGATTGCAATCATTTTCAGGAAGAAACTGAGGATTATCTGACAGAATTGCAGGGGTGTCAATACTTTTGGCCAACACTGTATATAGCAGGTTGGGTCCATGTATAGCAGGATGCAGACCATATATATCAAGAGGAGGGTCATATATAGCAGGATGGGGGACATTAATACATAATGAATGGGAGAGAGGTCAATTTGTGAGTCTTTATAGGGTTTAGAACGCTACACGGGGCCCATACATCAGACCAATGTGCGTGCAGGGGGCCCATACATCTGACCAATGTGCGTGCAGGGGGCCCAGGTTTACATTTTGAACGTGGATCCATGGGGCTGTAGTTAGGCCACTGGTTTGGGAAGTATGCAGAGGGCTCATACTGTATATAAGGGGTTATGTGGGGGCTCAAACTGCATATAGGGGAAGTAAATAAATGTACGCACAGCTGACAGTATAGTGAGACACTCATCACAGGGTTAGTTGGCCGTTCCTTCTTTTTGACCTTCCTCAGATCTTGGATTGTTGGCGCACATTGTGCTGGCAGAGTGACAGGAGAAGACTGGCAGGTTGGCATCTCAATACCAAGCGCAGGAGAAGATGAGGTCATTGCACAATAGGAATTGTAACTGCCAACCTTTACAAGTGCAAATGGGGGGAGATTCCTCCTCGTAGAGCATTGATGCAGGTTTGTGCTTAAATACTTTGTGCTGTTGTACACCTGAGCAACTAGGTATTCTGGCAGTCAATCAGTGAGCTTGTGCCATCCGCTCGGTCAGAGTCGATGGGTTGTTGCAGTGCTATCGATATGACGTATAACAGAAGTCAGGAGCAGTGGCGGAGACTCGGTGCTGGACCTGGGGAAGGTGAGTAAAGCTCTGGTTGTGCAGGATGGTGGCTTTTCTGAAAGGTCGGCTCAGGCAGACAGATGCCGCATGAGTATTCAGGTAGTATACTAGTTGAGGCACTTATTTAACCCAGCTCTGCTATTACTGAACTGTGATGTTCCACATTCGGGTCTGCTATTCCAAGGGGTTAATCCACACACAGATCCATGGTGCCAGTCCGCACATCCGACTCCACTGTTCTACTCGGTTCCACGTTGTAACGTGTTGACTGCTTTGCAGTGTAATGCTGAAGTAGATTAATCAGAGTTAATTTCCTTTGGCACTTCCAGAGTTAATGCCAGAAAGCTGCTGCAGTCTATGCTGTGTGCGGCACTGCAGGTGGAGGGGTGTGTATCAGAGCTCTGTTCTCCACTCCCTCAGCCTTGTAGTAGTTTCACTTCCCTCCACTGGGAGTCGCAGATAGAGTTCAGTCTCTACTTAGACCCCGTGCAGTGAGGATGTGCTGTGCTGCTGCTATTCCCTTCCATTGGAGTTGTTGGGTTTTCCCGGTCTGTGGGTAGATGTAAGGGCTCTCAGCCTAGGGCCGGTCAGGAGCAAAGGGCAAGGGTGGCAGCCTGGAGGGCCTCACCTTCAGAGGTGACTACAGGAACAGGGTGAGCCAGGGACCCCAGTCAGGATCAGACTAGTTCCCCTGTTCGCCTTTGCCCATCTTACCATCCTGCCTCCTGATTCCCTATCTTCTATACCACCCCGTGACACACGTGCTATCCAACATATTGTATCCAACCCCACTAATCTCTGCTGCAGTACATGCTGTCCAGCTATTCCTGCTACTCTGCATCAGCATCTCCAGTCCGCGCTGTGATGAGAGGGTGTGACAGAGCAGGAAGGGACAGCAGGGTGGTGATCAAGTCAAAGAACTTTATTCGAACAGGGAAAATGGAACAGCACACATGAAGACACTTTGATGAGGCTGTAATGAGTCCACAATGGCAGCAACAAGTCCAGGGGTCCCACCCAGTAATCCAACGCCAGGTAAAAAAGCAGAATTAGTCTTTGGATAAGTTTGATAGATCCAGCAGAGGGACACAACACAATCCCACGTGTCAGCTTCTATCAATCCACATACAGGCACCAGGATCTGGCCTCAGCCTCAGATCCTACATCTTCGGAAGACACACCACTAACTAACTGCCAAGCATTATTCTATTGTTCTCTTTCCTTGGATCAGCCCCTGGATAGGGAAAGAGCTCACACCCACCTTTTAACATTTGGCTACATGGAGATGTTTCTAGAAGCTCCAAGCTCCATCCTGTCTACATGTTTGTGTATTGGTGGAGCCACCTGTAGAGAAGAACAAAGGCAGCTTTTCCCACTAGATGGAGGCCAGCATTGAGTCCATGAACACAAGCAGGAGAGGGACACTCTTACACGCGCCGCTCATCTTGGGAGTCAGGACAATTCTACTTTCTTCTACCATTGCTGCTACGGACAGATTTCGCTTTTGGTGAACTATCCCCTTAAGTAATGCAGTTACATTAAGATTTACGATCTGTTAATCTCTCTTGTATGAGCCTACAGGGATATTGCACTTTACTGCCTGGCATATACTGGAAACTGGAAATGCCAAAGCCCCCAACCCGCCCCTGATCCATCGTCCTCAGCAGGAAAGCTGCACTTGTTAGGAACTTCTCACTCTAATTAGTTGTGAAAGCCATTATGAAGCTCGCGGGGACCGGCAGCCTATTATCCAGTATTACGGCATGTCTCCGGGCACGGAAATGTGGCGCAAGAAAAGTTCTCAACTCAACAGAAGATAAATGCCACGAAAGCAGAAGATAAGTGCAGTAATTACATATGTCTACATTATGGAATGTATGGATCTGTTATCTGCCAACCATAACACCGATCAATACTGTATCTTTGCAGGCCCCTGAGGTCATATGGGGGCACCCAGAGGTTTCACTATAATGCTTATGGGAAAGAACACAACTATACTATGGCAAGGGAACTACAGCACAGAGGTTTCACTATAATACCTATGGAAAGAATACCGCTATACTATGGCAAGAGAAATACAGCTGTGACGCTGTGGCATACGGATTCCTAGTGCATGGCGCAACACCGGGTGGTCAACATGAAAAGAATAGAAGAAAGGTCCTAACGATAGGAAGAAGGAAAAGGGGTCACCTCCTGCCACTAATCTGAGTCTGTGCCCTGTGCTCCCTAACATCCCTATACAGGTCCTTCCCCCCATTGCCGTCACATACTCTAAACTCACCCTGGCTAGTGAGAAGGCCGGCAAGTGTACCGGGCTCACAATAATACAACACAGAGAAAAGGAGACAGACACAGGAAGGAAGGCCCTGATGATAGGGAGAGAGGACACCTCCTGGCACTAACCTGAGTCTGTGCTCCCTATCATCTCTATACAGGTCCTTCCCTCCTAAACTCATCCTGGCTAATGAGAAGGCCGGCAAGTGCACTAGACTCACCACTGCAGATAATACAACACAGAGAAAAGGAGACAGACACAGGAAGGAAGCCCTGATGATGGGGAGAAAGGACACATCCTGGCACTAACCTGAGTCTGTGCCCTGTGCTCCCTAACATCCCTATACAGGTCGTTCTCCCCATTGACGTCACATGCTCTAAACTCACCCTGGCTAATTAGAAGGCCGGCAAGTGCACTAGACTCACAAATAATACAACACAGATAAAAAAGGAGACAGACACAGGAAGGAAGGCCCTGATGATAGGCAGAAGGGACACCTCCTGGCACTAACCCGTCTGTGCTCCCAATCATCCCTATACAGGTCCTTTCCCCCATCGCCGTCACTTTTCCTAAACTCACCCTGTCTAATGAGAAGGCCGGCAAGTGCACTAGACTCACCACTGCAGATAATATAACAGAGAGAAAGGGAGGGAGACAGACAGACTCACCGAGTCTGTGCCCTGTGCTCCCTATCATTCCTATACAGGTCCTTCCCCCCACCGCCGACACATGCCTAAGCTCTCAATTTCCCTGAACTCACCCTACCTAGTGAGAAGGCCAGCGAGTACACTAGACTCGCCTTTTCTATAATACAACACAGTGACAGGGAGACAGACAAAGGGAAATAAGACACAAAAAGGATAAACTCCAGAACTTCACAATAGCAGTGAAACACTAGAGTGGCCATAGTATTGACTCCAGACAGGCTCCTTCCACAATGGTCAGCATAGAGATTCTATCACCGGAATCAGCTAAGCTAACATATGACTCCGACATCATATTGGGGCACCCAGCGGTTTCACTATAATGCCTATGGGAAAGAATACCTGTATACTGTGGCAAGGGAAATACAGCACAATATAGCTGTGACACCACGACATACGGACGCCTAGTATGCAGTGCAACACAGGGAAGACAACGGGGAAGGAATAGAAGGAAGACCTTAACTATAGGGAGTGGGAAGAGTGGACATCTCCTGGCACTCTCCCGAGTCTGTGCCCTGTGCTCCCTAACATCCCCATATAGGTCCTTCCCCTCACTGATGTCATGTGCCTAAGCCCTCACTTTCCCTTAACTCACCCTGGCTAGTGAGAAGGCCGGCAAGTGCATTAGACTCACTTCTTCTATAATACAACACAAGTAAAGGGAGACAGAAATGTCACAATAGAAAGTGAAAAGGTTACACTCTAAAACTCCACAATAGAAAGTGAAAAGGTTACACTCTAAAACTCCACAATAGCAGTGAAACACCAGAGTAGCAATTGCAATAACTCCAGTCTGGCTTCTTCCAGAGTGGTCAGCATAGAGATTCCATCACCGTTGTCAGCTGACCAGACATGTGACTCCTTATAAGGGAGGGGAGAGGTCACCAAAATGCTACACCTGAGATTGAACATTTCCATCAGCTGACCAGACATGTGACTCTTTATAGGGAGGAGAGTGGTCACCAAAAGGCTACACCTGAGATTGAACATTGCCATCAGATGACCTGACATGTGATTCTTTATAGGGGAGGGGAGTGGTCACCAAAATTCTACACCTAAGATTGAACATTGCCATCAGCTGACCCGACATGTGATTCTTAATAAGGGAGGGGAGCGGTCATCAAAAGGCTACACCTGAGATTGAACATTGCCATCAGCTGACCTGACATGTGATTCTTAATAGGGGAGGGGAGCGGTCACCAAAAGGCTACACCTGGCATTGAACTACCAGACAGGAAAGTTGAAATAATTTAGAGGGAGTCACTCTATTACAGGCCGGGTCACTTTTTCTGGCCATTTTCTTGCTTACAAAAAGCATCTCTTGTTGTGGAGGACCCAGCACACCTGTGCATTACAGAGATTCATAGGAACGGTGCAATCCTTCATTTGACCTGCGGGAGTGCTATAAAGAAACAATGTCAGCAGCAATGTTCCCCAGATAATCGATTAAAATATATTTCGAGGAGGAAAAAAGGGCTAAAAAAAGAGGTTTCCAAAGTGCTAAGAAAGTCCCGTCCTCCTAGTAGATGATGAGGCTGAGAGGTTCCTGGATAATCATCTCGTGCTGCTCAGTTAAATGACTGCTCCTTATTCACTGGCATCTAAACAGACAAACTGCAATATGATGATGCTCAAGAAAATCATCAAACTCTCACTTATGTTCCTCTCGTAGCCGCCAGGTAGAGCTGATGAAATGAGCTGTGACAGCAGATCCCGGCTGTAGAGACACAAGGAGATAATAAAGCTTCCTGCAATGATGGAGGTTGGGTATTGGGCGATGCTACAATCACAAAATAGAGGAGTCAAGTACAGGGGAGCGGGGCAGGCTGATGGGGAAGGATGTCCATGGAGGAGCAGGATAGGGTACCATAGAGGAGCAGGGTAGGGTACCATGGAGGAGCAGGGTAGGGTACCATGGAGGAGCAGTGTAGGGTACCATAGAGGAGCAGGGTAGGGTACCATGGAGGAGCAGGGTAGGGTACCATAGAGGAGCAGGGTAGGGTACCATGGAGGAGCAGGGTAGGGTACCATGGAGGAGCAGGGTAGGGTACCATGGAGGAGCAGGGTAGGGTACCATGGAGGAGCAGGGTAGGGTACCATGGAGGAGCAGGGTAGGGTACCATGGAGGAGCAGGGTAGGGTACCATGGAGGAGCAGGGTAGGGTACCATAGAGGAGCAGGGTAGGGTACCATGGAGGAGCAGGGTAGGGTACCATGGAGGAGCAGGGTAGGGTACCATAGAGGAGCAGGGTAAGGTACCATGGAGGAGCAGGGTAGGGTACCATGGAGGAGCAGGGTAGGGTACCATAGAGGAGCAGGGCATGTGGAGAAACAAGTCACACTGTGCATGGTGGACCGACATGTTGGACATTCCCCATTTCCATTTCTTTCCAGACAGAATCCATCCAACGTGTCCCCATCCCTCTGTGCAGTGTGTCTCGGTACAATAAAGGTTACTGCTGTGTTTGGTATCTGGGGTGCTGAGCTTGTGATTTGTTCATTAACAGCACAGGCATCCATTCTGGTTCTGGGTTGCTCAGTTATTCCACCTTTCCAGTGATTGCTCTGCTACTTTGCTGAGCAGCCTCTCCCAGAATCCTGCCAGTCTCACATTCCATTTGAAGTGTTGCTTGGCCTGCACCCCTGTATCTGTCTTGTTATGATCTTTGTTATCTGACCCTGGACTGTTACTTGATTTTCTTGTACTTGTTGTGATCTTAGTATTTTGGTCCCCGGACTGTGGCCTGAATATGCCTTAATAATAATAATAATAATAATAATAATAATAATAATAATAAAACTTTATTTGTATAGCGCCAACATATTCCGCAGCGCTTTACAGTACAATGGTACGTATAAGACAAATATACAATACAGAATGGTAGGTAATACAAAACAGTAGTTACACACAATAAACATAGAATCAATGTAGAAAATACAATAAAAAGGCAAAAAATAAAGGTGACCCTGCTCGAAGGGGCTTACAATCTAAGACAATCTAGTTTACTCCATCTTGCTCTCCTAGAAATTTGATCCTAGACCATTGCATGACAACGTCTCTGTCTACAAGCTCTCCTGGAAACATTACTGTGGACCTTTGCATGACTGTCTCTGTTGGTTCCCTGAATCCTCTTTGTGATCTCCAGGAAACCTGACCCTGGACCATGGCATGACTATGTCTTTATCTACTCCATAAATACTATTAGCTCTCCTGTAAACCTTTCTCTGGATCATTGATTGACTTTGCATGACATTGCATGACTCTGTTGATTCCCTGAATTCTCTTTGTGATCTCCTGGAAGCTTGATCCTGGACCGTTGCACGTCTACACCTCTGTCTACTCCCTGAATACTATGAGCTCTCCTGGAACCTGATCCCGGATTACCCGACTTCCCTGTTGTCTCTACTACACTTAAGTAGCATCACACAACTCATCTACTGGTCAGATGCTTCTCCACCACCCAGCGGTTCTCATATAAGAAGTAACAATCAGTGCGCAGAACACTGAACAGTGCCTTTTCTCCTACTCCTGTACCATGCCATGTACCCTTTATGTACCAATATATAACCATCAAGCCCATTGTTTCCAGTTGGAGCCATTAAACTCATTGTTTTCTGGTAGCCTTTGTAACCATCAAGCACATTGTCTTCTTTAATCGCATCTAACCAAGAAGCTCATTGCCTCATTTGACACTTTGTAACCATCAAGCTCACTGCCTCCCGTGACAATGTGTAGCCAGTAAACTCATTGTCTCCTATAAGCCTTTATAACTATCAAGCTCATTGTCTCCTGCGACACTGAGTAACCATTAAGCTCATAATCGTTTCTAATCCTGTCTAACCATGAAGCTCATTGCCTCATTGCCTCATTTGACAACGTGTATCTGTGACGCCCCTGCGGATCCAGTCGCCACCGAGGTACTGCACCCCTGTTAGGGTGTAGCATCCCACTCACAGGTAAGAGGGGCACAGACCGGTGCCGGGACACCCAGATCACACACCCGGTACCATTGTAGTGGGGTTGGGTGGTGAAGGAAGTAGTTAGAGGGAGCACCTGGGAGGAGTGAAGATAGGAAGCACACACCTGCCGGGAGCAGCAGACCCAGTGGGAGTCCAGAGGGAGACTGAAGAGGAAGAAAGACAGGCTAAATGGCTTGCCATGGAGGAGCGGAGCCTGCAAGACAAGCAGCGGGTCCTCCGATCCAGGGCAGAAGAGCGGGGCCCAATCTGTAAGGGCTCCGTGGTCCGGTTCCACCAGGACAAAGGCTGGGGATTTGTTAAGGAGCGGAGAAGCGGCCGAGAACTTTGTGTGACCCGGTGGGAGGTTGATTCCCACCTGCTGGAAGGTCAGCCTGGCGACAGAGTCACTTTCACCCAGCACCTGGGAGAGCGGGGGTGGCACACCCTGGATGTCCACCATGTGAGGGATAAACCACCCGCTTACACAACTGAACCACAGGTATCTGAGCCCGTGCCGTCTCACAGGCCACAGCAGCCATCCGCACAAGTGAAAGAGCCCCGTCCCGGAACCATCTATGCCTCTACACAGACTGTGCTAGGAGGACCCGCGGTGGTAGTGGTCAGCATCAGAGAGGTGGCTACACAGACTGAGCCTGTGTCATCGGTGACAGCAGCAGACTGAGCCTGTGTCATCGGTGACAGCAGCAGACTGAGCCTGTGTCATCGGTGACAGCAGCAGACTGAGCCTGTGTCATCGGTGACAGCAGCAGACTGAGCCTGTGTCATCGGTGACAGCAGCAGACTGAGCCTGTGTCATCGGTGACAGCAGCAGACTGAGCCTGTGTCATCGGTGACAGCAGCAGACTGAGCCTGTGTCATCCGTGACAGCAGCAGACTGAGCCCGTGTCATCGGTGACAGCAGCAGACTGAGCCCGTGTCATCGGTGACAGCAGCAGACTGAGCCTGTGTCATCGGTGACAGCAGCAGACTGAGCCTGTGTCATCGGTGACAGCAGCAGACTGAGCCCGTGTCATCGGTGACAGCAGCAGACTGAGCCTGTGTCATCGGTGACAGCAGCAGACTGAGCCTGTGTCATCCGTGACAGCAGCAGACTGAGCCCGTGTCATCGGTGACAGCAGCAGACTGAGCCCGTGTCATCGGTGACAGCAGCAGACTGAGCCTGTGTCATCCGTGACAGCAGCAGACTGAGCCTGTGTCATCGGTGACAGCAGCAGACTGAGCCCATGTCATCGGTGACAGCAGCAGACTGAGCCCGTGTCATCGGTGACAGCAGCAGACTGAGCCTGTGTCATCCGTGACAGCAGCAGACTGAGCCCGTGTCATCGGTGACAGCAGCAGACTGAGCCCGTGTCATCGGTGACAGCAGCAGACTGAGCCCGTGTCATCGGTGACAGCAGCAGACTGAGCCTGTGTCATCGGTGACAGCAGCAGACTGAGCCTGTGTCATCGGTGACAGCAGCAGACTGAGCCTGTGTCATCGGTGACAGCAGCAGACTGAGCCCGTGTCATCGGTGACAGCAGCAGACTGAGCCTGTGTCATCCGTGACAGCAGCAGACTGAGCCTGTGTCATCGGTGACAGCAGCAGACTGAGCCTGTGTCATCGGTGACAGCAGCAGACTGAGCCTGTGTCATCGGTGACAGCAGCAGACTGAGCCCGTGTCATCGGTGACAGCAGCAGACTGAGCCTGTGTCATCCGTGACAGCAGCAGACTGAGCCTGTGTCATCGGTGACAGCAGCAGACTGAGCCTGTGTCATCGGTGACAGCAGCAGACTGAGCCCGTGTCATCGGTGACAGCAGCAGACTGAGCCCATGTCATCGGTGACAGCTGCAGACTGAGCCTGTGTCATCGGTGACAGCAGCAGACTGAGCCTGTGTCATCCGTGACAGCAGCAGACTGAGCCCGTGTCATCGGTGACAGCAGCAGACTGAGCCCGTGTCATCGGTGACAGCAGCAGACTGAGCCCGTGTCATCGGTGACAGCAGCAGACTGAGCCTGTGTCATCCGTTACAGTAGCAGACTGAGCCTGTGTCATCCGTGACAGCAGCAGACTGAGCCTGTGTCATCGGTGACAGCAGCAGACTGAGCCTGTGTCATCGGTGACAGCAGCAGACTGAGCCCGTGTCATCGGTGACAGCAGCAGACTGAGCCCGTGTCATCGGTGACAGCAGCAGACTGAGCCCGTGTCATCGGTGACAGCAGCAGACTGAGCCGATGTCATCGGTGACAGCAGCAGACTGAGCCCGTGTCATCGGTGACAGCAGCAGACTGAGCCCATGTCATCGGTGACAGCAGCAGACTGAGCCTGTGTCATCGGTGACAGCAGCAGACTGAGCCCATGTCATCGGTGACAGCAGCAGACTGAGCCTGTGTCATCGGTGACAGCAGCAGACTGAGCCTGTGTCATCCGTGACAGCAGCAGACTGAGCCCGTGTCATCGGTGACAGCAGCAGACTGAGCCCGTGTCATCGGTGACAGCAGCAGACTGAGCCTGTGTCATCCGTGACAGCAGCAGACTGAGCCTGTGTCATCGGTGACAGCAGCAGACTGAGCCCATGTCATCGGTGACAGCAGCAGACTGAGCCCGTGTCATCGGTGACAGCAGCAGACTGAGCCTGTGTCATCCGTGACAGCAGCAGACTGAGCCTGTGTCATCCGTGACAGCAGCAGACTGAGCCTGTGTCATCCGTGACAGCAGCAGACTGAGCCCGTGTCATCGGTGACAGCAGCAGACTGAGCCTGTGTCATCCGTGACAGCAGCAGACTGAGCCCATGTCATCGGTGACAGCAGCAGACAACGTGGCTGCGCTGCACAATGCAGACAATGAAGTGCTACCCTGGCCATAAAAAAAGTCACGGTCCAAAATGTGGTGGTGTATATAATGCAGCCGTGTATATAGTTTAATTGCTTGAGGTGTGAATGCCTTTTTATTTTGTTTGTTGTAATTATGTATATTAAAAGGACTGAGTGGCTATGGACTATGTGTAGCATGGACTCAAATGTAAATAGTTAGCACTAAGGCGTGCTCCCTGTTGGTGTTAGAGCCGAAATGTCAGTAAAACCGCAATGAACACAAACCCACTGGAGTAGCCGAAGAATCGCTCCATTTAACCCTGTCACCACGTCCAGGGTTTCTTGTTGTGGGTCCCCCAAAGACAAAGGGAGACGCCCGGTGCGGGACACTCGCGCGTTTTACACCTAGGACAGTATGATGAATACCCGGATAGGGTTCGCATTGGACTTTGCAGGAACTAGAAATAGTTATATATTTGCAACATTAAAGTAACCGTACCTCCCGTTAAAGGGATGAAAAGCCTTCTTATTATTGTTATTGCTCTTGTTATATAGCATTACAAAAATGTTCCATGTCTTGATACCAGAAGGAGCAAGTTAGGTCAGGCGAGGCAAGCGCAGTGTAAAGAGGCAGAGAAAGGACAGAGAAAGGGTGCCGGATATGTGTCATCCTCCTACCCGGCAGTAGCTGGATCCCTGCCTCCGAGAACCCAGCACTTAGCGGGCTGTTACACAAAGACTATGAGTAAAAGACCTGAAGACTGCAACCCGCTGTGTCTGTGAACTTTCTTAACGTGTCTAAAGCATCAGAAACACAACTACCAACTCACTCAGGTATGTTTGGCCACCTTAGGGGTCAGCCCTACCCGTAGAGGGCTTAACATTGCTGCCTCCCAACCATTGGCCCTAGGAGAACTGTCGTGCAGCGGAGGCTATATACCAGGATGGAAGGCCATATACCAGGATGGAAGGTTATATACCAGGATGGGAGGCTATATACCAGGATGGGAGGCTATATACCAAGATGGAAGGCCATATACCAGGATGGGAGTCTATATACCAGGATGGGAAGCTATATACCAGGATGGGAGGCTATATACCAGGATGGAAGGCCATATACCAGGATGGGAGGCTATATACCAGGATGGAAGGCTATATACCAGGATGGGAGGCTATATACCAAGATGGGAAGCTATATACCAGGATGGAAGGCCATATACCAGGATGGGAGGCTATATACCAAGATGGAAGGCCATATACCAGGATGGGAGTCTATATACCAGGATGGAAGGCCATATACCAGGATGGAAGGCCATATACCAGGATGGGAGTCTATATACCAGGATGGAAGGCCATATACCAGGATGGAAGGCTATATACCAGGATGGAAGGCCATATACCAGGATGGAAGGCTATATACCAGGATGGGAGTCTATATACCAGGATGGGAGGTCTATATACCAGGATGGGAGTCTATATACCAGGATGGAAGGCCATATACCAGGATGGAAGGTTATATACCAGGATGGAAGGCCATATACCAGGATGGGAGTCTATATACCAGGATGGAAGGCTATATACCAGGATGGGAGGCCATATACCAGGATGGAAGGCCATATACCAGGATGGGAGGCTATATACCAAGATGGAAGGCCATATACCAGGATGGGAGTCTATATACCAGGATGGAAGGCCATATACCAGGATGGAAGGTTATATACCAGGATGGAAGGCCATATACCAGGATGGGAGGCTATATACCAAGATGGAAGGCCATATACCAGGATGGGAGGCTATATACCAGGATGGGAGTCTATATACCAGGATGGAAGGCCATATACCAGGATGGGAGGCTATATACCAAGATGGAAGGCCATATACCAGGATGGGAGTCTATATACCAGGATGGAAGGCCATATACCAGGATGGGAGTCTATATACCAGGATGGAAGGCTATATACCAGGAAGGCATTATACCAGGATAAGAGTCTATATACCAGGATGGAAGGCCATATACCAGGATGGGAGTCTATATACCAGGATGGGAGGCTATATACCAGGATGGGAGGCCATATACCAGGATGGAAGGTTATATACCAGGATGGGAGGCTATATACCAAGATGGAAGGCCATATACCAGGATGGAAGGTTATATACCAGGATAGAAGGCCATATACCAGGATGGGAGGCTATATACCAAGATGGAAGGCCATATACCAGGATGGGAGGCTATATACCAAGATGGAAGGCTATATACCAGGATGGAAGGCCATATACCAGGATGGGAGTCTATATACCAGGATGGAAGGCCATATACCAGGATGGAAGGCTATATACCAGGATGGGAGTCTATATACCAGGATGGGAGTCTATATACCAGGATGGGAGTCTATATACCAGGATGGAAGGCCATATACCAGGATGGAAGGTTATATACCAGGATGGAGGGCCATATACCAGGATGGGAGTCTATATACCAGGATGGAAGGCCATATACCAGGATGGGAGGCTATATACCAAGATGGAAGGCCATATACCAGGATGGGAGTCTATATACCAGGATGGAAGGCCATATACCAGGATGGAAGGTTATATACCAGGATGGAAGGCCATATACCAGGATGGGAGGCTATATACCAAGATGGAAGGCCATATACCAGGATGGGAGTCTATATACCAGGATGGAAGGCCATATACCAGGATGGGAGTCTATATACCAGGATGGAAGGCCATATACCAGGATGGGAGGCCATATACCAGGATGGAAGGCCATATACCAGGATGGGAGGCTATATACCAGGATGGGAGTCTATATACCAGGATGGAAGGCCATATACCAGGATGGGAGTCTATATACCAGGATGGAAGGCTATATACCAGGATGGGAGGCTATATACCAGGATGGGAGTCTATATACCAGGATGGAAGGCTATATACCAGGATGGGAGTCTATATACCAGGATGGAAGGCTATATACCAGGATGGGAGGCTATATACCAGGATGGGAGTCTATATACCAGGATGGAAGGCCATATACCAGGATGGGAAGCTATATACCCAGATGGAAGGCCATATACCAGGATGGGAGTCTATATACCAGGATGGAAGGCCATATACCAGGATGGGAGTCTATATACCAGGATGGGAGTCTATATACCAGGATGGGAAGCTATATACCAGGATGGAAGGCTATATACCAGGATGGAAGGCTATATACCAGGATGGGAAGCTATATTACCAGGATGGGAGGCTATATACCAGGATGGAAGGCCATATACCAGGATGGGAAGCTATATACCAGGATGGGAAGCTATATACCAAGATGGGAAGCTATATACCAGGATGGGAGGCTATATACCAGGATGGAAGGCCATATACCAGGATGGGAAGCTATATACCAGGATGGGAGTCTATATACCAGGATGGAAGGCCATATACCAGGATGGAAGGTTATATACCAGGATGGGAGGCTATATACCAAGATGGAAGGCCATATACCAGGATGGGAGTCTATATACCAAGATGGAAGGCCATATACCAGGATGGAAGGCCATATACCAGGATGGAAGGCCATATACCAGGATAAGAGTCTATATACCAGGATGGAAGGCCATATACCAGGATGGGAGGCTATATACCAAGATGGAAGGCCATATACCAGGATGGGAGTCTATATACCAGGATGGAAGGCCATATACCAGGATGGAAGGCATTATACCAGGATAAGAGTCTATATACCAGGATGGAAGGCCATATACCAGGATGGGAAGCTATATACCAGGATGGGAGTCTATATACCAGGATGGGAGTCTATATACCAGGATGGGGGATCATATATACCAGGATGGAAGGCCATATACCAGGATGGGAGTCTATATACCAGGATGGAAGGCCATATACCAGGATGGGAGTCTATATACCAGGATGGAAGGCCATATACCAGGATGGGAGTCTATATACCAGGATGGGAGGCTATATACCAGGATGGAAGGCTATATACCAGGATGGGAGTCTATATACCAGGATGGAAGGCTATATACCAGAATGGGAGTCTATATACCAAGATGGAAGGCCATATACCAGGATGGGAGTCTATATACCAGGATGGAAGGCCATATACCAGGATGGGAAGCTATATACCAGGATGGAAGGCCATATACCAGGATGGAAGGCCATATACCAGGATAAGAGTCTATATACCAGGATGGAAGGCCATATACCAGGATGGGAGGCTATATACCAAGATGGAAGGCCATATACCAGGATGGGAGTCTATATACCAGGATGGAAGGCCATATACCAGGATGGAAGGCATTATACCAGGATAAGAGTCTATATACCAGGATGGAAGGCCATATACCAGGATGGGAAGCTATATACCAGGATGGGAGTCTATATACCAGGATGGGGGATCATATATACCAGGATGGAAGGCCATATACCAGGATGGGAGTCTATATACCAGGATGGAAGGCCATATACCAGGATGGGAGTCTATATACCAGGATGGAAGGCCATATACCAGGATGGGAGGCTATATACCAGGATGGAAGGCTATATACCAGGATGGGAGTCTATATACCAGGATGGAAGGCTATATACCAGGATGGGAGGCTATATACCAGGATGGGAGGCTATATACCAGGATGGAAGGCCATATACCAGGATGGGAGTCTATATACCAGGATGGAAGGCCATATACCAGGATGGGAGGCTATATACCAGGATGGAAGGCCATATACCAGGATGGAAGGCCATATACCAGGATGGGAGTCTATATACCAGGATGGAAGGCTATATACCAGGATGGGAGGCTATATACCAGGATGGGAGTCTATATACCAGGATGGAAGGCCATATACCAGGATGGGAAGCTATATACCAGGATGGGAAGCTATATACCAGGATGGAAGGCAGGGGCGTAACTAGAACTGGCAGGGCCCCATAGCAAACTTTTGAACGGGGCCCCCTCCAAGACCCCCCCCCAATGACACGCCCCTCCAAGACACGCCCTCAATGACACGCCCCTTCAAGACACACCCCCTTACAGGCCCCAGCAGTATATACAGCAGCCCCAGTGGTATACAGCAGCCTCCCCAGTGGTATATACAGGCCCCAGCCGCATTACAGCAGCCTCCCCAGTGGTATATACAGGCCCCAGTGGTATATACAGGCCCCAGCAGTATTACAGCAGCCCCAGTGGTATATACAGGGCCCCTGGTGGTGGTATATACAGGGCCCCTGGTGGTGGTATATACAGGGCCCCTGGTGGTGGTATATACAGGGCCCCTGGTGGTGGTATATACAGGGCCCCTGGTGGTGGTATATACAGGGCCCCTGGTGGTGGTATATACAGGCCCCTGGTGGTGGTATATACAGGCCCATATACAGTGCTGCCGGCTGGGTGGGAATCGCACAGTTACCTGCTCTGCCTCTCCCGTCTCCCGGCTTTTGGTGGGGCAGGCACTGCTGCGCAGTGATCACTTCCTGCAGCCCCTCTTCCGGCTCCTCTTCCAGGATAGCGCTCGCGGCGGGCGGCTTGGGGCACAGGCAGCAGGGCCCCCCAGGGAGCTTGGGGCCCCCCCGGGGAGCTCGGGGCCCGCCGACCGCGGTAGTTACGCTGCTGTATTGCAGCTGTACGGCATAGCAGACGTAGTGGCGCTGGGTCCGGGCCCCCCACAAGCGCCGGGCCCCAAAGCGACCGCTATGTCTGCTATGCCGGTAGTTACGCCCCTGATGGAAGGCCATATACCAGGATAGGAGTCTATATACCAGGATGGAAGGCCATATACCAGGATGGGAGGCTATATACCAGGATGGAAGGCCATATACCAAGATGGAAGGCTATATACCAGGATGGGAGTCTATATACCAGGATGGAAGGCTATATACCAGGATGGGAGGCTATATACCAGGATGGGAGTCTATATACCAGGATGGAAGGCCATATACCAGGATGGGAAGCTATATACCAGGATGGGAAGCTATATACCAGGATGGAAGGCCATATACCAGGATAGGAGGCTATATACCAGGATGGAAGGCCATATACCAGGATGGAAGGCTATATACCAGGATGGGAGTCTATATACCAAGATGGAAGGCCATATACCAGGATGGGAAGCTATATACCAGGATGGGAGTCTATATACCAGGATGGGAGGCTATATACCAGGATGGGAGTCTATATACCAGGATGGAAGGCCATATACCAGGATGGAAGGCTATATACCAGGATGGAAGGCCATATACCAGGATGGGAAGCTATATACCAGGATGGGAAGCTATATACCAAGATGGAAGCTATATACCAGGATGGAAGGCCATATACCAGGATGGGAAGCTATATACCAGGATGGAAGGCCATATACCAGGATGGGAAGCTATATACCAAGATGGAAGGCCATATACCAGGATGGAAGGCCATATACCAGGATGGGAGTTATATACCAGGATGGAAGGCCATATACCAGGATGGGAGTCTATATACCAGGATGGAAGGCCATATACCAGGATGGGAAGCTATATACCAAG
Source organism: Allobates femoralis (assembly GCA_033576535.1). NCBI lineage: Eukaryota > Metazoa > Chordata > Amphibia > Anura > Aromobatidae > Allobates > Allobates femoralis. Next base: position 12,314,593 of record JARQOC010000008.1, read on the forward strand.
ATGGAAGGCATATACCAGGATGGGAGGCTATATACCAGTTGGAAGGCCATATACCAGGATGGGAGGCTATATACCAGGATGGGAGTCTATATACCAGGATGGAAGGCCATATACCAGGATGGAAGGCATTATACCAGGATGGGAGTCTATATACCAGGTTGGAAGGCGATATACCAGGATGGGGTCTATATACCAGGATGGAAGGCCATATACCAGGATGGGAAGCTATATACCAAGATGGAAGGCCATATACCAGGATGGGAGGCTATATACCAAGATGGAAGGCCATATACCAGGATGGAAGGCCATATACCAGGATGGGAAGCTATATACCAAGATGGAAGGCCATATACCAGGATGGGAAGCTATATACCAGGATGGAAGGCCATATACCAGGATGGAAGCTATATACCCAGATGGAAGGCCATATACCAGGATGGGAGTCTATATACCAGGATGGAAGGCCATATACCAGGATGGGAGTCTATATACAGGATGGGAGTCTATATACCAGGATGGGAGTCTATATACCAGGATGGGAAGCTATATACAGGATGGAAGGCTATATACCAGGATGGAAGGCTATATACCAGGATGGGAAGCTATATACCAGGATGGGAGGCTATATACCAGGATGGAAGGCCATATACCAGGATGGGAAGCTATATACCAGGATGGGAAGCTATATACCAAGATGGGAAGCTATATACCAGGATGGGAGTCTATATACCAGGATGGAAGGCCATATACCAGGATGGGAAGCTATATACCAGGATGGAAGGCCATATACCAGGATGGGAAGCTATATACCAGATGGAAGGCCATATACCAGGATGGGAGTCTATATACCAGGATGGGAGTCTATATACAGGATGGGAGTCTATATACAGGATGGGAGTCTATATACCAGGATGGGAAGCTATTACCAGGATGGAAGGCCATATACAGGATGGAAGGCTATATATCAGGATGGGAGGCTATATATCAGGATGGAAGGCCATATACCAGGATGGGAGGCTATATACCAAGATGGAAGGCTATATACCAGGATGGGAGTCTATATACCAGGATGGAAGGCCATATACCAGGATGGGAGTCTATATACCAGGATGGAAGGCTATATACAGGATGGGAGGCTATATACCAGGATGGGAGTCTATATACCAGGATGGAAGGCTATATACCAGGATGGGAGTTCTATATACCAGGTGGAAGGCTATATACCAGGATGGGAGGCTATATACCAGGATGGAAGGCTAATATACCAGGATGGAAGGCCATATACCAGGATGGGAGGCTATTATATAGAAGTATAGATGGGAGCTATATACCAGGATGGAAGGCATATACCAGGATGGAGCTATATACCAGATGGAGCTATATACCAGGATGGAGCATATACCAGGATGGGAGCTATATACCAGGATGGAGCTATATACCAGGATGGGAAGCTATATACCAGGATGGGAGGCTATATACCAGGATGGAAGGCCATATACCAGATGGAGGCATATACCAGGATGGAAGCTATATACCAAGATGGGAGCTATATACCAGGATGGAAGGCCATATACCAGGATGGGAGCTATATACCAGATGGAAGGCCATATACCAGGATGGAAGGCCATATACCAGGATGGGAGCTATATACCAGGATGGAAGGGCTATATACCAGGATGGAGTCTATATACCAGGATGGAAGGCCATATACCAGGATGGAAGGCCATATACCAGGATGGGAAGCTATATACCAGGATGGAGCTATATACCAGGATGGAAGGCATATACCAGGATGGGAGTTATATACCAGATGGAAGGCCATATACCAGGATGGAGGCATATACCAGGATGGAAGCATATACCAGGATGGGAGTCTATATACCAGGATGGGAGGCTATATACCAGGATGGAGGCATATACCAGGATGGAGTCTATATACCAGTGGAAGGCCATATACCAGGATGGGAAGCTATATACCAGGATGGAAGGCCATATACCAGGATGGGAGCTATATACCAGGATGGAAGCCATATACCAGGATGGAAGGCATATACCAGGATGGAGCTATATACCAGGTGGAAGGCCATATACCAGGATGGGAGCTATATACCAGGATGGAGGCATATACCAGGATGGGAGCTATATACCAGATGGAGGCCATATACCAGGATGGGAGGCTATATACCAGGATGGAAGGCCATATACCAGGATGGAAGGCCATATACCAGGATGGGAAGCTATATACCAAGATGGAAGGCCATATACCAGGATGGGAAGCTATATACCAGGATGCGGGCTTATATACAAGGATGGGAGTCTATATACCAGGTTGGAAGGCCATATACCAGGATGGAAGGCCATATACCAGGATGGGAGGCTATATACCAGGATGGGAGGCTATATATCAGGATGGGAAGGCTATATACCAGGATGGGAGTCTATATACCAGGATGGAAGGCCATATACCAGGATGGGAGGCTATATACCAGGATGGGAGTCTATATACCAGGATGGAAGGCTATATACCAGGATGGGAGTCTATATACCAGGATGGAAGGCCATATACCAGGATGGGAGGCTATATACCAGGATGGGAGGCTATATACCAAGATGGAAGGCCATATACCAGGATGGGAGGCTATATACCAGGATGGGAGGCTATATATCAGGATGGGGTATGTTGTACCTAGATGGCAGTCTGCTGCATTTCCCACCCAAGGCTTATACTTGAGTTGATAAGTTTTCCCAGTTTTTGTTGGTAATTTGGGGCCTCGGCTTATATTCGGGTCGGCTTAGTCCCGAGTATACAGTATTAAAATCCAGGATTTAGTAGAGAAGACAAATTCTATGAAGAATCCCGTCTCTTCAGCCCTGAATCCTCTATAGGATTGTAGTGACGCATTTATTGGAAACAAGTAAAAGAACACTTTAGGCTTCCATTACGAGCCCCCCAGGGGTAATGCTGATTTGGCCGGGTGTAATTAGTGCTTGTGATAGTTCATTCAGCCATCATCATCACTAATGCAATGTGTGGGGGGCATTACAGAAGGAATCGACAAACACATTCTTCTTCATTTCTTGAATAACTGATACACGGGACATCGAATGCTAAAAAGCTTTAAATTATGGCTTACACGAGCGCCTTTCAAGTGCACATACACCCGTAATTTTTATTGTGGATTAGGGTGGATCTAGATCTGACATTATTTTGTTTTTTATGTGTCATTCAATATCCCATGTATGAAGGTGGATGTAGACCTGAAACGTGTTGTTGCAAGCGCTAATTTAGTGTTGTCATTCGATGTCCCATGTATGAGGGTTGATGTAGACCTGAAACATGTTGTTGCAAGCGCTAATTCAGTATGTGTCATTCGATGTCCCATGTATGAGGGTGGATGTAGACCTGAAACACGTTGTTGCAAGCGCTAATTTCATGTCATTCGATGTCCCATGTATGAGGGTGGATGTAGACCTGAAACGTGTTGTTGTAAGCGCTAATTCAGTGTTGTCATTCGATGTCCCATGTATGAGGTTGGATGCAGACCTGAAACGTGTTGTTGCAAGCGCCAATTTAGTGTTGTCATTCGATGTCCCATGTATGAAGGTTGATGTAGACCTGAAACGTGTTGTTGCAAGCGCTAATCCAGTATGTGTCATTCAATATCCCATGTATGAGGGTGGATGTAGACCTGAAACGTGTTGTTGTAAGTGCCAATTTCGTGCCTGTGTCATTCGATGTCCCATGTAAGAGGGTGGATGTAGACCTGGAACACATTGTTGCAAGCGCTAATTTAGTGTTTGTGTCATTCAATGTCCCATGTATGAGGGTGGATGTAGACTTATAACACATTGTTGCAAGCACTAATTCAGTATGTGTCATTCGATGTCCCATGTAAGAGGGTTGATTTAAACCTGAAACGTGTTGTTGCAAGCGCCAACTTAACTTATAACACATTGTTGCAAGCGCTAACTCAGTATGTATCATTCGATGTCCCATGTAAGCGGGTGGACGTAGACCTGAAACCCATTGTTCCAAGCACTAATTTCATGTTTGTGTCATTCGATGTCCCATGTATGAGGGTTGATGTAGACCTGAAACGTGTTGTTGCAATCGCTAATTCAGTATGTGTCATTCGATATCCCATGTATCAAGGTTGATTTATACCTGAAACGTGTTGTTGTAAGCGCTAATTTCGTGTTTGTGTCATTCGATGTCCCATGTATGAGGGTGGACGTAGACCTGAAACGTGTTGTTCCAAGCTCTAATTTCGTGTGATTCGATGTATAAATTATTCAAGAAATAAAGCAGAATCTGTTTGATGTTTCTGACTTTTATCCTTGTACATAGTGAATTCAGGCCATGGTGGAGCCACCAGCAGCGGGTGGTCAGTGTATACGGGGAGCTGGATTCTCTATATTCTTTTTAATGGAAAATCTCATTTTTTTAAGGGAACACCGTTTTCTGCAATAATACCAAAATCTCTTAATGATTCATGTAAACCGCTTTACTCAGTGTGGAATAACCAGGCGCTTCACAGCTCGTTTCCCGACAGAACCATGACTTTTCCAGGTCATCTCACCTGCCATGTGTAATGATTTCAGCTTTATTCTGCCATCTCACGGGTCACCTGTGCAGCGCGAGGGGCACTGAACACTCCCCGCCCCCCCCCCCCCCCCGGCTCCCCATGGGTCTAGTTGGCGGTGGCCGCTGAAGTACCCGAGTCACATACCGGAGAATAACCCTTTATTACACATGATTTCTTGTGCCACAAAACATCTGCGGTGAGAAGTCGGAAGATCGCTAATGGTTTGTGGTTCAAGACACTTAGACGTCTATAACAATGGGGTCAGGCTGAGGAATCAAACCGTGCTCCGAAAATACAGGAGGAAGAAAGGCGGCAAGAAATCACTCTACGGGCGTCCTTCATTTATGGGTGGCGAGTAACCTGACTGCACGCAGAGCGCTCCATCACATGCCCTATACCAGAACCAAAGGGAACCTATAATCTGAACATAACCTATTTGCTCCATATACAGTATATAACACAGGATCCACCATTCACAATAGGTGATATCACAGCTCACCTCCTCCTGTACAATGACTGATAACACCTCTATATACAGTTTATAACACAGGATCCACCATTCACAATAGGTGATATCACAGCTCACCTCCTCCTCCTGTACAATGACTGATAACACCTCTATATACAGTAGATAACACAGGATCCACCATTCACAATAGGTGATATCACAGCTCACCTCCTCCTGTACAATGACTGATAACACCTCTATATACAGTATATAACACAGGATCCACCATTCACAATAGGTGATATCACAGCTCACCTCCTCCTGTACAATGACTGATAACACCTCTATATACAGTAGATAACACAGGATCCACCATTCACAATAGATGATATCACAGCTCACCTCCTCCTGTACAATGACTGATAACACCTCTATATACAGTAGATAACACAGGATCCACCATCCACAATAGGTGATATCACAGCTCACCTCCTCCTCCTGTACAATGACTGATAACACCTCCATATACAGTAGATAACACAGGATCCACCATTCACAATAGGTGATATCACAGCTCACCTCCTCCTGTACAATGACTGATAACACCTCTATATACAGTAAATAACACAGGATCCACCATTCACAATAGATGATATCACAGCTCACCTCCTCCTCCTGTACAATGACTGATAACACCTCTATATACAGGAGATAACACAGGATCCACCATTCACAATAGGTGATATCACAGCTCACCTCCTCCTCCTGTACAATGACTGATAACACCTCTATATACAGTAGATAACACAGGATCCACCATTCACAATAGGTGATATCACAGCTCACCTCCTCCTCCTGTACAATGACTGATAACACCTCTATATACAGTAGATAACACAGGATCCACCATTCACAATAGGTGATATCACAGCTCACCTCCTCCTCCTGTACAATGACTGATAACACCTCTATATACAGTAGATAACACAGGATCCACCATTCACAATAGATGATATCACAGCTTACCTCCTCCTGTACAATGACTGATAACACCTCTACATGCAGTAGATAACACAGGATCCACCATTCACAATAGGTGATATCACAGCTCACCTCCTCCTCCTGTACAATGACTGATAACACCTCTATATACAGTAGATAACACAGGATCCACCATTCACAATAGATGATATCACAGCTCACCTCCTCCTCCTGTACAATGACTGATAACACCTCTATATACAGTAGATAACACAGGATCCACCATTCACAATAGGTGGTATCACAGCTCACCTCTTCCTGTACAATGACTGATAACACCTCTATATACAGTAGATAACACAGGATCCACCATTCACAATAGATGATATCACAGCTCACCTCCTCCAGTACAATGACTGATAACACCTCTATATACAGTAGATAACACAGGATCCACCATTCACAATAGGTGATATCACAGCTCACCTCCTCCTCCTGTACAATGACTGATAACACCTCTATATACAGTAGATAACACAGGATCCACCATTCACAATAGATGATATCACAGCTCACCTCCTCCTCCTGTACAATGACTGATAATACCTCTATATACAGTAGATAACACAGGATCCACCATTCACAATAGGTGATATCACAGCTCACCTCCTCCTCCTGTACAATGACTGATAACACCTCTATATACAGTAGATAACACAGGATCCACCATTCACAATAGGTGATATCACAGCTCACCTCCTCCTCCTGTACAATGACTGATAACACCTCTATATACAGTAGATAACACAGGATCCACCATTCACAATAGATGTTATCACAGCTCACCTCCTCCTGTACAATGACTGATAACACCTCTATATACAGTAGATAACACAGGATCCACCATTCACAATAGATGATATCACAGCTCACCTCCTCCTCCTGTACAATGACTGATAACACCTCTATATACAGTAGATAACACAGGATCCACCATTCACAATAGATGATATCACAGCTCACCTCCTCCTTCTGTACAATGACTGATAACACCTCTATATACAGTAGATAACACAGGATCCACCATTCACAATAGGTGATATCACAGCTCACCTCCTCCTGTACAATGACTGATAACACCTCTATATACAGTAGATAACACAGGATCCACAATAGGTGATATCACAGCTCACCTCCTCCTGTACAATGACTGATAACACCTCTATATACAGTAGATCACACAGGATCCACAATAGGTGATATCACAGCTCACCTCCTCCTCATTTTTGTTAGCCCCATTAACATATTTAAGAGAAGAAGGAATATATATATATACTCTTTTTTGAGCCCTTTTATTATCTCAGCAGGTTTTTATATAGTAGAAGGATTCTCTCTCTTTCCATTTTACTCCTCTGATATAAAGGGGCCGTTAATAATTCAGGCTGAGGACAGAGTACAATCGATCTCTGCTGGAAGCCTCTTCTCACTTCCTCTGTCCGGTCTGCGGTAACTCTGTCTCCAGGCAGCTTCAGAGGAAAGATGGACCTGGAATCCCTGCTGTAATCACACACAGCGATGGGGGGGGGGAGGACAGGAATAAGGTAGGGAGTCACGTCTTGACCCTCTGTAGTTTAAATGGGAGTAAATTCCCTTTGGCACATTCGGAGTTAATGAGCAGACGCTGTTGTGTTGCTGTCTACGTGTAGGCGGCTCTGCAGGTGGGATGTTGCGAGTTTGTCAGGTGACCACGCCCCTGGCCTTTAAATAGTTCCATTTTCCACCACTAGGTGTCACTGATAGAGTTTTGTCTCTGCAGCACCTGTAGCTGAGTAGACGTGTATGCTTCCTGAAGTTGGGGTTTCCCTTCTTTTGTTCTTTTGTGATATATGTTTTGCTTCCCGTTCCGTGGGTGGAAGTGAGGGGGTCATAGCCAGGGGCTGTTCATGGGCAAAGGTCAAGGGTGGCGGCACAGACAACCTCACCTTCAGAGGTAATTCCAGGAATAGGGTGAGTCAGTGAACCCCAATCTAATGGTCAGACTTTTTGGGCGTTTTTCGCCCATCTTACCATCCTGCTTCCTTGTCCCCTTTACAGTTATATCATCCTGTGACACAATGGCTTCCATCTTCACCTTCCACCTGAACTGATTGGTCGCAGCAATTGATTGGTCGGGCTGCTCAGGAGCAAAGGGCCAGGGTGGCGGAACAGACGGCCTCACCTTCAGAGGTAATTTCGGGAATAGGGTGTGCCAGGGACCCCCAGTTTAAGCGTCAGACTAGTTCCCCTGATCGCCTTTTGCCCATCTTACCATCCTGCTTTCTTACTATGACACTCGGGCTTCCATCTGAACTGATTGGTTGCAGCCATCAGGTGACGCCTAGGGGTGTAACTACAATACGTGCAGGGGGTTGCAATTGCACCCGGACCCTGGAGCCTAAAGATTTGCAATAATTGGGGGCCCCGTTGGAGCTTTTGCATCAGGACCCATGAGCTCAGGAGCAGGACGAGGAGGGTTATAAAAAACTGCCCTCCCCGACCCCCTCAAAAGTCCACCATGCAGTATACAAGCCCCTTTTACAAGGCAAAAATATCCATTAAAGCGAATTTTTCTTCCAACATCTTCCATAAAGTCCAATGAAACAGCGCCACCTAGTGGCTAAAACTATCTTTTCTTCCAAGTAGGAGCTTTCTAGGAAAAAAAGAATATATCAACTGGAAAAGTCTTTTATAGAGTAAAACGTACATAGAACATGAGGTTTTATGGTAAGGCTTTTAAGGACACGTTCTGCCCACAGCTCTATATCCTCAAGGGAACTTCACTCCCTGAAACAGTGCAGAAGGGCGAAACATTGTATGAACAATGCAGGGGGTTATATAGACCTTACGGGCACATGGTTGGCCCATGAGTGCTCTTGCTTGGTTTTTGTGCTGGTAGCATGACATAAGGAGGAAAGTAGATCAGGTTTAAAGGCCAATTCCTACCAGTTATGTAACATGCAGGTACGAGTTCCTGTCCATAGAGGGCAGTATAGGGTAATGGGGTAATATATTTTGTGGTCACAATAGTTGCTACAGATATTTACACAAAGCATCAAATGCTGATTGTAACTTAGGCTTAAAAGGAACAGTTTGGGGAAAAACTCATCCAATTAGGTTATAACTTAAGCAGGGGTGGAGCTAGAGCTTTATGCCCCACCCCTGCGGTTCCTGCTCAAATATTAATTTTACTTAATGTATTTCTTTGAAGAATAATTTTCTAAAGAGATCTATTCTGATGCAAGGAGGGAAATTCATCATATTAAAAAGCCAATTCCTACCAGTTATGTAACATGCAGCTATAAGTTCCTGTCCATAGGGGCCGGTATTAATATAAGGGGGTAATATATTTTGCAGACTTTTGTGGTCACAAAAGTTGCGACAGACACTAATACAAAGCATCAACTGCCTGATTTTACCTTAAACTTAAATTAGGTATTAAAAGGTAAAAAGGTATTAGTAGGGTGTGGTGCTTTCCTATATGATGAAGCTAGGAGTTAATGACTTCAGCTGGACAGCACACACCTCCACTATGTCAGACTGTGACGTACTGCAGATCCCAGCAACTCTAACCTCAGTGGATGAGCGGAGCAGGCACTCTCCTCTATCACCAGCGCCCCCTACAGGGTGACTACGGCAGAGCCTGGTGACAGCAGCAGATGTTGCAGGAGCAGGCCTGGTGGGGATGTGACAACAATAAACAGAAACAAGTACGTGCCACGGTGCCCATCATTATGAATGCCATTGTAGCTAGTCCTGGTCTGTAGCTTATCCCCTCTTGAATAAGACACTATTGAAGTGCCAGGCAAGCGGCGTAACTACAATAGCTGCAGGGGTTGCAATCGCACCCAGGCTCTGGATCTTAAGGGGCCCTAGCGGTACCTTTTGGTCTATAGAATAAGACTCTTGCTTTAAAAGATTTGCACAAATTGGGGGCCCCGCTGGAGCTTTTGCATCGGGGCCCATGAGCTTCAAGGTATACCAGTGGTTCCAGGCATAGCATAATGGTACATATGGTTGGTAAAGAAACAAATTGACTTTTAGTCTTTCCCCCATGCTTTACACTGCAGGAGGAAATCTGCTTTCATTGTACCAAGATGCAGAATGCATGCCCCTACCTCTAATTCGAACATTTAATAGCCCTCACCCCCACCTCGTCCTTTGCTACTTTTTGGGTATAAATTGCGGCATATATAATCTACTTTCAGGCGAGGAGCTGTCAGGTGCCCGTGACGCCCAGAATGCCAGGCAGATCCGCTAATTGTTTACATGCACTGAGCACAGACAATGCTTAATGACCCACTTTAACTAAACGAGAAGGTGCCTCCGCATGCACGGTGACGGGGCGAGGGCGCAGATGTGCTGCCCGCTAATCTGACATTAGGAATGCAGAGGGCGATGCCAGCCGCGCTCCATACAGGGGCTAACGACCGAGCCGCTCTACCCTGGAGGGCGCCACATTGCAAATCCCATCATCACTATATTATAATGCATGCCAGCCATGTTGTATGAGGGGGTAGGGGGTCCTCACTTGCACCCGGGCCCTGGAGCCTAGGGGGCCCCAAAAGTCCCTTTGACCTATTGAAAAACACTATTGCTATTAAAGATTTGCAATAATTGGAGCTTTTGCATTGGGGCCCCTGAGCGTCAAGGTTACGCCACTGCTCAGGACCCTCATCTTTGAGAATCTCAGGCATGGACAACCCTAGAATAATAGTGTAATACCTCTTTTCACCTCCGGGAGTGATCAAGGGACATTGTGAAGATCCCAAGAGCTGGACCATCTATGATCTGCTAATTGTTGAGGGTCATTGTCCAACATGAACGGGTTGCCTTAAGTGGTCCCTTTAAAGGAATTAGTTATATGACACACCCCTTTAAATAAGGTCACCTGTCAGATAACCTACTATTTGAGCCAAATGGTGCAATCTAAAACACAACATTCGATGAGCCCGCTTGGACGTTCAGAAGTGTCAGTATTCAGAGGCAGCGGCGTAACTTGAAGCTCATGGGCCCCGAGATGAAAGCTCCAACGGGGCCCCCAATTATTGTAAATCTTTAATAGCAATAGTCCTTTTCTATAGTTCAAAGGGAATTTTGAGGTCTCCTGAGCTCCAGGGCCCTGGTGCAACTGCAACCCCTGCACCTGTTGTAGTTACGCCCATGGGTGTCATGTGATGGCTACAACCAATCAGCTCAGATGGAAGGTGGAAATGGAAGCCCTTGTGTCCTGGTTGTGTAACGGTAAAGGGGATAAGGAAGCAGGATGTGGAATCCTAATCCAGGCCCCATATAAGAAGGTTTGGCCATTCTGCAGGATAACGAAAAAATAAATAAATATTATATTAATATATATATATATATATATAATAGGAGAGGATTAAGAATAGTGAGCGATGTCTCCCTCTGCTGGTGGATATATATACTGCAGAGCACTCCATCCCCATGGAAGCAGTCAGGTTTGATTAGTCGCTGCTACACGACGACTCACTGGAACAAGAATGCACAAGTTGTCAGAAATATAAACCAGAATGCGATTCGCAGTATTCCCTGTTATTATGTCCATGCCACGTGTTGTGCGGCCATGTTTGTGTTGCAGCCACAGCCTGAAAGTGAATTTGTGTAATCAAAAGTTTTGCTACTAGTTTCAGTTCCAAACAGTAAAAAGTAAACCCTGTCCAGACCTAATGTTTCTCACAGCTGCAGGTTTGTCACAGTGTCACAGAATCTGGATAATCCTCCTTTGTGAGCCGCACATCACCTGTCTTTTCCTGGAGTGACATTATGGAACAGGGCAGATCAGGTGGTGGCGGATTGCCTGAGTGTTCAGGTAGTTAGTGTCCACCCGTCTACTGTGGATAGCTTCCCGCTTTATACCAAGCTGGGTTCACCATACCATTCCATTTTACTATGCTGCAATGCCTCCAGACAAACTGGGCTCTGCTATGTCACTGCTATGTTGCTGGGCTCTGCTATGACGCCAGGCCGTGGTTTGTCGCAGAGTTCTGGTATGTCGCTGGGCCCTGTTATGTACCTGAGCTCTGCTTTGTTTCTGGGCTATGCTATGTCGCTGGGCTATGCTATGTCACTGGGCCTTGCTGTTTCACTGAGCTCTGCCTTTTCGCTGGGCCACCCCATGTCACGGGGCTCTGCTATGTTGCTGGGCTCTGTTATGTTGCTGGGTCCTGCTACGTTGCTGGGCTCTGCTTTGTCGCTGGGCTCCCCTAAGTTGCTGGGATCTGCTATGTTGCTGGGTCCTGCTATGTTGCTGGGCTCTGCTACATCACTGGGCTCTGCTAAGTCAGTGGGTGTGCTATGTTGCTGGGCTCTGCTAAGTCACTGGGCTCTGCTATGTCGCTGGGCTCTGCTATGTCGCTGGGCTCTGCTATGTCGCTGGGCTCTGCTATGTTGATGGACTCTGCTAAGTCACTGGGCTCTGCTATGTCGCTGGGCTCTTCTAAGTCACTGGGCTCTGCTATGTTGCTGGGTCCTGCTATGTTGCTGGGCTTTGCTAAATCACTAGGCTCTACTATGTCGCTGGGCTCTGCTAACTCGCTTGGCTCTGCTAAGTCACTGGGCTCTGCTATGTTGCTGGGCTCTGCTAAGTCACTGGGCTCTGCTATGTTGCTGGACTCTGCTAAGTCACAGGGCTCTGCTATGTTGCAGGTCTCTGCTAAGTCACTTTGCTCTGCTATGTTGCTGGGCTCTGCTAAGTCACAGGGCTCTGCTATGTCGCTGGGCTATACTAAGTCACTGAGCTTTGCTAAGTCGCTGGACTCTGCTACATTGCAACGAGCAAATATCCTGGCAAATTCAGCCCTCCTACATTGTTCAGCTCTCCTACATCACAAATGAATCTCTCAAGGTCCCCAGTTCCCCAGTGCTACTTTTCTCCATCACTACTAGTAAGTTACCTGATATGCACAGCTCTGCTGCGCTACTTGGCTTTGCTACAATTCTGTGTGCTCCTTCACCTACCCAGCTCTGCTACACTGATGAGACTCCTCTACTGTGTCCCTATCCTGACTCTGCTTCATCGGTCTTCCTATGCGGAGTCTCCAGCCTCTGCTGCTCCATTTGTTTCTCCTCGCTGCACCAACGTTATCAGTCCGCGCTGCCTTCCATTTGCATCAATGGACCAATGGCTTCAAGGATCCTTCTCAGGAGGGGACACTGTACTGTTATGTATTGTCTAGACTGGGTGTAAATGTGACAAACCCTCAGCTGACAGAAGTATCGGGGTAGAAGAGTCACCGGCAGCAAGAAAAGATATAAAAAATGTTGAGGAATTAATTCTCAAAGTATAAAAGAGCATAGTGCTTCATACTTCATGATGATAAAGCTTCACCTGATAAAAAATAATCTAATAATCTATTAATCATTAAATCTCCGATCTGAACTGCAGTACCAGAAACAACCTGTGGGCAAGGGGGGCGCTGTAAGCCAACCTTTACCCTATAGGAGTCTTCGCAAGCTCTCAGCCTCAAGACATCTAACAGAAGAACAGTCGTGTCCGGTTGTTTCACTGTTATGTAACAAGTTTCCTCCCGCTGCCGGGCAGATTGCAGCTGCGCTCGCTGACCGTGCTGGAGTTGTTTGCATTATTTAAAGAGCTAACATTGTGGCTTATTGTCCTCAGTGACCCCCAGTGACCGACCACGGGGGGCGCAGGTTCATGGATGAAGCCTCAGAGTATCCTACGATTGCAAGAGCTGAGTTACGACATCGCTGACACGTCACAGGTTTGGAGGCGTACCAGCGACGTCGTTGCGACCTCGTTGCGTGTGACTCTGGCAAGTTGCTACGATAAACGATCTCAATTCCAGCAACCTGCTGCATCGTTCTGTGTGACACCATGATAACCATGTCAAGGACGACTTCACCCATTCACAGCAATGAGCAGGGATCGTATGCTGGGTGGTGCGAACGATCCTTGCTCACAACATCGTTGGTGAGTTGTCCACGATATCTAGACGTGTGACATCTCACCAGCGATGGTGAAATGATGCCAAAAACGACCACGCGCCCCTGAGATCGTTGCCGACATCGTAACAACGTCGTGCCGTGTAATGGTACCTTAATTCATTTTTCTTTTTAAGATGACCTAATTTATAACCACAGACCACATCAAAGTTGAGATGAACCTCATCAAAGTTGAGATGAACCTCATCAAAGTTGATATGAACGTCTTCAAAGTTGAGATGAACATCTTCATCCATGTTGAGATGAACGTCTTCATCAACGCTGAGATGAACCTCATCCAAGCTGAGATGAACATCTTCATGCAAGTTCAGATGAATGTCTTCAAAGTTGAGAAGAACTTCATCAAGGTTGAGATGAACCTCATCAAACATGAGATGAACCTCATCAAACATGGGATGAACCTCATCAAACATGGGATGAACCTCATCAAACATGGGATGAACCTCATCAAACTTGAGATGAACCTCAGCAAACTTAAAATTAACTTCTTCTTCAAAGTTGAGATGAACATCTTTATCAAAGTTGAGATGAACCTCATCAAAGTTGAGATGAACCTCATCAAAGTTGAAATTAACATCTTCATCAAAGTTGTAATGAACGTCTTCATCAATGTTGAGATGAACGTCTTCATCAATGTTGAGATGAACATCGTCATCCAAGTTAAGATGAATGTCTTCAAAGTTGAGAAGAACTTCATCAAGGTTGAGATGAACCTCATCAAACTTGAGATGAACCTCATCAAAGTTGAGATGAACCTCATCAAAGTTGAGATGAACTTGGATGTGGTCACAAATCAGCACACAGGAGTTCAGAAAAAGACAGATAAGGCTGGGGCGATGCAGCGAGTTTGGCTGTGACATGAGTTGCTGCTCTCACAAAGCTCCTCTGTGACTCCTGCTACATCACAGCATAATGCAGATGAACAAGGTCTTATTGAGAACCAAAAGGTATAACGATTACGACAAGCAAATAGCAAAAAGCTGCAGCCAAGTGGATTTTCTGAGATTTGCATATGACATGTAGCAGCGAGATAGTGCAATCTTTGACCACATAACCTGCTCTGAAGCCTCAGCCTCATCCATTTTTTCTTCTTGAGCTTCTCTGTGCTGATGGATGACCACATCAATGTTCGCACCAGCTTTGATGTAGTCGAAATCAGTACAGAAAATGACAGATAGGAGCTTACACATAAACTATGAAAGAAGCAGCTCACTGAAGGATTCTTAGTTGACTCATTTTGCAACCAGTCAGTACAACAACGAGACAATAGAAGGCAAATGGTGCAAAATTTGTAATTAAACTCTAATTGCAAAAATTATTTCTAGCCCACAATACATACACGTAAGTGAAACAAAATATTCTATGGGGTGTCCTTTGAAGAGTTATACTTAACTTGCTGAGTGGGTGTAGATAGGAAGCAATGCAATGTGACAGCAGAGAAGTGGTTAACAGATCGTGACTGAGCTGTGTAGAGCCAGATGACAGATCAGAAGCTTGTGCCAAGGAAAGAGGAGTTTACACTGTTCCTGACTTTTTGACATTGCTTAGCAACTGTAATCTGAAGTAATCTGATACATTGTTTCCTCCCCAGCTGCAGTCAGCAGTGTGGGCCACGCCCCTTTTACCTTACATGGTTAGGTGGCTATATTCAGTGTGAAGACTGATGTGACTGATAATGAACATATGCCTGCCTCAGACACCATCTAGTGGGGGGCATTATACTATGAGCGTACCTATATCGGGGGTGCACACTGTATGGAGGGGCATTATACTATGAGCGTGCCTTATATCGGGGGTGCACACTGTATGGAGGGGCATTATACTATGAGCGTGCCTTATATCGGGGGTGCACACTGTATGGAGGGGCATTATACTATGAGCGTGCCTTATATCGGGGGTGCACACTGTATGGAGGGGCATTATACTATGAGCGTGCCCTATATCGGGGGTATCACACTGTATGGAGGGGCATTATACTATGAGCGTGCCCTATATCGGGGGTGCACACTGTATGGAGGGGCATTATACTATGAGCATGCCTATATCGGGGGTATCACACTGTATGGAGGGGCATTATACTATGAGTGTGCCCTATATCGGGGGTGCACACTGTATGGAGGGGCATTATACTATGAGCGTGCCTTATATCGGGGGTGCACACTGTATGGAGGGGCATTATACTATGAGCATGCCCTATATCGGGGGTGCACTTTGTATGGAGGGGCATTATACTATGAGCGTGCCTTTATCGGGGGTGCACACTGTATGGAGGGGCATTATACTATGAGCGTGCCCTATATCGGGGGTGGCACTTTGTATGGAGGGGCATTATACTATGAGCGTGCCCTATATCGGGGGTATTACACTGTATGGAGGGGCATTATACTATGAGCATGCCTATATCGGGGGTCCATACTGTATGGAGGGCATTATACTATGAGCGTGCCCTATATCGGGGGTGCACTTTGTATGGAGGGGCATTATACTATGAGAGTGCCTATATCGGGGGTGCACTTTGTATGGAGGGGCATTATACTATGAGCGTGCCCTATATCGGGGGTGCACACTGTATGGAGGGGCATTATACTATGAGTGTGCCCTATATCGGGGGTATCACTGTATGGAGGGGCATTATACTATGAGCGTGCCTTATATCAGGGGTGCACACTGTATGGAGGGGCATTATACTATGAGCGTGCCCTATATCAGGGGTGCACACTGTATGGAGGGCATTATACTATGAGCGTGCCCTATATCGGGGGTCCATACTGTATGGAGGGGCATTATACTATGAGCGTGCCTATATCGGGGGTGCATACTGTATGGAGGGGCATTATACTATGAGCGTGCCCTATATCGGGGTGCACTTTGTATGGAGGGGCATTATACTATGAGCGTGCCCTATATCGGGGATATCACACTGTATGGAGGGGCATTATACTATGAGCGTGCCCTATATCGGGGGTGTACTTTGTATGGAGGGGCATTATACTATGAGAGTGCCTATATCGGGGGTGCATACTGTATGGAGGGGCATTATACTATGAGCGTGCCCTATATCGGGGGTTGCACTTTGTATGGAGGGGCATTATACTATGAGCGTGCCCTATATCGGGGTGCACACTGTATGGAGGGGCATTATACTATGAGAGTGCCTATATCGGGGGTGCACTTGTATGGAGGGGCATTATACTATGAGCGTGCCCTATATCGGGGGAGCACACTGTATGGAGGGGCATTATACTATGAGCGTGCCCTATATCGGGGGTATTACACTGTATGGAGGGGCATTATACTATGAGTGTGCCCGATATCGGGGGTATCACTGTATGGAGGGGCATTATACTATGAGCGTGCCTTTATCAGGGGTGCACACTGTATGGAGGGGCATTATACTATGAGTGTGCCTATATCGGGGGTGCACACTGTATGGAGGGGCATTATACTATGAGTGTGCCCTATATCGGGGGTCCATACTGTATGGAGGGGCATTATACTATGAGCGTGCCCTATATCGGGGGTGCACTTTGTATGGAGGGGCATTATACTATGAGCGTGCCCTATATCGGGGGTGCATACTGTATGGAGGGGCATTATACTATGAGCGTGCCCTATATCGGGGGTGCATACTGTATGGAGGGCATTATGCTATGAGTGTGCCCTATATCGGGGGTGGCACTTTGTATGGAGGGGCATTATACTATGAGCGTGCCCTATATCGGGGTATTACACTGTATGGAGGGGCATTATACTATGAGCGTGCCCTATATCGGGGGTGCACACTGTATGGAGGGGCATTATACTATGAGCGTGCCCTATATCGGGGTGCACACTGTATGGAGAGGCATTATACTATGAGCGTGCCTTATATTGGGGGTGCATACTGTATGGAGGGGCATTATACTATGAGCGTGCCTTATATCGGGGGTGCACTTTGTATGGAGAGGCATTATACTATGAGCGTGCCTTATATCGTGGGTGCACTTTGTATGGAGGGGCATTATACTATGAGCGTGCCTTATATCGTGGGTGCACTTTGTATGGAGGGGCATTATACTATGAGAGTGCCCTATATCGGGGTGTGCACACTGTATGGAGGGGCATTATACTATGAGAGTGCCTATATCGGGGGTCCATACTGTATGGAGGGGCATTATACTATGAGCGTGCCTTATATCGGGGTGCACTTTGTATGGAGGGGCATTATACTATGAGAGTGCCTATATCGGGGTGCACACTGTATGGAGGGGCATTATACTATCAGCGTGCCCTATATCGGGGGTTCCACTGTATGGAGGGGCATTATACTATGAGCGTGCCCTATATCGGGGGTGCACACTGTATGGAGGGGCATTATACTATGAGCGTGCCTTATATCGGGGGTGCACTTTGTATGGAGAGGCATTATACTATGAGGTGCCCTATATCGGGGGTGCACACTGTATGGAGGGGCATTATACTATGAGCGTGCCTTATATCGGGGTGCACACTGTATGGAGAGGCATTATACTATGAGCGTGCCCTATATCGGGGGTGCACTTTGTATGGAGGGCATTAGGGCATTATACTATGACCATGCCTATATCGGGGGTGCACACTGTATGGAGGGCATTATACTATGAGTGTGCCCTATATCGGGGGTATCACACTGTATGGAGGGGCATTATACTATGAATTGCCCTATATCAGGGGTGCACACTGTATGGAGGGGCATTATACTATGCGCGTGCCCTATATCGGGGTGCACACTGTATGGAGGGGCATTATACTATCAGCGTGCCCTATATCGGGGGTGCACACTGTATGGAGAGGCATTATACTATGAGCGTGCCCTATATCGTGGGTGCATACTGTATGGAGGGGCATTATACTATGAGCGTGCCTATATCGGGGGTGCACACTGTATGGAGGGGCATTATACTATGAGTGTGCCTTATATCGGGGGTGCACACTGTATGGAGGGGCATTATACTATGAGCGTGCCCTATATCGGGGGTGCATACTGTATGGAGGGGCATTATACTATGAGCGTGCCTATATCGGGGGTGCACACTGTATGGAGGGGCATTATACTATGAGTGTGCCTTATATCGGGGGTGCACACTGTATGGAGGGGCATTATACTATGAGCGTGCCCTATATCGGGGGTGCATACTGTATGGAGGGGCATTATACTATGAGCGTGCCCTATATCGGGGGTGCACACTGTATGGAGGGGCATTATACTATGAGCGTGCCTATATCGGGGGTGCACACTGTATGGAGGGGCATTATACTATGAGCGTGCCCTATATCGGGGGTGCACACTGTATGGAGGGGCATTATACTATGAGCGTGCCCTATATCGGGGGTGCACACTGTATGGAGGGGCATTATACTATGAGCGTGCCCTATATCGGGGGTGGCACACTGTATGGAGGGGCATTATTATACTATGAGCCGTGCCCTATATCGGGGGTGCACACTGTATGGAGGGGCATTATACTATGAGCGTGCCTATATTGGGGGTGCACACTGTATGGAGGGGCATTATACTATGATCGTGCCCTATATCGGGGTGGCACACTGTATGGAGGGGAATTATACTATGGCGTGCCTATATCGGGGTGCACACTGTATGGAGGGGCATTATACTATGAGCGTGCCCTATATCGGGGGTGCACACTGTATGGAGGGAATTATACTATGAGCGTGCCCTATATCGGGGTGCACACTGTATGGAGGGGCATTATACTATGAGCGTGCCCTATATCGGTGGTGCACACTGTATGGAGGGGCATTATACTATGAGCTGTGCCCTTATATCGGGGGATCACACTGTATGGAGGGGCATTATACTATGAGTGTGCCCTATATCGGGGGTGCACACTGTATGGAGGGGCATTATGCTATGAGCGTGCCCTATATCGGGGGTGCATACTGTATGGAGGGGAATTATACTATGAGCGTGCCTTATATCGGGGGTGCACACTGTATGGAGGGGCATTATACTATGAGCGTGCCCTATATCGGTGGTGCACACTGTATGGAGGGGCATTATACTATGAGCGTGCCCTATATCGGGGGTATCACACTGTATGGAGGGGCATTATACTATGAGTGTGCCCTATATCGGGGGTATCACACTGTATGGAGGGGCATTATACTATGAGCGTCCCCTATATCGGGGTGGCACACTTGTATGGAGGGGCATTATACTATGAGCGTGCCTATATCGGGGTGGCACACTGTATGGAGGGGCATTATACTATGAGCGTGCCCTATATCGGGGTGGCACTGTATGGAGGGGCATTATACTATGAGCGTGCCTATATCGGGGGTGGCACGTGTACCATACAGCAGTGTAGGAAAGCTCGGTGGAATCCCCTGTTGGGAGCGATGATGGAGAGTCCCAGCTCCCGGGATTCCTGGCTCTCGACAGTCATTACTCGGGTCTGGGAAATCCTCAGCGCACAGATTGTTAGAGCAGATGACGGAGATTATTATCTGAGCCTGGAAACTTAATAATTATCTATATCAACACGACAAATGTCACCTGGAAAACCCCCGGCACTGTGACGCAGAACGGGCTTCCTCTTGCTCTGGTGCCCATGAACAGACGCCAGTTAAAACACACAATTAGCAGAAATGACATCTATTGGGTCTTGGCGGGGGATGTACACTATGGAAGCACTGAATGTTCTTATGCTCAATGTTATTTTGCTCATCTAAATAGCTCCAAAATCCACTCCCGAATGATAAAATTCTGACTTCCTGCAGCACCACTAGAGGGAGCTAAGGAGCTTAGATTAACTCAATGCTCCCTCTAGTGGTGGCTCCAGGCACAAACACTTTTATGTCATTGTGTGGCATTCCTGCGGTCTGTCTGCCACAAGTGGTATTGTATTTAACACACCGTGTAATGTCACGTCTGGAAGTGAAGAGAAGATCCTCTCAGGGAAATCCCCACACATCCAACACTTTCCAAACTCCAATCAGAGAGTGCAGGGAGGAAGAGACCCAACTTCTGGTTGTATGGAGGAGATAGGATAGGGAGAGTTAGGCAACAGGAGTTGTTCTAGTCAGTGTCAGCAAAGGCCGACAGGATGTCTTGCAGCCGGCCCTGAGTGGTCGGGCAGAGGGACAAGCTGCAGTGTCCAGGTTTCCAAGATCTGGTCAAAAGAACCTTTAGGCTATTGGATTTCATGCCCAGTAGCCACCCTTATTGGCCTGTTGGGGTACAGTGGCAAAGAGGACTGAAGGAGTCGCTCGCAGGGTCCGCGTCTCCTGCCCGGATGTAGGGCATCCACAGACTCTGAGGGATCTAAAGGACTAAGAGGAGCTAGTGACCTTGGAGACTGAAGTCAACAAGAAGGCCGAACATCTTATCTCAGCAGAGTGGACTCCAGCTCTCTCCAGACTGGTCGAGCCGTATGCCTAGCTCTGCACGTGTCTTAGTTGTGTTGAACTAACTACAGTAAAGGTAAATTCCTTAAATACTGTCTGCTGTGCCTTGCGTTCTACAGCACCCTACATCACTCCTCTGCACTACAACCACCATCATCTACTCTCATCTCTCAATGGCCAGCCCCGTCCTGGAGGGGGTATTCCATATCACTACAAAACCACTTAAAAACTCTCCATGCAGCGCCGGCCACCTACGGCTGGATACTTCAGCTGGCGTCACGAACATTCTTTATTTTCTTTTTTCCCCATTTTTACTTTTTCCTCCGGGCTACAGCCATGGTCCATCTATCGTGATCCAGACTGGCCGGCCCGACTGCTGAGTACACCCCTTTCTGAGGATCAGTCGTCACCTGTAGTAGCAGCGATGGGGCTGACTGCAGTACCACACACAACCATGAGAGGCGCTGTTTCTGAAACAGAATCTGTCACCCATATAATCCCCTCGGCTCTGATCTGTATATGTACAGTACTGTGGAGTCGCTGCTGTGTGTATCCTGGGGTGTAAGAAATAAGAAGTGACAGCAGGAACATTTTAGGGGCAGATGTCAAAATCCCTTAAGGCCATCAAGCGTATTTATGTCTGACTCAGAATATCCCAAGTCCCTCAGCTATAGACTGACACTGAGCGCGGGGGAGATGGGAGGGCGAGGACAGACCTCCGAAAGGGGAAATGATTATACTGGGGGATAAATAATGATAATAAATAATAAGATTGCCAATAATAAAAACATAAAATAATAACATCTGATAAAATGCAGAATAATAAAATAAATATAATATGTCTACCAGAGGGAACACTACTACCGAAGAGATCACTACTACCAGAGGCACCACTACTACCAGAGGCACCACTACTACCAGAGGCACCACTACTACCAGAGGGAACACTACTACCAGAGGAGACACTACTACCAGAGGCACCACTACTACCAGAGGGGACACTACTACCAGAGGCACCACTACTACCAGAGGCACACTACTACCAGAGGCACCACTACTACCAGAGGCACCACTACTACCAGAGGCACCACTACTACCAGAGGGAACACTACTACCAAGGGTACACTACTACCAGAGGGTACACTACTACCAGAGGGGACACTACTACCAGAGGCCACTACTACTACCAGAGGCACCACTACTACCAGAGGGGACACTACTACCAGAGGCACCACTACTACCAGAGGCACCACTACTACCAGAGGCACCACTACTACCAGAGGGAACACTACTACCAGAGGGTACACTACTACCAGAGGGTACACTACTACCAGAGGGGACACTACTACCAGAGGCACCACTACTACCAGAGGCACCACTACTACCAGAGGGGACACTACTACCAGAGGGTACACTACTACCAGAGGGGACACTACTACCATAGGCACCACTACTACCAGAGGCACCACTACTACCAGAGGGGACACTACTACCAGAGGCACCACTACTACCAGAGGCACCACTACTACCAGAGGCACCACTACTACCAGAGGGGACACTACTACCAGAGGCACCACTACTACCAGAGGGGGCGCTACTACCAGAGGCACCACTACTACCAGAGGGGACACTACTACCAGAGGCACCACTACTACCAGAGTGGACACTACTACCAGAGGCACCACTACTACCAGAGGGGACACTACTACCAGAGGCACCACTACTACCATAGGGGGCGCTACTACCAGGGGCACCACTACTACTATAGGGGGCGCTACTACCAGGGGCACCACTACTACCAGAGGGGACACTATCAGAGGCACCACTACTACCAGAGGGGGCGCTACTACCAGAGGCACCACTACTACCAGAGGGGACACTACTATCAGAGGGGACACTACTACCAGAGGCACCACTACTACCAGAGGGACACTACTACCAGAGGCACCACTACTACCATAGGGGGCGCTACTACCAGGGGCACCACTACTACTATAGGGGGCGCTACTACCAGGGGCACCACTACTACCAGAGGGGACACTACTATCAGAGGCACCACTACTACCAGAGGGGGCGCTACTACCAGGGGCACCACTACTACCAGAGGGGACACTACTATCAGAGGCACCACTACTACCAGAGGGGCGCTACTACCAGGGGCACCACTACTACCAGAGGGGACACTACTACCAGAGGCACCACTACTACCAGAGGGGACACTACTACCAGAGGCACCACTACTACCATAGGGGGCGCTACTACCAGGGGCACCACTACTACCAGAGGGGACACTACTATCAGAGGCACCACTACTACCAGAGGGGGCGCTACTACCAGGAGCACCACTACTACCAGAGGGGACACTACTACCAGAGGCACCACTACTACCAGAGGGGACACTACTACCAGAGGCACCACTACTACCGAAGAGGTCACTACTACTAGAGGGGCACCACTACTACTATAGGCACCACTACTACCAGAGGGACACTACTACCAGAGGCACCACTACTACCGAAGAGGTCACTACTACCAGAGGGGGCACCACTACTACTATAGGCACCACTACTACCAGAGGGGACACTACTACTACCGAAGAGGACACTACTACTACCAGAGGGGACACTACTACCAGAGACACCACTACTACCAGAGACACCACCACTACTACCAGAGGGGACACTACTATCAGAGGCACCACTACTACCAGAGGGGGCGCTACTACCAGGGGCACCACTACTACCAGAGGGGACACTACTACCAGAGGAGACACTACTACCAGAGGGGACACTACTACCAGAGGGGGCACCACTACTACTATAGGCACCACTACTACCAGAGGGACACTACTACCAGAGGCACCACTACTAGCAGAGGGGACACTACTACCATAGGCACCACTACCGAAGAGGACACTACTACTACCAGAGGGGACACTACTACCAAGAGACACCACTACTACCAGAGACACCACTACTACCAGAGAGGACACTACTACCGAAGAGGACACTACTACCATAGGCACCACTACTACCAATGGTACCACTACTACCAGAGGGGACACTACTACCAGGAGGAGCAATACTACCAGAGGCACCACTACTACCAGAGGCACCACTACTACCAGAGGAGACACTACTACCAGAGGGGACACCACTGCTAGAGGGGGCACTACTACTAGAGGGGGCGCTACTACCAGGAGGAGCAATACTACTAGAGGAGGCGCTACTTCCAGGAGGAGCAATACTACTAGAGGGGGCGCTACTACCAGGAGGAGCAATACTACCAAAGGGGACACTACTACTGGATGGGGCACTGGAGGGACACTACTACTGAAGGGGGCACTACCATTGGAGGCGCACAACTACCAGAGGGGGCACGACCACCAGAGGGGGCACTACTACTACCGAAGAGGACACTACTACTACCAGAGGGGACACTACTACCAGAGACACCACTACTACCAGAGACACCACTACTACCAGAGGGGACACTACTATCAGAGGCACCACTACTACCAGAGGGGGCGCTACTACCAGGGGCACCACTACTACCAGAGGGGACACTACTACCAGAGGCACCACTACTACCAGAGGGGACACTACTACCAGAGGCACCACTACTACCGAAGAGGTCACTACTACCAGAGGGGGCACCACTACTACTATAGGCACCACTACTACCAGAGGGGACACTACTACCAGAGGCACCACTACTAGCAGAGGGGACACTACTACCATAGGCACCACTACCGAAGAGGACACTACTACTACCAGAGGGGACACTACTACCAGAGACACCACTACTACCAGAGACACCACTACTACCAGAGAGGACACTACTACCGAAGAGGACACTACTACCATAGGCACCACTACTACCAGAGGTACCACTACTACCAGAGGGGACACTACTACCAGGAGGAGCAATACTACCAGAGGCACCACTACTACCAGAGGCACCACTACTACCAGAGGAGACACTACTACCAGAGGGGACACCACTGCTAGAGGGGGCACTACTACTAGAGGGGGCGCTACTACCAGGAGGAGCAATACTACTAGAGGAGGCGCTACTTCCAGGAGGAGCAATACTACTAGAGGGGGCGCTACTACCAGGAGGAGCAATACTACCAAAGGGGACACTACTACTGGATGGGGCACTGGAGGGGACACTACTACTGAAGGGGGCACTACCATTGGAGGGCGCACAACTACCAGAGGGGCACGACCACCAGAGGGGGCACTACCAACAGAGGGGACACTACCAACAGAAGGGACACTACCACCGGAAGGGATACTACTAGCAGAGGGGACCTACTACTAGAGAGGACACTACTACCACAGAGGACACTACTACCAGAGAAGACACTACTACCAGAGGGCCACTACTAACAGAGGAGACACTACTACCAGAGGAGACACTACTACCAGAGGAGACACTGCTACTAGAGGAGACACTGCTACTAGAGGAGACACTACTACCAAGGAGACACTACTACCAGAGGTGGACACTACTACCAGAGGAGACACTACTACCAGAGGTGACACTACTACCAGAGGAGACACTACTACCAGAGGTGACACTACTACCAGAGGTGACACTACTACCAGAGGGGACACTACTACCGGAGGGACCACTACTACCAGAGGGACCGCTACTACCAGAGGGGGCACCACTACCAGAGGGGACACTACTACCAGAGGGGACACTACTACCAGAGGGGACACTACTACCAGAGGTGACACTACTACCAGAGGGGACACTACTACCGGAGGGACCACTACTACCAGAGGGACCGCTACTACCAGAGGGGGCACCACTACCAGAGGGGACACTACTACCAGAGGGGACACTACTACCGGAGGGACCACTACTACCAGAGGGACCGCTACTACCAGAGGGGGCACCACTACCAGAGGGGGCACCACTACCAGAGGGGACACTACTACCAGGGGGACCGCTACTACCGGAGGGGACACTACTACCGGAGGGGACACTACTACCGGAGGGGACACTACTACCGGAGGGGACACTACTACCGGAGGGGACCGCTACTACCAGAGGGGGCACCACTACCAGAGGGGGCACCACTACTAGAGGGGACACTACTACTAGAGGGGACACTACTACCAGAGGGGACACTACTACTAGAGGGGACACTACTACCAGAAGGGACACTACTACCAGAGGGGACACTACTACCAGAGGGACCACTACTACCACGGGGACTGCTACTACCAGAGGGGGCACTACTGCTGGAGGGACCACTACTACTAGATTGGACACTACTAGTAGAGGGGGTCCTACTACCAGAGGGTGCACTCTGGGGACATTAATATTTATATTATTTATATACATAGATCTACCCATCTCATATTTATCTGGATATTTCTCATCCATCCACCTTACGTCGCCGCCTCTGTCCCTGTGATTACATGGAGATGTGTTTGACTCCATTACCCGCCACTAATCCTCTTTTGTGGTTTTTACCCCGGGAGAAGCGGCTGCGGTTTATTAATTCCGGCCATTATCTGCTGATTACAGTAAATTACAGCATAAGATGTGACTGTGACAAACATGTCACCGGCTCCCCGCTATCTGCTCAGCGGAGACAAGTGAGGGGCCTGCAGCGTCTCCTGCTCCAGGGCCCGGCATTACCAGTAAATGCTCAATCATTGGGAACAGTGGGTGACAACACATTGCAGCAAGTGCAGGAGCCAAATCCAGCTGTGCCCAGAAGAACCTACTGCCCCATCATGTAGTAATATTGGAACAATAGATATTAGTAGGGACAGCTACATTACAGTTCCTATAAAAGTAGTCACCCAGCCCTCTCCTAAAGAAGGACCTTCCCTCTAGGCTAAAAGGCGACTACAGGCTCAGGGGTCAGTCGTCTGTCACGCTTGGACTAAGAGCGATGTCCAGCTACCGTGACGCACGGATAAACGATATCCGGCGCACAACACAAAACAACAGACGGGGAGACACCGGGGGGGGGACAAATACAGCGGAGGGCCCTGCTCATAGGGAACGGGGAAAAGGTGACCTCCTGCACTCACCTGCAGATGTGTCCTGAACTCCCTACTGTCCCTATATGGATACCTAGTCCCTTGCTGGCCCTGATGTTAGCCCTCAATAGGAAATGGCTAGCGAGAGCACTAGTCCCAACCACTGCAATAAATAAGCCAAGAGGGAAGGGGAGGCAGGCAGGGAAACAACACAGCAACTTCATGCCTGCCGCCACGCTCCTTGACACGGGTTTGCAGTAGTCAGCTCTCCAGAGAACTTTCTTGGCAAGGAATGGGTTCAATCACCAACAAAGGATGCTGGAACCATGTGACCGTCTAAAGGGGATGGGAGTGATCACAAAGTAGCCACTCCTGATAAGGAGACCAAGGAGTCTGCTAGTAGCAGAAAACTGACATTAACTCCTGAACTGCCAAAGGAAAGAAACACGCTTAAATTGGAGTGTCAATAAAGGGATGAGATACAGGTCCCAAAGCTGTCACAAGTCTCTCAGGTAGGAGAGACCATCGTGACATGGTCTCCTTTCACCTGACCTTCCATCCCATGGCCCAGAACAAAAGCCAGAGTCTGCACCCCCACTAGTAAGTGGATATCTAATGGCGTTACCTCCCTTGGGGCAATTTCATACAACCCAGCCCATCCACATTACATTGTAAGGCTGAGGATCAGGATAAACAATTTACAAACTCATTAAATGTAATTATGGGAAAGCAAGGAAGCATTTCAATGGCAATCTCACTCCCCCCCGCTCCTCCGATCACTCAGGAATGAGGCGATTATTATATATCTTGTTGACTGCGCTCACGTTTTCTATCTGCATTTCTATGGAACACATAAAAGCATTTCGTCTATAGAAAGAGCAATGATTTACATATGAAGTGCCAGAAATGTGTTAACACAATGCCAAGGAAGAACGACATCAGCAAAGATCTTAGAGAAGCAATTGTGGCTTCCCATCTGTCTAGGAAGAGATATAAAATAATTTGGAGTCCATCATTCTACAGTCAAAAAGATTATTCACAAATAGAAAACATAAAAGACAGCGAATAATATTCCCAGGAGTGGACGTCGCAGCAAAATTCCCCCACAATGTTAGACAGAGAAATGATTGGAGAAATTGAACAACAAAGAACCCCAAGAGCTACAGCTCAGACGCTAAAGGCCTCAGCAGAAATGTGTGAACACAATGGCCAGGAAGAACGACATCAGCAAAGATCTTAGAGAAGCTTCCTATGAGTCTGGGAAGAGATATAAAATAATTTGGAGTCCATCATTCTACAGCCAGAAAGATTATTCACAAATAGAAAACCTACAAGACAGTGAACAATCTTCCCAGGAATGGATGTCTCAGCAAAGTCCCTACAATATTAGACAGAGAAAGGCTCAGAGATATTGAACAACAAAGAACCCCAAGAGCTACAGCTCAGACGCTAAAGGCCTCAGCAGAAATGTGTTAACACAATGGCCAGGAAGAACGACATCAGCAAAGATCTTAAAGAAGCTTCCTATCAGTCTGGGAAGATATAACATAATTTAGAGTCCATTATTGTACAGTCAGAAAGATTATTCACAAATAGAAAACCTACAAGACAGCAAACAATCTTCCCAGGAGTAGACATCGCAGCAAAGTCCCTACAATGTTAGACACAGAAAGGGTCAGAGATATTATATGACAAAGAACCCCAAGAGCTACTGCTCAGACGCTAAAGGCCTCAGCAGAAATGTGTTAACACAATGCCAAGGAAGAACGACATCAGCAAAGATCTTAGATAAGCTTCCTATCAGTCTGGGAAGAGATATAAAATAATTTGGAGTCCATCATTCTACAGTCAGAAAGATTATTCACGAATAGAAAACCTACAAGACAGTGAACAATCTTCCCAGGAGTAGACATCGCAGCAAAGTCCCTACAATGTTAGACACAGAAAGGGTCAGAGATATTACGGTATATGACAAAGAACCCCAAGAGCTACTGCTCAGACGCTAAAGGCCTCAGCAGAAATGTGTTAACACAATGCCCAGGAAGAACAACATCAGCAAAGATCTTAGAGAAGCTTCCTATCAGTCTGGGAAGAGATATAAAATAATATCATTCTACAGTCAGGAAGATTATTCACAAATAGAAAACCTACAAGACAGCAAACAATCTTCCTAGGAGTAGACATCGCAGCAAAGTCCTCCACAATGTTACACCAAGAAATGCTTGGATAAATTGAATAACAAAGAACCCCAAGAGCTACAGCTCAGACGCTAAAGACCTCAGCAGAAATGCGTTAACACAATGCCAAGGAAGAACGACATCAGCAAAGATCTTAGAGACGCTTCCCACCAGTCTGGGCAAAGTTATAAAATGATTTGGAGTCCATCATTCTATAGTCAGAAAGATTATTCACAAAGAGAAAACATACAAGACAGCAAATAATCTTCCCAGGAGTAGATGTCACAGCAAATTCCCCCACACCGAGAAATGCTTGGAGAAATTGAACAACAAAGAACCCCAAGAGCTACAGCTCAGACGCTAAAGGACTCAGCAGAAATGTGTTAACACAATGCCCAGGAAGAACGACATCAGCAAATACTTTAGAGAAGCTTCCTATCAATCTGGGAAGAGATATAACATAATTTGGAGTCTATCATTTTACAGTCAGAAAGCTTATTCACAAATAGAAAACATACAAGACAGTGAACAATCTTCCTAGTAATGGACATCGCAGCAAAGTCCCCCACAATGTTACACCAACAAATGCTATGAGAAATCGAAAACAAAGAACACCAAGAGCTACAGCTCAGACACTAAAGGCATGTTAAATGTTCAAGCTCAAGACAGAACAGCTGGAAAAAAAAGACTGAACCCGTATGACTTGTTTGGAAGCTTCTTTTTTCTAATAATGACAACATGGCCACACGTTTCGAAGTTGCAATGAAGAGACCAAAGTGGAGATGTTTGGCCATTATGCACTACTCTGTGAAAAACAAGCACAGTATATCAGAGCAAATGCCTCGTACCAACTGTCCAGCACGGAGGTGGAGGGAAAATGATATTGGCGGGTGCAGGTTTGTGGGGTGCGGTGGATTTGAAGGGGTGGGCTTTTAAAGGGAACAGGAGTGTGTGTTTGGGGGGTGCAGGTTTAAGGAAGGCAAGGGGTGTGGGTTGGGGGGACACTTGTTTTGGGGGATAGGTTTGAGGAGGGTACAGAAGGGCAGGGGTGAGAGGAAGGTTTGCAGGAACCGGGGGTGGGTGGGGGTCAGGTTTGAGTTGGGGAGATGTGAGGGGGCAGGTTTGAGTTGGGGAGATGTGAGGGGGCAGGTTTGATGCATATAATGGACATACATACACTCAGCTTATAACTAAGAACAGTTAGTTACTATGCCTGGACAATGCCAGGCTCCACAGCTAGTCCTCAATAAACTTAACCCTTGTCTGGTACCATGAAATGCATATGCAATGTGCATGAGGTTACAGTGACCCCATGGTACCAGACAAGGGTTAACCAACATGGTAAGGCGGAGTCAGACAAAATTCCTCCAGAACGACGTAGTCTGACTGATGAAGTCATACTCTAATAACCGCCCTGTCCCACAACCCCAAACAACTATTTAACACGTTCAACTCTCTACTCCGTCCCCCTGCACCTCCTCCCTCTCCCCTCATCTCTGCAGACGTCTTTGCCTCCTTCTTCAAACAGAAGATTGACAAAATCAGAGAATGCTTCGACCCACTGTCCCCCAGACCCGCCCCCATCACCAGTCAGCTCTCCTTGTCAAAGGAAGCTTTTCCATCATGACAGAGGATCAACTCTCCTCCCTCCTGTCACGATCACACCTCACCACCTGTGCCCTCAACCCACTCCCCTCCTACCTTATCCCGAACCTCACCACTGTCCTCATCCCTGCCCTAACTCACCTCTTCAACCTATCACTCACTGCTATCGTCTTCCCCTCAACCTCCAATCACGCCTTGATCACACATCCTCAAAAAAATCGTCCCTCGATTCAGCATCTGCTTCTAACTATCGCCCCATATCTCTTCTCCTCTTTGCCTCAAAACGTCTTGAACAACACGTCTATTCCGAACTGTCCTCCCACCTCTCCTCCCTGCTTCCTCTTTGACCGCCTACAATCCGGCTTCCCATCACTCCACTGAGACAGCCCTAACTAAAGTCACCACCGACCTACTGACCACCAAGAGCAAGCGACACTACTCCTCCTCAACCTATCTGCCGCCTTCGACACCGTTGACCACTCCCTCCTACTTCAGATTCTGAAATCTCTCGGCATCACTGACCTGGCCCTTTCCTGGATCTCCTCATATCTAACCAACCGGAGCTTCACCATCACCCACTCCAATACCTCCTCTTCGCCCTTCCCCCTATCCGTCGGTGTCCCCCAAGGCTCGGTTCTGGGACCCCTACTGTTTTCCATCTACACCCTCGGCCTAGGCCAGCTCATTGAGTCCCACGGCCTTCAGTATCATCTTTACGCCGATGACACACAGATCTATCTATCTGGGCCTGACATCACCTCCCTACTATCCAAAATTCCCCACTGCCTGTCCGCCATTCTCCTTCTTCTCTGCTCGCTTCCTCAAACTGAACATGGACAAAACTGAGTTCATCGTGTTCCCCCCAAATCGTTCTCCCCCTCTACCAGACATATCCATCACTGTCAACGACTGCTCACTCTCCCCAGTCCCTCATGCCAAGTGCCTCGGGTAATCCTTCACTCTTCCCTCTCCTTCAAGCCTCACATCCAAGTCCTCTCCACCTCCTGCTGACTCCAGCTCAAAAAAACATTTCCCGGATCCGCAGTTTCCTTGACCACGACACTAGTAAAACACTCATAATTTCCCGCCTTGACTACTGCAACCTCCAGCTAACCAGCCTCCCCGCTACCTCCCTCACAATCTATCCTAAACTCCGCTGCCCGACTCATTCACCTGTCTTCCCGCTACTCCCTGGTCTCTTCCCTCTGCCAAGCCCTTCACTCTCTGATATGGTCTCCCGTTACCTACCCTCACGCAACCTACGATCCTCCCAAGAGTTTCTCCTCTACTCCACTTTTATTTCCTCCTCTCACAACCGCACACAAGAATTCCCCCATGCATCCGCTATCCTCTGGAACTCTCTCCCCCAACACATTAGACACTAACCTACCCTAGGATCCTTCAAAAGAAACCTGAAGACCCACCTCTTCCGTCAAGCCTACAATCTGCAATGAGACCCTGTCCACCGCACCATCTCACAATCGGCACCTCCTCCTCCCACTGTACCCCCTGGTCCCTAATAGACTGTGAGCCCTCGTGGACAGGGTCCCAGCCACTCCTGTCACTGTTTGTCTACTATACGTATATACTGTACTTGTATGTGTCCTCTTATCATGTAAGGC
>JARQOC010000008.1:12362431-12375958 GCA_033576535.1 Allobates femoralis
TGCTCACCATCAGTAGCTGAAGCGTCCATAGGATGATCCCTGGAAGAGCTGGGCAGCTGGAGGGGCAGGAATCCGCGATATCCCTTCTGGGGAAGATCCTGAGGCAGCCAGGCACTAGATGGATCAGGGGCCTCAGATCCACAAATGGAGGAACCAGTAAGCTCTCCCGTCTGGGGGCCAGCAATAGCACTGCCCGGGCCCTGTGACATCCGGAATCTCCTGAGAAGACATCAGAGGACCCGGCAAATGCGACATCGACCGCGCTCCCATCACCTCATCTCTCCGGACTGGAACCAGACTGTCAGTCATAGCAGTCCCCTGCAGGGGGCACGATATCACCCCTCCATAACGGGATAAGG
The DNA here is from genome assembly GCA_033576535.1 of Allobates femoralis. Classification (NCBI taxonomy): domain Eukaryota; kingdom Metazoa; phylum Chordata; class Amphibia; order Anura; family Aromobatidae; genus Allobates; species Allobates femoralis. The sequence continues at coordinate 12,362,791 of JARQOC010000008.1, forward strand.
CACAGGAATCACCTCGGGTCCCGCTGCTAGGCCGAGAAAGGGCCCCGGAGGAGCGAACTTCAGATGAGGAGCTCCCGGACACGCTCTTACACCGACGAGGAGCCGGTGGAGGGGGTGAATATGCCTTTCTCGGCCGCCTCACCTCTTCCCTCCGCAGGCACCGTTACCTGCACTTGGGCAGAAGCAGGCACAGCAGAAGAAGTGGGTCCAGGCTGTGATAAACAGTCCCTCAGCCATTCCTCACCACCTTCTTCCCTCACCAGTGACTGGGATAACAGGGCATCCATCTTCTTGTCTTGCCACAGCAAATAATGCTTGTTTTCTGTCAGAAATTTGTTTATATAGGGGGCTATTCCTGTCCAAATGCTTCCACCAATCAGGAGCTGTTACTAAGCTTCCTCATGAAGCTCCACCACCTCATTGGCTACTCCAGTAGCTATGGTAACAACAGAATGCCAGATACCTGTGGAAATAGGCTGCGTTCACACAGTGCGTATTTTGACGCGTATTTTTACGTGCATCTGTATTTCCCAGCAAAGTCAATGGACATTCACTTTTTGCCATTCACACGTCGCGTATTTTTACGCAGCGTAAAAAAAAAATGAACATGTCAATTCTTTCCAGTTTTTTACGCGCGTATTTTCCATAGGCCCCATTATAAGCACTGGAAATACGCGCGCGTAAAAATACGCAACGTGTGAACGCAGCCTTATTAGGCTGCTTTCACACTACGTTTTTTGCTTCTCCGATGCTGCCCGATAAAAATCGGACAGCATCGGACCGATTTTGAACCCCATGCAGCCCTATGGGGATCGGACCGAATCAGATGTGCACTAAATGCCGTCCGATTTGGTCCGATCCGATTCTGTCCGATTTTATTATCGGTGCAAAAATCGGAGCCTGCATCGATTTTTGCACCGAAAATAAAATCTGACAGGCTCGGATCGGACCAAATCGGACGGCATTTAGTGCACATCCGATCTGACCCGATCCCTATAACATGGGGCCCTATGGAGAAGGGTCCGAGGAAACATTTGAGGTCTCCTCGGACCCGATTTTACTGTACTGAGCATGCTCAGTACAGTAAAACTGCTCCTGGGAGCGCAAGGGTTAAAAAAAAAAAAAAAAAAAAAGAAAAAAAAAAAAAAAGTTTATGCTCACCTCCCCACGAGCCCCCGCCGTCTTCGTGAAAGATATTGTTGCAACGTGACCGGTTTGGTGACATTGCAGCGATGTCAAAACGACATCGCTGTGTGTGACACGTATCAACGATAAGGGTGCGTGCACACGGTCCGGAGGAGCTGCGTGCTGGGACGCAGCTCCTCCAGACCTGAGGGAAGCCGCCCTGTACTCACCGTGTGCGGGGCGGCTCCTCCCTGCAGTCACCCGATGGGAGCCGCTTCCGACTCCGCAGCATGAAATGAACATGCGGAGGAGGAGCGGAGTCCCGGTATCTCGCACCGCAGCTACAAACACGCTGCGGGTGGGTTACGCACAGTGAGGATGGGATTTCTTGAAATCTCATCCACTATGCTAGTACTGTATGACGCGTTTTGGACGCAGCGCAAAGACGCGGTGTCCAAAACGCTGCATATCCTGATCGTGAGGATGCACCCCAAGTAGTTGATCATTAATCGTAGATTCATCGCCAGGACCATAAGTCTATCATTGGTCTCCCGCTGGACGCGCAGCATCGGTGCATTATTAAGTATAAATACTTAATAATAATAATATACAGACATTACAGCCGGGGATCACATTATATAACAATATACAGACATTACAGCCGGGGATCACAGAATATAAGAGTATACAGACATTACAGCCGGGGATCACAGAATATAAGGGTATACAGACATTACAGCCGGAGATCACAGAATATAAGAGTATACAGACATTACAGCCGGGGATCACAGAATATAAGAGTATACAGACATTACAGCCGGGGATCACATAATATAACAATATACAGACATTACAGCCGGGGATCACAGAATATAAGAGTATACAGACATTACAGCTGTGGATCACAGAATATAAGAGTATACAGACATTACAGTCGGGGATCACAAAATATAAGAGTATACAGGCATTACAGCCGGGATCACAGAATATAAGAGTATACAGACATTACAGCCGGGGATCACAGAATATAAGAGAATGCAGACATTACAGCCGGAGATCACAGAATATAAGAGTATACAGACATTACAGCCGGAGATCACAGGAATATAAGAGTATCAGACATTACAGCCGGGGATCACAGAATATAAGAGTATACAGACATTACAGCCAGGGATCACAGAATAAAGAGTATACAGACATTACAGCCGGGATCACAGAATATAAGGTATACAGACATTACAGCGGGATCACAGAATATAAGAGTATACAGACATTACAGCCGGGGATCACAGAATATAAGAGTATACAGACATTACAGCCGGGGATCACATAATATAAAATATACAGACATTACAGCCGGGGATCACAGAATATAAGAGTATACAGACATTACAGCCGGGGATCACAGAATATAAGGGTATACAGACATTACAGCCGGAGATCACAGAATATAAGAGTATACAGACATTACAGCCGGGGATCACAGAATATAAGAGTATACAGACATTACAGCCGAGGATCACATAATATAAAATATACAGACATTACAGCCGGGGATCACAGAATATAAGAGTATACAGACATTACAGCTGTGGATCACAGAATATAAGAGTATACAGACATTACAGTCGGGGATCACAAAATATAAGAGTATACAGGCATTACAGCCAGGGATCACAGAATATAAGAGTATACAGACATTACAGCCGGGGATCACAGAATATAAGGAATGCAGACATTACAGCCGGAGATCACAGAATATAAGAGTTACAGACATTACAGCCAGGGATCACAGAATATAAGAGTATACAGACATTACAGCTGGGGATCACATAATATAACAGTATACAGACATTACAGCCGGATAAGATCACAAGGATACTAAGAGCATACAGATATGCAACAATTACAGCCGGGGATCACAGAATATAAGAGTATACAGGCATTACAGCCAGGGATCACAGAATATAAGAGTATACAGACATTACAGCCGGGGATCACAGAATATAAGAGAATGCAGACATTACAGCCGGAGATCACAGAATATAAGAGTGTACAGACATTACAGCCAGGGATCACAGAATATAAGAGTATACAGACATTACAGCAGGGGATCACAGAATATAAGAGTATACACACATTACAGCCGGAGATCACAGGATATAAGAGCATAAGAGTATGCAGACATTACAGCCGGGGATCACAGAATATAAGAGTATACAGACATTACAGCCTGGGATCACAGAATATAATAGTATACATACATTACAGCCAGGGATCACAGAATATAAGAGTAATACAAGACAATCATCAATATGTACATGGATAAGGTAATGAAAATTCAGCAATACCACTAGGCAATATGATGTATGATTCAATATGTAGTAGAAAGATGCAGATAACTCACCGTCACTGTCCCCATACAACTCACCATCACTGTCCCCATACAACTCACCATCACTGTCCCCATACAACTCACCATCACTGTCCCCATACAACTCACCATCACTGTCCCATACAACTCACCATCACTGTCTCCATACAACTTCACACATACACACGTCCCATACAACTCACCATCACGTCCCCATACAACTCACCATCACGTCCCCATACAACTCACCATCACTGTCCCCATATACAGCTCAACATCACTGTCCCCATACAACTCACCATCACTGTCCCCATACAACTCACCATCACTGTCCCCATACAACTCACCATCACCGTCCCCATACAACTCACCATCACTGTCCCCATACAACTCCTCATCACTGTCCCCATACAACTCACATCACGTCCCATACAACTCACATCCCATACACCTCCCCCATACAACTCACCATCATTAGCACCACCATACACGTCCCATACTCACATCACTGTCCCCATACAACTCACTATCACTGTCCCCATAACCAACACGCCATCAACTCACCACACGTCCCCATACAACTCACCATCACCGTCCCCATACAATCTCACCATCACTGTCCCATACAACTCACATCACCGTCCCCATACAACTCACTATCACTGTCCCCATACAACTCACCATCACTGTCCCATACAACTCACCATCACTGTCCCCATACAGCTCATCATCACTGTCCCCATACAACTCACCATCACTGTCCCCATACATCTACTCACCATACACTGTCCCCCATACAACTCACCATCACAACGTCATCCACTAGTCCCATCTCTACCATCACTGTCCTCATACAACTCATCATCACCGTCCCCATACAACTCACTATCACTGTCCCCATACAACTCACCATCACCGTCCCCATACAACTCACCATCATTGCCCCCATACAAGTCACCATCACTGTCCCCATACAACTCACTATCACTGTCCCCATACAACCCACCATCACCGTCCCCATACAACTCACCATCACCGTCCCCCATACATCTCACCATCACTGTCCTCATACAACTCATCATCACCGTCCCCATACAACTCACTATCACTGTCCCCATACAACTCACTATCACTGTCCCCATACAACTCACCATCACTGTCCCCATACAGCTCATCATCACTGTCCCCATACAACTCACCATCACTGTCCCCATACATCTCACCATCACCGTCCCCATACAACTCACCATCACTGTCCCCATACAAGTCACCATCACTGTCCCCATACAACTCACCATCACCGTCCCCATACAACTCACTATCACTGTCCCCATACAACTCACCATCACTGCCCCCATTGGGACTCACAATCTAGATTCCGTTTCGGAATGTCTTCAGACTATAGTGTGTCATTGAGGACTACTACTCCTAGCATACCCAAACTCAAAGCCAACTGGGGGTTGTAGCCCCCTAAAAGAAGAGTCAAGAGACCCCCCTTTAACCGTTTCCTGACCCGTCTAAAGGACAGTTAACTCCTAACGGTCTGATCCCATAGTCTGGCTCCTTCAGGAGACCCCCTTTAACCCTTTCCTGGCCAGCCTTACCTGGAGGAGGTATACTTGTGGGTGCTGCCATCATCATAGACAAAGGTCTGGTTGGTGTAGCACTCAGTGCACATCCTCCTGCCACACTCCCCTGGGTGCTGATGGTGGTGGGATGTGGACTTGTAGACACCTTGGAGGCTCCTTTCCTTATCTGAATATGGCATCCCAGCAGTGACAGGTGGGGATGGACACTACATGAAGTGCCTAGTGTTAGGTCTTGAGGTTGCCCCTGGTGGTGTCAGAACATCTGCCCCTTCTCCAGGCTCCAGACTGATGTCCTGCAGGTGGAGGAGAAGACAGCCTCAGACATGTCCATGTGTCCCTTTAAATGCCCAGTCCAGTCCAGGTCAGTGCCAGGCACCTGTGACTTCCCTGCAGTAGACAGTAAGGACAGGCAGGAATGGAGGGTGACAATTCCTCCTCCAATCCTTGCTTTATCCATTCACTCTTTCTTCTTTTGTTAAATCCCTTTTCCTTCTCCTTAGGACTGATTGCCCAGTTCACACTGGGGGCTTCATCTGCCAGAAAAAACAATCCTACTGCTCCATCTGCTGGTCAGCTTGAGTACTGCAGCAATTAATTGGAATTGCCATGTTGGGGGTTGTAGTCTTGCAGGATCATATATTAATAACATGCAGCATTAATAACATCGTATATCATCAGGGATCCCATAGTAATTTTTAGTAATTGATTAGGAGCAGAGAATGTATATCTATAAGGAATACAGAGAGCTGCACCATTAATTAGCCCTTCACATGCTCTCATAGGCCTCAGTGCTGCCACCCCCCCCCACATGACTCAGTCCCTGCACAGCTCTCCATCACATACAGCTACAGTATAGATGTGTCACCACCATGGATGACACATAGCCCTGCTGGGCCAGAGGCTGCACAGCCTGCAATATGCTCTACCCACTAACTGGGGACCACAATATGCTGGAATAGTTCTAGAAGGATAATATACATTACCTCCTGTATTATACTCCAGAGCTGCACTCACTATTCTGCTGGTGCAGTCACTGTGTACATACATTACATTACTGATCCTGAGTTACCTCCTGTATTATACTCCAGAGCTGCACTCACTATTCTGCTGGTGCAGTCACTGTGTACATACATTACATTACTGATCCTGAGTTACCTCCTGTATTATACTCCAGAGCTGCACTCACTATTCTGCTGGTGCAGTCACTGTGTACATACATTACATTACTGATCCTGAGTTACCTCCTGTATTATACTCCAGAGCTGCACTCACTATTCTGCTGGTGCAGTCACTGTGACATACTTACATTACTGATCCTGAGTTACCTCCTGTATTATACTCCAGAGCTGCACTCACTATTCTGCTGGTGAGTCACTGTGTACATACATTACATTACTGATCCTGAGTTACCTACTGTATTATACTCCAGAGCTGCACTCACTATTCTGCTGGTGAGTCACTGTGCACATACATTACATTACTGATCCTGAGTACCTCCTGTATTATACTCCAGAGCTGCACTCACTATTCTGCTGGTGCAGTCACTGTGTACATACATTACTGATCCTGAGTTACCTCCTGTATTATACCCAGAGCTGCACTCACTATTCTGCTGGTGCAGTCACTGTGTACATACATTACATTACTGATCCTGAGTTACCTCCTGTATTATACTCCAGAGCTGCACTCACTATTCTGCTGGTGCAGTCACTGTGTACATACATTACATTACTGATCCTGAGTTACCTCCTGTATTATACCCAGAGCTGCACTCACTATTCTGCTGGTGCAGTCACTGTGTACATACGTTACATTACTGATCCTGAGTTACCTCCTGTATTATCTCCAGAGCTGCACTCACTATTCTGCTGGTGCAGTCACTGTGCACATACATTACATTACTGATCCTGAGTTACCTCCTGTATTATACTCCAGAGCTGCACTCACTATTCTGCTGGTGCAGTCACTGTGTACATACATTACATTACTGATCCTGAGTTATCTCCTGTATTATACCCAGAGCTGCACTCACTATTCTGCTGGTGCAGTCACTGTGTACATACATTACATTACTGATCCTGAGTTACCTCCTGTATTATACTCCAGAGCTGCACTCACTATTCTGCTGGTGCAGTCACTTGTGTACATACATTACTGATCCTGAGTTACCTCCTGTATTATACTCCAGAGCTGCCTCACTATTCTGCTGGTGCGGTCACTGTGTACATACATTACATTACTGATCCTGAGTTACCTCCTGTATTATACTCCAGAGCTGCACTCACTATTCTGCTGGTGCAGTCACTGTGTACATACATTACATTACTGATCCTGAGTTACCTCCTGTATTATACTCCAGAGCTGCACTCACTATTCTGCTGGTGCAGTCACTGTGTACATACATTACATTACTGATCCTGAGTTACCTCCTGTATTATACTCCAGAGCTGCACTCACTATTCTGCTGGTGCAGTCACTGTGTACATACATTACATTACTGATCCTGAGTTACCTCCTGTATTATACTCCAGAGCTGCACTCACTATTCTGCTGGTGCAGTCACTGTGTACATACATTACATTACTGATCCTGAGTTACCTCCTGTATTATACTCCAGAGCTGCACTCACTATTCTGCTGGTGCAGTCACTGTGTACATACATTACATTACTGATCCTGAGTTACCTCCTGTATTATACTCCAGAGCTGCACTCACTATTCTGCTGGAGCAGTCACTGTGTACATACATTACATTACTGATCCTGAGTTACCTCCTGTATTATACTCCAGAGCTGCACTCACTATTCTGCTGGTGCAGTCACTGTGTACATACATTACATTACTGATCCTGAGTTACCTCCTGTATTATCCTCCAGAGCTGCACTCACTATTCTGCTGGTGCAGTCACTGTGTACATACATTACATTACTGATCTTGAGTTACCTCCTGTATTATCCTCCAGAGCTGCACTCACTCTTCTGCTGGTGGAGTCACTGTGTACATACATTACATTACTGATCCTGAGTTACCTCCTGTATTATCCTCCAGAGCTGCACTCACTATTCTGCTGGTGCAGTCACTGTGTACATACATTACATTACTGATCCTGAGTTACCTCCTGTATTATCCTCCAGAGCTGCACTCACTATTCTGCTGGTGCAGTCACTGTGTACATACATTACATTACTGATCTTGAGTTACCTCCTGTATTATCCTCCAGAGCTGCACTCACTCTTCTGCTGGTGGAGTCACTGTGTACATACATTACATTACTGATCCTGAGTTACCTCCTGTATTATACTCCAGAGCTGCACTCACTATTCTGCTGGTGCAGTCACTGTGTACATACATTACATTACTGATCCTGAGTTACCTCCTGTATTATACTCCAGAGCTGCACTCACTATTCTGCTGGTGCAGTCACTGTGTACATACATTACATTACTGATCCTGAGTTACCTCCTGTATTATACTCCAGAGCTGCACTCACTATTCTGCTGGTGCAGTCACTGTGTACATACATTACATTACTGATCCTGAGTTACCTCCTGTATTATACTCCAGAGCTGCACTCACTCTTCTGCTGGTGCAGTCACTGTGTACATACATGGTATTTATTATATACTGGTAGTTTATATATTATTATTGATCAGATATTAGTGGTGTTTTCTGATAATCATTGTACATTATCCTGGGTTAATAACACTGTGAGGACGATCTCTCAAGCTCATTGCGCCATCATCTATATCAGGGGCGGGGAACCATTTTTGTGCCGAGGGCCATTTGGAAATTTCTACAATCCTTCGGGGGCCGTACAATATTGGTCATGTTGCTTCTCAACTGCTTTTCCAGGTTTCCTAAAGCCCTAGACATCACAGGAAAGGCTGTGAGCATATAATTCACTAGGGGGGCTGAGTCTGGGGCTCAGAGATCACTGGGGAGCTGAATTTTAAAGGACAGACAGATGGCAAAACACGTCTGCCAGCCTGAGCACTGCGGTCCCCAGGAATCTGCCCGGGGGCCGCAAAAAAGTCATCGAGGGCCGCATTCGGCCCTAGGGCCTGAGGTTCCCCACCCTGATCTATATAATTATATGGGTCATTCTATCGCCTCCATGTATGGAAATATTTGGGCAGTGGAATCAAATTATACAATGTCTCCACCTTGTGGCTAATCTTATGTATTGCACCATTTATTTATGTATTTATATTACACAAGTTCTGCTACCTCAAGGGCCAGTGACTTAATGGGGGGCAGAAAAGGCTCTAAATGCAAAAAAATCAGTGACCCCCTTAATTGGGGCCGTCTCATTTTGGCGACCCCTTTTTCAGTTGAAGCTGCCCTCCGGTTTTAGAAGCCCAAAGTGATGACAGCGGCTTTAATTTCTGGCTAGTAGAGGGGAAACCTCCTATAACGCCCCAGAGGAGTATGGAGAGGGGCGGTGCTCATAAGACCTTCCCTTTAAGAGATCAAAGCGGTGACATAGCTGTATGCTGTCCACAAACAGCGCCTCTCATGGGTGATGTCTGGCATTGCATCGCAGCCCTAATATAAAAACACGGTTGCCTTCATTTCAGAAATGTCACTCTGTCATACAGGTGAAATCAAGCTGCAGTACCAGATATGTGCTAGCGACAAGAGTGGCGCTGTTTGTATAACAGGGATGAGCTGCAATACCGGACATAGTCTATGTACAAGAGTGGCGCTGTTTGTATAACAGGGATGAGCTGCAATACCGGACATAGCCTATGTACAAGAGTGGCGCTGTTTGTATAACAGGGATGAGCTGCAATACCGGACATAGCCTATGGGCAAGAGTGGCGCTGTTTTCATAATAAGGATGAGCTGCAATACCGGACATAGCCTATGGGCAAGAGTGGCGCTGTTTTCATAATAAGGATGAGCTGCAATACCGGACATAGCCTATGGGCAAGAGTGGCGCTGTTTTCATAATAAGGATGAGCTGCAATACTGGACATAGCCTATGGGCAAGAGTGGCGCTGTTTTTATAACATGTATGAGCTGCAATACCAGACATAGCCTATAGACAAGGGTGATGCTGTTTTTATAACAGGTATGAGCTGCAATACCGGACATAGCCTATAGACAAGAGTGGCGCTGTTTTCATAATAAGGATGAGCTGCAGTACAAGACATAGCCTATAGACAAGGGGGATGCTGTTTTTATAACAGGTATGAGCTGCAATACCGGACATAGCCTATAGACAAGAGTGGCGCTGTTTTCATAATAGGGATGAGCTGCAATACCAGACATAGCCTATAGACAAGGGTGGCGCTGTTTTCATAATAAGGATGAGCTGCAATACCGGACATAGTCCATACACAAGAGTGGCGCTGTTTTCATAACAGGTATGAGCTGCAATACCGGACATAGTCTATGACAAGAGTGATGCTGTTTTCATAACAGGTATGAGCTGCAATACCAGACATAGTCTATGGACAAGAGTGGTGCTGTTTTTACAACAGGGAAGAGCTGCAATACCGGACATAGCCTATGGACAGGAGTGGCGCTGTTTTTATACTGGGTTGAGCTGCAATACCAGACATAGTCCATGAACAAGATTGGCGCTGTTATCAAAAAGGGATGAGTTGCAGCACCAGACATAGCCTATAGACAGGAGTGGCGCTGTTTTCATAATAAGGATGAGCTGTAATACCAGATATAGCCTATGGACAGGAGTGGCGCTGTTTTTATACTGGGGTTGAGCTGCAGTACCTGACATAGTCCATGGACAAGATTGGCGCTGTTATCAAATAGGGATGAGTTGCAGCACCAGACATAGCCTATAGACAGGAGTGGCGCTGTTTTTATACTGGGGTTGAGCTGCAGTACCTGACATAGTCTATGGACAAGAGTGGCGCTGTTTTTATAATATATTAAAGCTGGAATACCAGATATCAGCTGCAGATAAGGAGGCCCTGTTTTTGGACAGAAGCAGTCATAGTATCCTACTTAGACTAACCTGCAGTACCAGGTGTCGCCTGTAGATAAAGGGGGGCGCTGTTTCTAAAAGTTTGCGACTACGTTTCTCTAATCTTTTGCAAACACTTTATGAAGTGCAATCCTCCGTGATCCTCTGAAAATACAGTTTTACATGTTTTGACTGTAAATGGAGCGTGCTATAATGAATGTTCAGACTACGGAGTGCTCAGGCATCACATTACAGCATCCTCCAATCAGCGTCGCCGACGCACCCACTCCGGTAAGACGTTCACTGGACTCCCGCCAAATCCGAACCATCGCCCACAATTATATCCGGCCGCCGGCTATCACTGATTATTGCGGGATTTGAGCTGAGTCTTTTGTATTGGGGGCAGGCAGGGGTCGGCTTTTATATATGAACATATAGATGATAGACTAAATTCTTCACTTAAAGGGGACTCGTCCTGTTGAACTTGGCGTTCCACCTGTGGGCAGCACATCATGTGATAGAGGACGAGGAGCTGAGCAGATCGATATATACTTTTATAGGAAAATATTCAGTAGAACTGATGAAATTAGCTTTATCCTTCCCAGTGATTAGGAGTCCAGTGGGCGGTCTCACAGCAGGAGCCCCACCCACTGGACTACCAGGTCAAAAAGAGGCAGAAATGTACAACTTCTACTGGATCTTTACCCACTGAATAACATATCAATCTGCTCAGCTGCTCCGGCCCTATAATCTGATGGGGACAGAATCAAGGTCATGGTTAAAAGGACGGAGCCCGACCCCTTTAAGTAAAGAATGTTGAGTACTACTTCACTAAAGCAGCATCCCATCAAAAGGGATACATTGTATTATGATTGGTCAGGGATTCTGACTAAGGTTTAACACAATGATGCAGATCCCCTAATTAAAGGAGTGGTCCAGACCACACAATTAAAGGGTGGTGCAGGTCCCCTAACTAAAGGGGTGGTACAGACCCCCTAAATAAATGGGTGGTACAGGCCCCCTAATTAAATGGGTGGTACAGGCCCCCTAATTAAATGGGTGGTACAGGCCCCTTAATTAAAGGGGTAGTGCAGATCCCACTAATTAAATGGGTAGTACAGACCTCTTAATTAAAAGGGTGGTGCAGATCCCCTAATTAAAGGGGTGGTACAGACCCCCTAATTAAATGGGTGGTACAGGCCCCTTAATTAAAGGGGTGGTGGAGACCCCCTAATTAAATGGGTGGAACAGGCCCCCTAATTAAACGGTTGGTGCAGAGGCCCTAATTAAAGGGGCAGTGGAGACCCCCTAATTATAGTGGTAGTACAGACCCCCCAATTAAAGGAGTGGTGCAGACCCCCTAATTAAAAGGGGTGGTGCCGGTGACAAACTCCTAATTAAAGGGGTGGTGCAGCATTTCCCCCGATCTGATGAGGCAACACTTTATTGAACAGACAAAAGAATGACTCCGTCCTCCCACACAACAGATCATCTGCGGATTGCACAAACAGCAAATGATCGATGAACCTAATGAGCTCAATCCCCTTTAATTAAAGGGCAAAACCATTCATAACTCAAGGGGTTGGCTCACACAAAAAAACATGTATCTACTACCTGCAAGACAGGTGATAACTGTGTGATCCCGGAGACCCACACTGATATACAGGGGAGGGAACATATTCCTGAAATGGACTTCTTCCTCTGCTCTGTGCTTATAAGTCCAGTGGGCGGGATCATGGCATGATAGACTATAGGAGACCATCAATAGAAAGATGATGGAGATTAACAATGGATAAGTAACATAGTAACATAGTTTTTAAGGTTGAAGGAAGACTTTAAGTCCATCTAGTTCACCCCATAGCCTAACATGTAGATCCAGAGGAAGGCAAAAAAAACCCTATGTGGCAACACTAAGCTCCACATTGGGGGAAAAATTCCTTCCTGACTCCAGATACGGCAATCAGACTAGATCCCTGAATCAACGGCCTATCAAAGAATCTAGTATGTATAACTGGTAATATTATAGTTTTCAAGAAAGGCATCCAGGCCCTTCTTAAATGTTAGCAGTGACTCCCTCATTACACCATCATGTGGAGAGAGCTCCATAGTCTCACTGCTCTTACAGTAAAGAATCCGCTTCTGTGATTAT
>JARQOC010000008.1:12376058-12532523 GCA_033576535.1 Allobates femoralis
TAGCTCAATATGACCGTCAATCAGTAACCCTTTACTAATTTGTGGTCCTTTAAGTTGACCAAAATAAGGCTGGATTCACACTGCCATGTTTTGGCATTAGTGTGAATCCGGCTGAAACTGTATGCACCTGCATCCATTTTTGGCCCCATTAACTTTCAATGGGGCCACAGGAACTTGCAGGTGCATCCAGTTCTTCCTATTCCCCCCGATCTGGGTGTCTACAGTGTTTACACTGAAAATTATTAGGTTTCATTTGGTAACATCAAATACCGTAAATCTACCATCATTTCCATCTCAAATTTGTATTTGTATGTTCAGTATATGTGTGATTTTAACATTCTCATTTAGTCTATATAATAAAACACTAGTGTTTGGAGAAAATCCAGGGTCTAACGCCCAATTTGTCTTACTAGGTACTGCCTTCCCAGGCAAAACAACAGATAGAGGAGTCGTAAAATTGGAGGTTTTAGACAGACGTGAGGAGACCTCAAAGAACATCCAAAAATTTTAGACTCGTAATCTGAGAATGGGGAGAAAAGGGTAAGAGTAGAGATGAGCAGATCACTTGAAATTTGATCCTTTTCCTTACAAATGTAATTCATGACAAATAAATTTGCACAAATTTCAAAAATGTAAAGTTTGCAATTGCTTGTAAAAATCACATGAGAGATGAAAGATAGATGGAGAGGACCCCATTTATCATAAGAACTTGCACTCAACCAGAGAGAGAAGTAGAAGACCCCAGTTACCATAAGAGCTTACACTCTACAAGTGAGAGAAACTGGACCCCACTGACCACAAGAGATACACTCTACAGGTGAGAGAGGCCTCACTAACCACTAGAACTTTCACTCTACAAGGTGAGAAGCGTACCTTGCTGACCATAGGAGCTCCCATTCTACAGGAGAGAAAGAGAGACAGAGGACCCTGCTAACCATAAGAGGTTAAACTCTAGAGGTGGGAGAGGACCCTGCTGACTACAAGAGTTTACACTCTATAAGAGAGAGAGAGGATCCAACTAACTTTAAGAGCTTAAACCATATTGGCAAAAGAGAGGACCATGCTGATTATAAGAGCTTACACTCTACAGATGAGAGAAACACAACCCCACTGAACAAAAGAGCTTATACTCAACAAGTGAGAGAGGACCTCACTGACCATAAGACCTTACACTCAACAGGTGAGAGAGGACCACACTGACCACAAGAACTTACACTCTACAGGTGAGAGAGGATGCTGCTAAACATAAGATTTTACATTGCATAGGTGGGGGAGGACCCTGCTGGCCACAAAAGTTTACACTCTATAGGAGAGAGAGAAGACCAAACTGACTAAGAGTTTACACACTACAGGAGAAAAGAGAGGGAGAGAGAGACAGACAGACAGAGACAAACAGAGAAAGAGGATCCTGCTGACCATAAGAGTTTACACTCTACAGGTGGGAGAGGACTCTGCTGATCATAAGAGGTTACACTCTACAGGTGGGAGAGGACCCTGCTGACCATAAGAGGTTACACTCTACAGGTGGGAGAGGACCCTGCTGACCATAAGAGGTTACATTTTATAGGAGAGAGGATCCAACTGACTTTCAGACCTTACAATCTATTGGAGAGAGAGAGGACCATGCTGACCATAAGCGCTTACACTCTACATGATAGAAAGAAAACCCAGCTGACCACAAGAGTTTACATTCTATAGGAGAGAGGATCCAACTGACTTTCAGACCTTACATTTTACAGGAGAGAGAGAGGACCCTGCTGACCATAAGAGCTTACACTCTACAGGTGAGAGAGGACCCTGCTGACCATAAGAGCTTACACTCTACAGGTGAGAGAGGACCCTACTGACCAGAAGATCTTACAGTCTACAAAATACAGATTTACCCAATGATTCTAGGGATGGGAATATACTCCACTGTACAAACTGTGCTCTTGTGGGAACCGCTGATCTGTGATGACCAGGAACTGACCACCAGTGTACAATATTTGGTAATCTGCTAGATATCATGGCTGCAGGAAATTATGTTGAAGTTCACACAAAAAGATATTAGCTCTCTGATGCTTCAGCAAAGTAGGAAAATGGTGCCGGGCGAGTTTTTTTTTTTTTAGCAAACCACTAATTGAATCACTAATTGAATCTCTAAGTGTTCAAATTCGTGTGAAACCGTAAATTTCAGCTTGGAACTTGATCCTCCGCAGAACAATCCGCTCATCTCTACCACCCAGTTATTCATTTTAGCAAATACTTCCTAGTCTTAAAAGAACAGACACTGACGGGATTGGAAGAAAAGCCACAACATTTGGGAGAAAAACTCTCTATACTTTTACATTGTCGGCTTTTTTGATAATACTCCCACAGTCAATAAATAAAGCAATCTCGTATGTTCTTGGCGATCATTTCAAAGCTTTATTTTATGTTGTTTAAGGAGGATTGAAGGGCTGCTGGCAATGCGTCTTGAGATGTGGAATAATCCAATAGTGCTATGCAAAAACATATTTAACATATTTTGCAATTTTTTCCTAAGCTGGAAGATGGCAGCTTCTTTTTTTCCTGCCATGTGCATTAGTACAATAATCATTAATCAATTCATAGGCCTTCCAAGCAAACCATAGTTGATACAATTACAATGATCTCTCTTCACACACATTGGCTTATGGTTGCGATTTTGTTCAATTATATAATCTCTGTAGATCGACCCAACATTAAAACAGAGCGGCATATTTACAACTTACAGTTGAGAGAACAAGGGCAAGAAATCACTGTTAGTTACTAACAGTCCCTAGGTTTTGTCATTTTTAGTGGCAGAAATTACATTTAGCTAAGCCAAGAATACGCTCTTTGTTTATAAGCTGTCTCCTTCAACAGAGTTGCACAATGTACCATTTGGGAAACAGCCAAACATAGGCTCTCTCTATTCAACCTCCACACTGAAAACAAGAGGATACTATTGTGCTGGGAACATAGCGAGAGGACTTATGATGCACTTTTTAAACACTTGCTTATTTGTTCTGTTCCCTCGAACACAGTTTAACTCATTATCACAAAGAAAAACAACCATCAATAGAGACTCTAGCTGGTTAGCTCTCCGCTAAGTGTTATGGTGAATAAAAATTTCAAGTGCCTTTTTGTAGTAGTTTACTATATTGCACCTGAGCTCGGCTATGAATATACTATGGAATGTTTTCTGCATTACAGGTATCTAATGTATTGGAATAAACTACTATTTGTGTGCAAGAGACATAGCAAAACAACCTGGGGGCTATAAATGTTGAGTCCCATGGTGTGGTTAATGGGCTGACGGAGAGTCACCGCGCAGGAAAATCTCATGGAAATGAAGTTAGCTGCAGTAAAATTATAAAATAATTAAAAAATTGCAACCTCGCCAAGGAGGCGCAGCTCTGGAGTAATAGGGATGAGCGGAGAGTTCGGTATTCAGGTTGAGATAAGTCTAAACGAATACTTTTTACTATTTGGATATTCATCCCTAATAGTGAACATATTGCAAGTCAATGGGAAACTTGAGTATTAGGGTGGGAAATCTTCCAGGCAAATATTCACATTAACCATTGACTTGCATTGTGTTCAATATTCGGGACAAATATCTGAATAGTACAGGGTATTTGGCTACATTTATCCGGACCCAAACACTGAACTACTCGCTCATCACAAACACAAATGTTTTAGAAAAACATCTCAACACGATATTTAAAATCTACATAAATACATATATGGGGACATTAAACCCAGGGGATCTACATAATATTATGTATCCTACAGAAAACAATCGGAGTCAAAACATCCAGACAGTAAGAATATAATGAAATAAACAATTTTATTTATTCAATAGATAAATAAAATTCAATCATATAGTATATGAGCTAAGGGAGAGGGGTCTGGGCACTTGGAGTTATGGGTACGCGACATAGGGACATTGAACTGTGACTCTATATTTGGATCCATGACATGGGCTCTGATTGGGGTTCTCCA
Organism: Allobates femoralis; assembly: GCA_033576535.1. Classification (NCBI taxonomy): domain Eukaryota; kingdom Metazoa; phylum Chordata; class Amphibia; order Anura; family Aromobatidae; genus Allobates; species Allobates femoralis. The sequence goes on from JARQOC010000008.1 coordinate 12,380,046, forward strand.
TTGTAAACCAGTAGGGTTTTCTGAATTAAGACCCCAGGAGTGGAAGTTGATGAAAAATAGGTGTTATTCATGGGAAGAGCTATTAACCAGCATTATCTCCTATTATGTAAGATGGAATACAGCACGTGCCCTGCTTGTCATATTTGTTTCTATATCTGCTGCTCTCACTGCAATAAAGTGAAGCATAATGGGTCATATTTACTTAAAAAATGATATCTATAAGAATCAAGGTTAATATCAGAATAAGAATCTTTTCAATCTAATCAATCTGTCTTACTTTGTATGGCTCCCCAAATAGATTAAATCCAGAGGCAAAAAGGTCTTCATCCTGCTGGACCTCTTGATTTCTCCCGTTCCCATTCCTTTCTCTTGAGGGCATTTCGGTCTTGTTCATAGTGACTGAAGACAAGAGAAGTAAAATTATGCAAAATATTTGTAACATATCACTCATCAGGGCCGGACTGGGACCGGAAAGCAGCCCTGGAAAACAAACCCCACCAGCCCACATACTATATCACCCATTAGCCCCGATCATTGAAGTTTGCTTTTAAAGAGAACCTGTCACTTCCATTAAGCCCCCCAGGCTATCACTACCTGCCCCTGCATCTTCCTATTACTTCTCTAACTATCCTTTCTGTGCTAAATGTGCCCTGTGTCTGCGTAATAAAAGCTTTTTATCACTCAAACGCATCATTTCCGGCACTCCGCAGGCCGGACTTCAGGCTGCACAGTACGCATGCTCTACGAAGCACATTACGTCAGCTCATCTGTGATGATATCTGTGATGAGCTAACATAATATGCTCCACAGAGCATGCGCAATGCGCAGCTCTGTGGATGAGTACTGGAAATTACAACACTCAGCGTCATACCCACCATTCTGCAGAGCGGAGCTAGCCAGGCTGGGGGCCGGGGGTGCACATTTGGATGTCAACATCACGCCCATCGGATCATGATAGACTATACAGGAGGCGGCCATGGGACACAGAGAGAACGCCCAGGGGGTCTAGCAATGGTAGCCCCCTGTTCATTATCATACTAATGAGGGAGTGATAAAAAGCTTTTATTAACCAGTCACAGGGCACATTTAGCACAGAAAGGGATAGTTACAGTAGTAATAGGAAGGTGCAGGGACAGGTAGTGATAGTCTGGGGGCTTTATGGAGTGGACAGATTCCCTTTAAGTTGCCGTGGCCTCATCACTTTCTTAAAGGAGTTATTTGAAGAGCCACATGTGAATGGTGCAGCAGAGTGTACAATCTACCACAGCTCCATTCACATGGTGATCCACAAAGCCACATTTCTCAGGATTGTGGGGTCCCAGCGGTCAGATACACAGTGAAGGGAAAGTCATCACCTGTACAGAAAGGAAGTGATGACTCCATATTAGGGATAATCAAATTAAGCAACATTTAAATGCTGACAATCAAAGTTCAAAACCACCTCTCTGACAAAAGGACAGGAGAAGTGTTACTGTACAGTGTATATATACAGAATAATACAGATACTGAGGATTACACCCAGTATACAGGACAGGAGAAGTGGTACTGTGCAGTGTATATATACAGAATAATACAGATCCTGAGGATTACACCCTGTATACAGGACAGGAGAAGTGGTACTGTGCAGTGTATATATACAGAATAATACAGATACTGAGGATTACACCCAGTATGCAGGACAGGAGCAGTGGTACTGTACAGTGTATATATACAGAATAATACAGATACTGAGGATTACACCCAGTATACAGGACAGGAGAAGTGGTACTGTGCAGTGTATATATACAGAATAATACAGACACTGAGGATTACACCCAGTATACAGGACAGGAGAAGTGGTACTGTGCAGTGTACAGTGCCTACAAGTAGTATTCAACCCCCTGCAGATTTAGCTGGTTTGGTAAGATGCCAATAAGTTAGAGCCTTCAAACTGCAAACGAGAGTAGGATTTATTAACAGAAGCATAAATCTTACAAACCAAAAAGTTATGTTGCTCAGTTGAATTTTTATAAATTTTAAACATAAAAGTGTGGGTCAATTATTATTCAACCCCTAGGTTTAATATTTTGTGGAATAACCCTTGTTTGCAATTACAGCTAATAATCGTCTTTTATAAGACCTGATCAGGCCGGCACATGTCTCTGGAGTTATTTTGGCCCACTCCTCCATGCAGATCTTCTCCAAGTTATCTAGGTTCTTTGGGTGTCTCATGTGGACTTTAATCTTGAGCTCCTTCCACACGTTTTCAATTGGGTTAAGGTCAGGAGACTGACTAGGCCACTCCAACACCTTGATTTTTTCCCTCTTGAACCAGGCCTTGGTTTTCTTGGCTGTGTGCTTTGGGTCGTTGTCTTGTTGGAAGATGAAATTACGACCCATCTTAAGATCCTTGATGGAGGAGCGGAGGTTCTTGGCCAAAATCTCCAGGTAGGCCGTGCTATCCATCTTCCCATGGATGCGGACCAGATGGCCAGGCCCCTTGGCTGAGAAACAGCCCCACAGCATGATGCTGCCACCACCATGCTTGACTTTAGGGATGGTATTCTTGGGGTTGTATGCAGTGCCATCCAGTCTCCAAACGTCACGTGTGTGGTTGGCACCAAAGATCTCGATCTTGGTCTCATCAGACCATAGAACCTTGAACCAGTCTGTCTCAGAGTCCTCCAAGTGATCATGAGCAAACTGTAGACGAGCCTTGACATGACGCTTTGAAAGTAAATGTACCTCACGTGCTCGTCTGGAACGAATACCATTGCGGTGGAGTACGTAACTTATTGTATTGACTGAAACCAATGTCCCCACTGCCATGAGATCTTCCCGGAGCTCCTTCCTTGTTGTCCTTGGGTTAGCCTTGACTCTTCGGACAAGCCTGGCCTCGGCACGGGAGGAAACTTTCAAAGGCTGTCCAGGCCGTGGAAGGCTAACATTACTTTCATAAGCCTTCCACTTCCGGATGATGCTCCCAACAGTGGAGACAGGTAGGCCCAACTCCTTGGAAAGGGTTTTGTACCCCTTGCCAGCCTTGTGACCCTCCACGATCTTGTCTCTGATGGCCTTGGAATGCTCCTTTGTCTTTCCCATGTTGACCATGTATGAGTGCTGTTCACAAGTTTGGGGAGGGTCTTAAATAGTCAGAAAAGGCTGGCAAAAGAGATAATTAATCCACACATGTGAAGCTCATTGTTATTTGTGCCTGAACTACTTCTTAATACTTTAGGGGGACCAAACAGAATTCTGGTGGTTTGAGGGGTTGAATAATAAATGACCCTCTGAATTAACTTTTAACGCTTTAAGGCTATGTGCACACTGGTGGGCGGGTTTGTGTCGGCGGCGGCTGGGCGGACCCGCCAGGAAGCTCTGGAGCCGTCCACCGGCTTCCTGGCGGGTATGTGCGGCGGGTGTGCGTCGGGTTTGCGGCGGGCGCACAGCGGGTTAGCGGCGGCGGTATGCAGCGGCTGGAAGCAGGTACATGATTCTGCTTGCAGCCGCTGCAGAACCGATCGGTTTATAGAACATGCTCATTCTTCGCTAACCCGCTGGGAACCCAGCGGGTTAGCAACGGATGAGCATGTGGAAACCGCGGTGTGTGCACACCGGGGGTCGGTTTCCATAGGTTTTTATGTTAACCCAAAAGCCGCTTTTGGATTAACATAAATTAGCATAAACCTCATGGAAACCGACCGGCGGTTTCCGCTGCTAAAACGGCCCTGAACCTCCCTGTGTGCACATAGCCTAAAAAAAGAAAAAAAAGAAAAAAAAAAAATGTTATTGTTGCACTGCATTTCCCACTTCCAGGCTGATCTACAGTCCAAATGTCACAATGCCAAGTTAATTCCGCATGTGTCAACCAGCTACATCTGCAGGGGGTTGAATACTACTTGTAGGCACTGTATATATACAGAATAATACAGATACTGAGGATTACACCCAGTATACAGGACAGGAGAAAGTGGTACTGTGCAGTGTATATATACAGAATAATACAGATACTGAGGATTACACCCAGTATACAGGACAGGAGAAGTGGTACTGTGCAGTGTATATATACAGAATAATACAGATACTGAGGATTACACCCAGTATACAGGTCAGGAGAAGTGGTACTGTGCAGTGTATATATACAGAATAATACCGATACTGAGGATTACACCCAGTATACAGGACAGGAGAAGTGGTACTGTGCAGTGTATATATACAGAATAATACAGGTACTGAGGATTACACCCAGTATACAGGACAGGAGAAGTGGTACTGTGCAGTGTGTGTGTATATATATATATATATATATATATATATATATATATATATATATATATACAGAATAATACAGATACTGAGGATTACACACATACGCACATGCAGCCTGCCCTCTCACACACACACACACACACGTAGCAGCCTGCCATAGCCCCCTCACACATGCACCAGCCTACCCAGTCACCCACACAAATGTAGCAGCCTGATCCAGCCCCCACACACATGCAGCAGTCTGTCTCGGCCACCCACACACACATGTAGCAGTCTGCCCCAGCCCCCACACACACGTAGCAGCCTGCCCTGGCCCCCACATGCACGTAGCTGCCTGCCTCAGCCCCCACTCGCACGTAGCACCTGCCCAGGACCCCACACGCATGTAACAGCCTGCCCCGGCCCCACACACATGCAACAGCCTGCCCTGACCACCACACACAGAAGCCAGTCCTCACACACACACACAGCAACCTGCCCCGGTCCCCACACACATGGAACAGCCTGTCCTCAAACACACACATGCAGCCTGTCCTCACACACAGACACACACACAGCGGCCTGTCCTCACACACACTCACACATACACACACAGCAGCCTGTCCTCACACACACTCACACATACACACAGCGACCTGTCCTCACACACACACAAATACACACAACAGCCTGTCTCAAACACACTCACACATACACAGCAGCCTGTCCTCACACACAGACACACAAATACACAAAGCGGCCTCTCACACACAATCACACACACACAGTGGCCTGTCCTCACACGCACTCACACATACACACACAGCGGCCTGTACTCTCACACACTCACACATACACACACAGCGGCCTGTACTCACACACACACTCACACATACACACACAGCGGCCTGTACTCACACACACTCACACATACACAGACAGCGGCCTGTCCTCACACATACACATACAGCGGCCTGTACTCACACACACTCACACATACACACACAGCAGCCTGTCCTCACACACACTCACACATACACACACAGCGGCCTGTACCCACACACACTCACACATACACACACAGCGGCCTGTCCTCACACATACACACACAGCAGCCTGTCCTCACACACACTCACACACACACAGTGGCCTGTCCTCACACGCACTCACACATACACACACAGCGGCCTGTACCCACACACACTCACACATACACACACAGCGGCCTGTCCTCACACATACACACACAGCGGCCTGTACTCACACACACTCACACATACACAGACAGCGGCCTGTCCTCACACATACACATACAGCGGCCTGTACTCACACACACTCACACATACACACACAGCAGCCTGTCCTCACACACACTCACACACACACAGTGGCCTGTCCTCACACGCACTCACACATACACACACAGCGGCCTGTACCCACACACACTCACACATACACACACAGCGGCCTGTCCTCACACACATCCACACATACACACACAGCGGCCTGTACCCACACACACTCACACATACACACACAGCGGCCTGTACTCACACACACTCACACATACACACACAGCGGCCTGTACCCACACACACTCACACATACACACACAGCGGCCTGTCCTCACACATACACACACAGCGGCCTGTACTCACACACACTCACACATACACACACAGCAGCCTGTACTCACACACACTCACACATACACACACAGCGGCCTGTACTCACACATACACACACAGCGGCCTGTACTCACACACACTCACACATACACACACAGCGGCCTGTACTCACACACTCACACATACACACACAGCGGCCTGTCCTCACACACAGACACACATACACACACAGCGGCCTGTCCTCACACACAGACACACATACACACACAGCGGCCTGTCCTCACACACAGACACACATACACACACAGCGGCCTGTCTCACACACAGACACACATACACACACAGCGGCCTGTCTCACACACAGACACACATACACACACAGCGGCGTGTCTCACACACAGACACACATACACACACAGCGGCCTGTCTCACACACAGACACACATACACACACAGCGGCCTGTCTCACACACAGACACACATACACACACAGCGGCCTGTCTCACACACAGACACACATACACACACAGCGGCCTGTCTCACACACAGACACACATACACACACAGCGGCCTGTCTCACACACAGACACACATACACAGCAGAGTGTCTCATACACACTCACACATGCACAACAGCCTGTCCTCACACACATACAAACAAATACACACACAACAGACTGTCCTCACACACAGACACACAAACACACACAGCGGCCTGTACTCACACACACTCACACATACACACACAGCAGCCTGTACTCACACACACTCACACATACACACACAGCGGCCTGTCCTCACACACACACAGTGGCCTGTCCTCACACGCACTCAAACATACACACACAGCGGCCTGTACTCACACACACTCACACACAGACACACAAATACACACGCAGCTGCCTGTCTTACACACACACACACACACACACACACAAATACACACACCGCAGTCTGCCCTGCCCCACCCCCACCCCACACATCTCAGGTCAGACAGATAAAAGTGAAAGTAACTTGCCTCAGCTTTGCTTGTTGTCCCGCACTGCAGCCCCCGGGTCCGCAGCTGAGACAGATCACAGGAGGAGTGAGGAGGCGACTCAGTCTATGACTGTGACAGTCACAGGCTGCTGACTGCTGCCTGCAGGCCAGCTCCACTGCCTGCACACGGGCCCACTTTGGTAATAGCCTGGGTGGCTGCGATCAGCTTCTTGGGCGGGAGAGCAGAGTGTGTGCTCTCTCCGCCCACAAAGAACGTGCTATACAGCCTGCGCTCTCCTTAAGAGCCGGTGTCAGGGCTGCCCGCCAGCCTACTGGTGTGTGTCTGTGTGCCAAGAGGTAGCGGCCGGCATCCTTCCCCAGACCCGGCATGCCGGCGGGTGGCGGCCGCCGCAAAATCATTGAAAAGTTGGCCTGCGGCTGGAGGAGCGGGCGCTGTGGCCCCGCCCACTCCACAACCACCGGCCCATCGGGAGAAGTCCAGAATCTCCCGCCTGTCAGTCCGGGCCTGATCTACCATCTATCTAGCTGTCTATTTATTCATCTGTCTGTCTATCAATCTGCCTATCTCTCTGTGTATCCCATCTACCATCTATCTATCTTTCTATCATACATTCTACAACCTATCACTCCAAACAAAAAGAAAAATGTAACAGCACTAACAATAGTGTAGGTATAGCGTCCAGCCCACAGGGTGCAATCCAACAAGAAAAACAAAGAAAACTGGGCAGCACTCAATAGCAAATTCCATGCAAAATACTGATGCCTTTATTGGGCTATGTGAGCAGGTGGCAACATATGGGGACAATAAGCGACAAGCGCTCACTTGCTCTTGATTCAAAACATTGTCATTTGTCCAAATGGACCAATAAAAACACCACATTTTTGCATGGAATTTTCTATTGAGTGCTGCCCAGATTTCTTGTTTTTTATCTATGAATCTCTTCCATACCAACATATATTTATTTTCATTTATCCATCCTATATCTACAGTTGTGCCATTTTGTTAATTTTGATAGGTGATCCGATTTCTGACCATACTAGCAAATACATTCTCAAGCTTCCAAATCCATTACAAGCACTGGGTTGTTACATACCATGAGCTTTTGATAAAATAGTGCAATAGGGTCTTAACCAGATAAAAGTTATATAGACCTATGGAGCTAGCATGCTCACCTTGTGGGGTTGTGTGAGACAACCAGTGAAAAGATGTAACACAACTGCTGCAGAATCCACGCACCAAAGGGCAGAAACAAATGTACAGGAACCATGATAAAGAGTGGATTTAAATCTGTGCCGCTGTGAAAAGATGAAGGTTCAGATGCACTGAAGGATAGTGGTTTATTCGATGCGTTTCGAAGCGAACCTTGCTTCTTCATGTGATTTTTTGGTAAATACTCCTGAAGAAGCAAGGTTTGCTTCGAAACGCATCCAAGTAAACTACTATACTTCAGTGCATCTGAACCTTCATCTTTTCACAGCGGCGCAGATTTAGATCCACTTTTTATCCTAGTCCTGTACATGAGCTGTTACACAGACACATGTAGCACAATCAACTCCTAACAGACTAACACAAAATCCTATTTTTTTAAAGCTGGACACCTAGCTTCACTAATCTTGGGATATGTTGAGCCATTTACGCTCTACTATATCTATCACATTATCATGATCATTCTACAGATATTTAACAGCAAGGACCAAACGCTCTGAACCTGGTAGCCATCTCTCCATAAAATAAGCCATCATCAACTCTTGATCTTTTATGGAGGGAAGTTTTTTTCATAATCTGTGTGAACTATGCTTCATCTTTATAGATCAGACTTTTTTTTCCCCCCTGACATTATCAGCTTTAATGACAACTATATTCAATGCGGAGCACATAAACTCTTTGCAAGATTGTAACAATGTCGGAATCCTATTAGCGGCACCTTCTGTCTCAATAAGACATAATATACATTTCCATTGCCCCTCTAATGGTCTCAAAACTTCCACATTTGATCCTTTGACAAGATACAATATCACACACAGAAAAGAGAACAAAGGAAGACTTGTCACTTGTGGTCTCTGAAAAAGCTGGCGGCTTTGATTTTTCTTGGCTGTTTCTGTACATTGCATTCCAATGCTTACACTTCTTTCTGTTCGCGTTAAATCCGCCAATTCCCAAATTTAGGATACATTTAGAGTAATAAATATAAAAGTGTTTTATCTTGCACAATGTCATCTTTTTACATTCTACAAATTCAGATTCGGTTTCTTTATTGCTGATTAATGTACAATTTCTAAAAAGAAAAAGAAAAAATCCAATCCATAAGCCATTAGTGGAGGATTAGATGTTGGCCCTTTTCCAAAAATAACCTTTCCCCTTTATTTAAGGACAAACTTTCACATCTGTAGTAAATTGTGCATCATGTGACTTCCCATTACAGTATTGTATTACTTTATACAGAGCAGTTTATTCTTGGCATTCATTGTAAAATACGTCCCGTTTAGATATATGAAACACCATTTTAAAGGGGAGATCAATGAGGGGTGAAGGGGCAGCTTGGGATTTTCACATAAGTGATAGACTTTAGCAGATACAGTTCAGTTTTATTTTGTCTCGTAAAAATGAGACTTTGACCTTAGGCGACGTGCCTATTAAAGAATATAAAACCAATTTAAGTTCCTTTAGGTGAATAATGTTCCAATTAACATAAGTGAATCATGTCACCTATTGAAAAACACACACATCAGACCAATTAGTATACGTAAAAGTAGAACTTGAAAAATTACTTTATGTTAAAAATGTACAAATACTAAAATGAATTTGTCAACAGGATTTTGCTAAGAAAGCATGCTGTAAGGGTTCAAAAACAAAAAGCAACTGTGCCTTTCTTATCAGGCTTTGTGCTATTGTTTACTTAAACTGAAAACTTTTTTACCTGTGATTACCAATACAGGACTACTTTATTACGCACATGGCAGAAACTCCTCCTGTTCTGATTGACATCTCACTTTCAATGCACAATCTTTATTGAGAGCCTGGTGTGGGTGGGGGCTGCTCTCTCTAAATTCTTTGTGCGAGAATGGCTCCATGCAGTAATCTATGTGGTACATTGTTGGATTCAGGTTTTTTTTGCCTACATTATGCTGCTGTCAGATGAAGTAGCGAAAACCTGTTGACAGATTCCCTTTAAAATAAGTCTATCGAGAAAATTTAGGACACCCAAGAAAAAAGTCAAGCCTCAAATATCAAAAATGCCTTATATAACACTGAAGTGCTAGTACAAATGGGTCTGCCAAGTTAAAGGGTTGGTCCCAAAATGGAAAATGATCCCTATCCTAGGAGAAGAACTGAATATATTATCACTAGAGATCCAATCACTCTAGGCCCCGCCATGAGAACGGTATTCATAGAATGGTAGAGCTGGAGTGGACCTCCTGGTTCATCTGGGCTACTTCCTGCTCAAAGCAGGACTCACTAAATCATCCCAGACAGATGTCTGTCTAGCCTGTGTGTGAAGACTTACATTGAAGAGGAACTCACTCCCTCTCATGGCCGCCTGTTCCACTCGTTGATCACCCTCACTGTCAAAGTTTATTCTAATATCTAATCTGTGTCTCCTCCCATTCAGTTTCATCCCATTGCCTCTAGTGTTATCTTGTGCAAATGAGAAGAAAGCTAATCCCTCTACAATGTGACAGCCCTTGAGATATTTGTAGACAGATATTAAGTCTGAAATCCAAAATGCATGGCTCTGCAATGTTCTGTATCAAATTTAGATATCTCCATGCTCAACCACCACTCCATTTATTGTTTATGGACCACAGGACAAAGCTGTGTGTTGTATACGGGCAGTCGTAAAAACAATGAATGGAGCAGATATTGATAGGGGATAGCTTCCAAGTTTAGGATAAACTCTTTAGCACAAAAAATATATAATATGAGTATTGTGGATTGTAGTCCACATCTCAACCCTAAGGGATAATAATCATCCATGATCTAATTTTGAATGCTAAGTATCAAAAGTAGTATAGACGTAGATAATCCATACTAGGCACCAGGTGACACTCTAAATTCACAGTGGTTCACTTGGAGCTTTGTACACTTTCACATACCACATATTGCAAAAATGGAGCGTTGAAAAGCCTATCCATACAGAGGATCACATAAAAAGACGTATACAAAAATTGATACCATAATAATTCTATCTGTGATAGACAACACTTTATGGCATCCAACACCTTTAACAAATAAGTAAGACTTCCAGTAGCTTATCATAGCATCCAATGAAGGCCTGTAATAGATGTCATACATGGGGCATCCATCACCCATAAACTATTATGGCATACATTTACCATTGACATCTACACCCAAATAATTTCAGACTCTGTCAATCTGGGAACTTTATGTGTCTTTTGAGAAGGTTTTTGATAACATCTGGGTAGTGAGTAGAATATTAGGGTGCTATGTGGCGCTAAGAAAGCTAAACCACTATCCTTAATTTACACTACTATTGTTTTTGTTTTATTTTTTGCCCAAAATCAATATGAATCTGGATGATCAAAGCTTGATTGTTATTATCTCTAATAACAAGAATGGTAACACCCAAAGACCCTCTCAACGATCGTTATTTAACTTTTTTAGTCCTCGGAAAAGTAAAGGGGGTCTGTCAGCACAAATTGACTGTTCAAACCATATACAAACTCTTGGTGCACCCTTGGCAAGGCCGATTGGCTCAGTGCATCTTCCCTTCTGTTTGTTTTCTAGAGATCTCCACCCTCCTCTGTCTCCTATAAAGTGTGATCTGACAGTCTGGAGAAGGGTGGAGATTGTAGGAAAACAAGTAAAGGGGAGGTGCACTGAAGGGTTCGGTCAAAGTTGCACCGAGCGTTTGTGCTTGGATTGCACGGTCATTTTGTACCGAAAAAAGAAGTCAACGCACATAGGGAATCATCCAATGTACCAGAAAAATTTGGTTAAATGACTCATTTAATAGGGTTGAACTGATAACTAGAATTGGTTAAGAAACCAATAAAACGGCAGCAGCTGGCAGATTATTACCGAGGAGGGCAATTACTAAGAAACCAAAAATTCAAACAATGGAACATTATCAGGTAAGGACAATGCAGCTGGGAATAGCTGGATGCACCCACTGCTAGTAAGAGGATAGGCTCACTACACTGCAGCGAAAATTGTATTAACTGAATTGATGGTAAAAATATACTGTGTTTTGAAGTCATATCAGCTTCTTCCTCAGCAGAGATGCATGCAAGAGAAATAAGAAAAGTTTGTTCCAACAGACTAAAAATAGCGCATGACAATTAAAAATAAACTAGGCTAAAACCTCTAGGGAATATCCTTACGTGTTTCGATCAATTTGTGTTCTTAATTGTTAATGCTATGATTAAGAAAATGAGTTGATCGAAACATATAAGGATGTTCCCTAGGGATTTCATCCTAGTTTTTTTTTCATTGTCATGCTCTGTTTTTAATCTGCTGGAATAAACCATTTTAAGTATATCTTGGATGCACCAAGGCTGGACTCACTTTTTGTTTTTGCTACTGGTTGCCGAGCCTATTTGTCTCAAGCACTGTCCAAGGATCCTACTGAGCACAGACTATTGTATGAGGTGCTGGAATTTTCTACTTTGGGACTTCACAACCAAAAATCTATATATATGTCCTTGGCCGTATTTTACACTGTCAGCTTGCATCCTCCAATGCACATCTCATCTGATCCTCATCAGTGGTATTAACTCTTTGGATTGCGCTGTTTCTCTGCCTTGATCGATCACGGGACCTCCGCTGTTACCTACACAGCCCGGGGTCCAATAAAGACCCAGAAGTTGTATGGAATCACTGATTGCTGGTGATCTCCCAGTGAGGTCACCAGCAGAAAGTCATCACTTCCCTGTCTTCAGAAAGGCTCTAGGTCATGGGAACACAGGGGAAGCAATCAGACAGTGGAGCGCTGAGGCTCTCTAGTGGGCAAAGTAAAATAATAAAGAAAAAAAGTTATTAAAAATATGAAAAAAACACAAAAGTTCAAATAACCCCCCTTTAGCCCATTGAAAATAAAACTATTAAAAAAGTAAAAAATATGTACACAGTTCATATTGTATTATATTCAGAAATGCCCACTCTACCAAAATATAAAATTAATCTTTTTTCATGTTTTTACCACTTAAATAACAGTAAAAGTATACATGTTTGGTATCTACAAATTCGTAATAACCTGAGGCATCATACCGACATGTCATTTTTACCATTGAGTGAACTTAGTGAATAAACCCCCCCAAAAAACAAACATGTAATTGCACTTTTGTTTGCAATTTCATCACACTTGGAATTTTTTCCCATTTTCCTGTAAACTATATGGTAAAATAAATGATTTAATTGAAAAGTACAACTCGTCCTGCAAAACAAGCCGTCATATGTCTATATTGACGGGAAAATAAAAATGTTATGGCTCTTGGAAGAAGGGGAGAGAAAAATGAAAACCGGAAAATCGCTCAGGGTGCAGGTAGCTTCTACCTCAGGTATACAAGAAGAAGCCAGTAAGGTTCCGAAATATGCAGTGTATTTTTTTACGTAGCAGAATGTTTTTTGTCATTTGAATCTTCGACTTTGTACTGACAGATTCTCTAAAAAAGTGGAAAAACCAGAGGAAACATTTTTATTTATATTTTAATATCTTTATTGCTACGTAATGACTGAAATTTACATGATCTAAAGCAAAGAGCAGCATATAGAATGCAAGTAAAAAGTGAATTTACACTGTTGCATGGAGCAAACAGTTTCTTCTTGTTTCTAGGTTCTACTGGGAATGTAGAACACCATTTATCAAGTATTCTGATGCATCTCAGGCTCTTCAGAAACAGCTGTAATCACCGTGCAGCATGACATGGAAACTCAAAGGACAATTGGTCTCTTGTGTCATTGATTTACAATGGATGTAACTGTGCAAACAATCAATACTACAGGGTGATTTTTTTAAATCTCAAATGGCAAAGTGCTGATCCACTGCCAGTTTATTTCATCACTCGTAATGTTTGATGGTTGCTCAAATAATCACACTGTGTTACTCCAACACTTAAGATCACAGCCTGACACAGCATCCTCCCCACTTAATTACAACACAGTGAGTTCTGCCAAGGGTGAGTAAACCTACACTTGCAACTAAGGAGACGAGCTGGAAAAAAATACGACACTCAATCAGTTTTACTTAGTAGTGATGATATGGAATATACTGGCTAGAGAGAATTTACTATTCTGTCTCAATAGCAAGATATAAACAGGAGGCTCCTTGGCAATACAAGATAATTGGTCGTCCTAACTATTTATACATCTTTATATTAAGACTCCGGCTTGTTCAGGTCTCCATGTTTTATTATATCAAAGAGGTGAAACGCACACGTGTACCTATACAGTACAAATAAAGTGTAATCATCGTTTTAATTTTCATTTTATAAATCAATAGTATACAAGACAGATTTGTAATAATCTTATCAGGAAACCTTGCTTGGTTCTTTGCCAGAATTGATCAGTCATTATCAAAATTCTCAATATCGAGGTAAAAGCTGTAATCACTGATGACTGTCCCTTCACTGAGATAGGAGATGGCAACTCTTACTGAGGAGAGTCTATGATGATGGCAGGAGGGAGGAGTTAGAGGCAGAGAGAGGCGCTAGAGGGAGGAGTGATGACTGTCCCCTCACTGAGATAGGAGATGGCAACTCTTACTGATGAGAGTCTATGATAATGGCAGGAGGGAGGAGTTAGAGGCAGAGAGAGGCGCTAGAGGGAGGAGTGATGACTGTCCCCTCACTGAGATAGGAGATGGCAACTCTTACTGATGAGAGTCTATGATGATGGCAGGAGGGAGGAGTTAGAGGCAGAGAGAGGGGCTAGAGGGAGGAGTAAGGCTGCTTTCACATCAGCGTTTTTTGAAATCGCGGCAGTTGCGGTGAAAAAACCGCAACTGCCGCGATTACCGCATACCGGCTGCACTTGCGGCACACTTGCGGCACACTTGCGGCAAACCCCATACAATGTATATGCGGGCTTGCAGCAGGTGTGGCAAGTGCGGTTTTGGCACTAGCGGCAGATGCGGACGCGAAAAAACCTGCCGCAAGTGCCAAAACCGCACTTGCCGCACCTGCCGCAAGCCCGCATATACATTGTATGGGGTTTGCCGCAAGTGCAGCTGGTATGCGGTAATCGCGGCAGTTGCGGTTTTTTTCACCGCAACTCCCGCGATTTAAAAAAAACGCTGATGTGAAAGTACCCTTAGAGGGAAGAGCTAAAGGCACAGAGAGCAGCTAGAGGTAGAGGCAAAGAAAGGCAGAGAAACTAGAGGCAGAGGGAGGAACTAGATGTAGAGGGAGGAGTTATAGGTAGAGGGAGGAGCTAAAAGCAGAAACGCTAGAGTGCAAATATTTGTGATGTTTATGAAGTGGGTGTGACTTACTGGGTAATAATTCATTACAGCATAAAGACACGCCCAGAGGATCACGTTAGTCACGACCTATTGTAAAGGCCATAAATATTAGTGCAAATAAATCAGTTATAAAATAAGTACAAAAACTTGGCAACTTTTGACTTGCTGGCAGGTCTTTTTTAAATAAAAAACACAATCAAAAGTAGAGAAATATCTACAAAACTACATGAATCATCCACAAATGTTGATAATTCATCCCTGGAACATTACATATTGAATTATATCACAGTATGTATAATGTGTATAATATCTCAGTGGAATTAAAAAAAGCACTAAGGCTCAGTCACTGAAAACTGGTCATGGTAGAAGCTCTGATAGCTAAATTACATTAATATATTTCCACTTTAAAGAATTAAAATAAAAAAAAATATTCTAATATTATAATGTATTTAAATTATTAAAAAAATAATATTCCTGTAGGAGTAGATCCTCCACACACTTACACTGTCACATTTCATGGCACAACAATGAGTTCACGCACTATTGAAGTAAAGCTGACCTTTTATCATCATAGCTGAATCTAGATATCCAGCCCTGACAATGGATCTGCCAGAGCAAATTTCAGCTTTTTCAATGACGTGTAGCTGTTGACACAGGCACCGAGAGCGTGAACCTGCTTCTCTGCATGCCGTCATCTCGATGTTCATTTCCGATGTATAATACTGTGCTGCTTCAGTTAATATTAGGCAAGTTATAAAATACATAAATATTATATTTTCTGAACAGTCGGATCAGAATGTCAATTGTTACAAGTCTTGTAGTTCTTGGTTGAGAAAATATTGGCGTCACCCATCACTATGGCTGCAAGCCATATCACTGCAAGCCACACCGCTAATGCAAAGAAAACTGAAAGACCTGGAAGCTCCACCTCCATCAAACAAAAGGAAAATCTATTCTGTAATGTCTAGATGTATGATGGAATTTACATACTGTATAGTATATAAGTGAGTACACCCTTCATACTTTTAAAAATATTTTATTATATCTTTTCATGGGACAATACTTTTTGATGAAGACAAGCACACTACGTATATGGATTACCGAAACATGTCCTTGGGTCTGATGAGACCAAGATAAACCTTTTTGGTTCAGATAGTATCAAGGGCTTTTAGACCTTTAGTGAAGGGGGTGGTTCTTGACTTTAATGTGGATGACCTATCCTAAATATTTGTCACGAATGTCTTATTGTTGGGGGTGCAACACCTGGTAACCCTGCCAATCTGCTGTTCCTATTGTCGCCGACCAGAACTATTGTACAACAAAACTCCGCCAACGGAATAGTGGCCACGGACCAGTACTGCACACCCGACCCTATTGATTGGAAGAGGAAGCGTATATGCGGAGACTAGCTATGGCCACAATACAATTTTAATGTAGTGGACAACTCATTTAGGATGCTTTCATACTGGCGTCTTTTTGAAAATGCGGCAGATCCAGCAGATTTACCGCATCTGCCGCCTAACGCCTGCACTTGCACCACACTTGTGGCAAGCCCCATATATTGTCTATGGGGCCTGCGGCAGGTGCGGAAAAATACCGTGGTCAGCCGTGCTTTTTTTCACCGCCGCAAGTGCCGCATCTGCCGCAACTGGCAGTACCATACTTGTCGCACCCGACTGCAAGCCCCATAGACAATGCATGGGGCTTGCCGCAATTGTGCCGCAAGTGCGGCCATTAGGCGACACATGCGGTAAATCTGCCGGATCTGCCACATTTTCAAAAAACCGCCAGTGTGAAAAGGGCCTTAAGTGAATGTGAGATAAGCTGCAGTATTCTTCAGCAACCACAACACAATGGTGTTCCACTCTGAACATTGCTCACAACTCGTCATCACTGCAGTTCAGCGGATTGAGTTTTGTGACCCCTCTGATTTCATATTGATGACATTTTTGATATGTCCTCCATATGTTAGTCTTAGACAACCCCTTTTAAGCACCTAACTTGTAAAAACGTAAAGAAGCTGTTTCCTATTTTCAAGTTTCTTCCATAATTATCATGACAACACTAATAATTATACCTCCTGACTCTATCCATTATTGATCATCCACTGTCAGCATGTGTATAAAGGGAGTCTCAGAAACACTGTTTATCTCGATTTTCCACCTAAACTATAAAGTAACTCTATGAGTCTCTTTGTAAAAGTTTATTCTGAATTAAATATTTGGCAAAAGAAATAATAATGACCCGACAAGCTGAATGCTGGAAAGAAAGTAGAGAAACTATGCATAACAGAGACTACGGCTGATCTAGCGGTCCACACTGCCTTTGTCTTTGCTTCTCTATAAAAAGAATATTCTAGACATTATCCGAGATGTCATTCCTTGAGCTGTAGCCTCACTGAGTTATTTATAAGTCTCACTGTAACTGAAGTGATTATTATTGCTGAAAGGAAAATACATGGGTTTTTGCAGGTTTGTACAAATATTAGTGATGTATATGATTTATACATATTATTGAGCAATATATCCTTATCACACAAACCTTAGACCTTGTGACAATAATGGTGATCAGTCTTGCCTTTAGTCTTTTCCTACCACCTAATTTTTTTGGAACATTTTCAAGAAATTCTAAATCAGACAGACAGTGTGGATTCTCCCTTGGGTGGGAGGGTCACTTTACGTTATTGAGGTAAGTTACCTATATGACTCACCATACAGTATGTGTAGAGTTTACATGTTCTCCTGAAGCTCGAGAAAGCTTCTGTCATATACTCCAGTTTTCTTCAAGATTAATATATTTTACTGTAGAACTGATATTGTGCCCATATAAAGCTACTAGTTTCACTGATTGTATGGGAATATTACATGCTTTACTGTATTTTCCGGACTATAACATGCATCGGACCATAAGACACACCCCAAATTTAGAGAACGCAAATAGGAAAAAAATAATTTTTAATGTAAAATGTGGGGTCTGTTTGTAGTCTTAAAGTCTGTCTTATAAGCTGAATGTAGCTTACCTTGGTAGGGGAGCGGCAGCGGTGAGCGGAGTCACAGAACGCAGGATCACCGCAGCAGGAAGCTGGCGGTGGCTTTTGAGTTGGGCGATGCCACAGGCTCTAGGCTGGGAGGAGTGCGTGTCATAGCGGTGTGAGGCAGACATCATTGCTCTCCTGCCACTGCATTTCAGGCAAATGAGCCAAGATCTCAATCTGTAAATGCGCTGCCTCTGACGTGAAAGACTTCAGGAAAATGGCACCGGAGGCAGCGCACGCAAAGGAGGAGGTCTTAGAGGTCTGGGAGATCAATGGCGCTTGACTTGTACCATCGGTACACAACCTCCCCTTTGCCCCACTCAAGCTGCCGACAGCTTCCAGCAGTGACTACCCTGTCTCCTGTGACCACGCTCCACTGCAGCTGCATCCCCGCTAAGCATATTCCCCCCGGATTGTGTGGGGGTAAAAGTGCGGCTTATAGTCCTAAAATATGATATATAGATTATCAAGAGTAGATAAAAGTTAATATTACTGGATAGCATTAATATTATAAAAAAAAATATTTTAGGATTATTAGAGTAGAATAATGAAGTGATCAGAGATGGAGGCCATAGGTACAACATTATTTGCTTGTACCTTATCTAAAAATAGACCAACAATTATTTCTAGGGGTAAAAGTCCCATTTTTCTGATGCACAGTTCCAATCCATTGCTTCCTTCTACTCAAATCAAGCAATATTATACAAATCAGTTTTTGCTGCAGCCAACATTAGATGGAGCTAATTGTAATGATTTACACTGCTCAATAACAAATCAGTATACTATGGGGCTTCGCAAGGTGATGGTCAAAAATATTTCATCCTATAAAGTAAGATTGCTTTTTTCTTTGTAGAAACACCCCTCAGCGTTCCCTTAGTTTTCTTTTTGCATAGAAATGGTAAATGGACATTCATATCTAATATATACTTACCTAGTGGCATCCGTCATCGGCTTTCATCTATATGTGGCTGTATCCCAGAAGCCACTGCACCACCTGAAGCTATATTGAGTTACCCAAGTGATGGGTGTCCCAATATGGTGCCGTTCCGACAGCAGTACACCGCCGCTTCAAACACAGCCGACCGCATGCCCGATTGCCTGCCATCACCGCCCGCACACTCTCCCGACATCCCCATTATTTATTTAAATGACGAAAAAAAAAATAGGTCTTTCATGTATTTTTCATTGCCAGCAAAGCTAACACCAGGCAGGGGGGGTTGGCAGCCAGTAGCTGCTTGGTTTACCTGCGTTGGCAAGAGAAAATACAGCGAAGCCCTGCACATTTTTTACCAGGAAATGAAACACTTTATTATTAAAAAATCCCACAGAAACAGGTTTTTAACTAAAAATTAATTTATTTACATACATTGAGAGAGAGCATGTGGAGAAAAAAAGACAACGGACAGGGCAGAGATCGAACAGAGGGGAGAGACGGCTGCCGCCCCAACACCACAAAGGCCACCCCATCATGATGCAAAAGAAGTTGGAGTGGTCTTTTCGGAGAACTGGAGCAATGAGCAACAATTAAAACACTCACAAGAGCATATTTACAAACCTTTATTGCCCTTTACTTCCAACTACGCGTATCGACAGGGTGCCTTCATCAATTGGAGTTTCCACCTCATTCCACCTAATGAAGACAGGCACCCTGTCGAAACACATAGTGGGAAGTGAAGGGCAATAAAGGTATGTAAATAGACTCCTGTAAGTGTTGTAATTGTTGCCCATTGCCCCAGCGCTCCTGAAAGACTGCTCCAACTTCTTTTGCATTCCTTGATCCCTTGCTGCGGGATTGGCGGCAGGAGCAGCCCTGGACTCTTTTAACACCCACTCTGAAGGACCTGGAGTCATCCAAGATACCACAAACAATGCCAAAGACATGCTATGACGTCACCCGAAATCCCGATCACGTGATCGGGATCCGGAAGTGATGTGGGAGAGACTGCTGTCAGCTGAGAGGAGACGCTCCGGTCCATGGTAGGATGTGGCTAGGCGCCTGTCACTGAGTTTGTGCAGAGGTGTACAACCCCAATAGGTGAGTGGCCCTTTGCCCGCTTGCACACAAATTTAAAACACCACTAGGTGCTTCACATATATGCGCTCCTTTCTCTTGTCTTTCATACGCTCCATCATGATGTCACTGCCCTCCCGATGCGATAACATCGGGCACACATCTAACTAATATACAAATTTTAGGTTTTTTTTAGAAAACAGCTGTTAAAAAAAATACTACCACATTGCTCCCTGTACTGTGCCCCCTTTAATATTTGGTCTGTAGGTGAAATTGTAAAATAGAAAGTGGGACCTCTACATTTGCTCTTTTATTGGGTCCAATTTAATTCATCACCTTTAATTTAGCCTTTATTTTATAACCCTGTACACTAAGAACTACTGTGCTCCAGTGCTTCTAATCGATAATTATAACTATCCTTTTCTATTTTTAAGCTGCAGACAACAGAAGCCGCTAACGTCCTTTAATTTGAGCTTTTTCCCATCCGATCACACTTCAGCCGAGCTAACCCTTTATGCTTTAAAATTTCATTAGGAAACGTACGTATGGCAGCACCTTTAAATGCCAAATCACTTCAATATACAAATGTATGCAGATGGCCTTTCAGTTTTTAGTCTCGAAGCCGACACGAGCAAGGAATTTTTCCAATGCTGGGATATAAATAAATAAGCCTCATAGGCAGAATGCTATTGCTACAATAAATCAACATATTTAGACAGAGCCCTACACAAAGCCAGCCATATTTATTTACAAGGTTGTCAGAGCTGAGCAAGATTTATGTTATATAATTCAAACTATTGCGGTTTGTTCATGAGATTTTGTATCTGCCACTTTGGAAATAGAGTCCTGAATCTGAATATGACTGACAGGAAAAGTCAAATTATTGATAGTAAACATAAAGGATTGTTTGTATCAAATACAAAGCATCGTTGGAATTCAAATTCGAGAATTAATCGGGAGAATGAACAATACAAAGATAACAAGATAAGTATGAATTATGGAGTTATTTTAGGATCTGACTTTGAAAGGACATCGTCAGTCGCTTATGAGGAAAACTACATTCCGCCTCTTCTTTCTTTCCACTTTTATTTTTGTTCTATTTATTTTATTTTTGGAATTCATTCAAATGTCAGTCCCAACTCTTACAACCATCTGTCTTCTTTTAGAAAGTTTGATTAAGAATTCCTAATATATTCAGCGCAAATGACAATTTTTTTTTTATTTTGCTTTTATTTCAATCAAAACGTTAACGTGAGTTCACAGTTTTGGGGGCTTAAAATAAATTGTAATTACGGTAATTTGTTAACCAATGTCATCAACTGAACAGGTGAAGTAATTATATTTAGTGATGAGGAGCACCACCATGCTCAGGTGCTTGGCACTCGCAACGGGACGGGCTCCACTTGTGTACTGAAGTCAATGAGGAATTCGAGCATTTGTATGATCAGACTATGTATGGTCAGACACATCCATTACACAGTACATAGCAGGGAGACATATATAAGATTATCTCATCACAGGAGATGTGGTATGATCAGACACATCTATTACACAGTACATAGCAGGGATACATATATAAAATTATCTCAGCACAGGAGATGTGATATGAACAGATCATGTCCCTGTACCGTCAGACACATCCATTACGCAGTACATAGCAGGGGCACATATATAAGATTATCTCAGCACAAGGGGATGTGGTATGCTCAGGCCATGCCTCTGTACTGTCAGACACATGCACTACACAGTATATAGCAGTGACACATATATATATAAGATTATCACAGCACAGGAATACTTTTTTAAAATAATATACAGTTATGGAACTTATTTTCATTTCAATCTATTGATTAAAATTAACTTTTTGGGAAAATCCTTTTAAGATAAAATACCAAGGCTTAGGCTGGGGTCAGACTTGGTTTTGGACCCACGTTTCCAGGTAGCACTAATACCGGACAGCGTTAACGGCATGCGCTGCCTAGAAACGTGGGTCCATAGAAACCCGTTGTTTACCTTAGTAGCAGCTGCACACAGAGCTGCAAGCATTTCCTGTGCACTGAAGAAAAGCGCACCTCCTGCGGCTCTGTGTGCGGCTGCTACTAAGGTAAACAACGGGTTTCTATGGACCCACACTTTCAGGCAGCGCGTGCCATTAACGCTGTCCAGTATTAGCGCTGCCTCAAAACGTGGGTTCATAACCAAGTATGACCCCAGCCTTAGGTATCTATTAGGTATGTATAATAAAAGCATGCTGGATGATTACCTATCAATATCAGCTGAGTTCATATGACTACCATAACAACAGCACATATTTGCAAGAGCGATAATGACTGGAAAGCGCTTTGCCATAAGTAAAAGTGATATCAAGTGTCTAAAACCCGCCAGTGAATTCACCCACATCTGTCTCTATCCCTAGTGAGGATTAAATTCAATCCAGCTCCTGTAATATGCTTTACATGATAGAAAATTATGTTCAGATTTCTTTATGCTAGCAACAGTCTAAAGCTAAATCTACTATGATAAACAGATGGGCATAGCCCTTATGAAGAAGAGCAGCCATCAGCTAGATTAGGGTTGAGTGTGAGGACAGATCTTTCAGTTCTTAGTAAACCTACTTACCTAAAGGAAAGATTGATAGAACTGGGGGATATGATGCAATTTAGCTAATTTCTCTTAAAATAAATGTCTCATAGGTATTGGTCTGACTGTTGGGACACTGCTAATATCTAAAACAAAGAGACTTTAATTGGTTTGGCTCCACTGTTGGTCAAGTCTTTTTGTTGGGCTTTGCAATGCAGCCACTCAAATGTCACTTCAAGTTTTAGACATCAGTGGGAATCGTAGGACTCAAATGTCAGAGATTAGACATTTAGCAGCCTCAGATTTGTTGGTATTCTAAATAAAAGAGATCACAAGTGTCCCTAATGTCCTCAATATTCTTGCAAAAATTCCAGGTTGTGGGATCCTAGTATGCAGATCAATATCCCACAATACTCCATAGTCCCAACTTTCTGTTAGGATCACAAAATCATCCGAGATCTCAGTAATCCCACTAACCCAGCTCTGCTGCATACTTTAATGAGCTAATACCAAATGAAAACATCGTTCAATGGTTACCATTTGTTATCAACTTAGTAAAGTATGCGGCAGCGCATCAGAACACAAACTCACAAAATCTTACTCTTTCACCGTGAAGAAGGCGGAAGACAGTTGCAGGTTCTCATTTTGTGCCCCAGCTTTTACTAGAAAGTCATGCCCTTTAGTATGAATTAGTTACACTTCGATCATCTTTTGTAAATGGGTGTTATTTATAATAATAATAATCAGTTTGAGGCTCACCATTCCTTCTTAAACTAAAAGGACAGACTAGTACTCTGTAGAGACAAGTGAATAAACTAGAGTTGAACTCTCCTTGTATTTTGCAAAAAAACATGCAATTGCTAAAATGCAAATTTTATTGTAATTTGCTTAGAACATTGGCAGGTGCTGGATGCTGTTTTGCTGAGCAGTAAAAGGCATGCAAAAGGTTAAAAAATTGTCACAATTCCTCCTACTGTGGTGTCTGGATACAGTGAGTGACAGTTCAGCCATCCCAACTTGAGCAGGGTCATGCTGAGCTGTCATATGATGATGAACAGTTCCGCCATCCAATTGGACAATGGAGCGTGCTGAGCTGTCAGTATGGTGAAAGACAGTTCAGTTATCCAGTCACGAGTGGGGTATGTGAGGTTTCCTCCATGTATCTCCTCTTTGGAGTGATTACCTTTCTATTTAGCTGCCCTCTGCATTACTGCCAGCCATAGCTCTAGCTTGGTGATGTTTGTGTGCCTGTTGTTCCTGTGCTCAGCCTGATCCATTGTTTACTTGACCTTGCTTCTGATGATCCATTTGCCTAGCTCCTTGGTCTTGATCTGCTGCGTTCCTAGAATGTTGACCGTGGATCATAACCTGACTATGCCCTTGCCTCACCCTTTTGTTTATTGCTAGCTCTCCTGGTATCTAACCAAGGACCTCTTGGCTACCCTGCCTCATGGTTAGCTTGAGAATAGTGGCTAGAGTCACAGAATAAAAGAAAACCCTTGTTTTCACTTCACCGCTCACCCACATCATCTTCTTATCATTGCCACTTGTGCAAAACCCTTTGGGGCTTCAATGTCATGCTTTGAACTTTGGACCTTGGAGAGGAACTTATGCGTGGTAATAAGAAGATGTGGCTAGGAACGAACGAGTGATGATAAGGAGCGGAGGGGGACAGATAGGTGAGTGGTGAAGTGAATATAAAGTTTTTTTGTATTTTATGTTTATTATGCTCTGGGGTCTGTAGAAGACCCCAGTCCATAATGAATGACATTACATTTGAAAATAACGTCTCTACAAATTGAATTTCCCAAGAAAATGCAGATGAATAGGCAAATTAAAATTTATCCTGATCTGCAAACCTCTAGTACATCATTGGGACAAAACTAGTATAAAAACTAGAAAGTACCATATATACTCGTGTATAAGCCGAGTTTTTCAGCCCAAAAATTGGGCTGAAAAGTCACCCCCTCGGCTTATACACGAGTCAATACGGTATGTGGTGTGTGGGGGCTGTGTCCGGGTGCTGGGGAGGCTGGAGGAGGCGGGGGGAGGCTGCTGACAGAGCGGCCCGTCACATGGGGCCGCTCATTAGATATGCACGGCTCCCCCCGCCCATCACAGCGGCAGGGGGAGCCGTGCAATACTGTGCAGCCCTCAGATGTATACAGGCCCCCAGTGGGGTATATAGCAGGCCCCCAGCGGGGTATATTGCAGGCCCCCAGCGAGGTATATAGCAGGCCCCCAGCGGGGTATATAGCAGGCCCCCAGCAGGGTATATAGCAGGCCCCCAGCGGGGTATATAGCAGGCCCCCATCGGGGTATATAGCAGGCCCCCAGCGGGGTATATTGCAGACCCCCAGCGGGGTATATAGCAGGCCCCCAGCGGGGTATATAGCAGGCCCCCAGCGGGGTATATAGCAGGCCCCCAGCGGGGTATATAGCAGGCCCCCAGCGGGGTATATTGCAGGCTCCCAGCGGGGTATATAGCAGGCCCCCAGCGGGGTATATAGCAGGCCCCCAGCGGGGTATATAGCAGGCCCCCAGCGGGGTATATAGCAGGCCCCCAGCGGGGTATATTGCAGGCCCCCAGGGGGTATATAGCAGGCTCCCAGAGGGGTATATAGCAGGCCCCCAGCGGGGTATATAGCAGGCCCCCAGCGGGGTATATAGCAGGCCCCCAGCGGGGTATATAGCAGGCCCCCAGTGGGGTATATAGCAGGCCCCAGCGGGGTATATAGCAGGCCCCCAGTGGGGTATATAGCAGGCCCCCAGTGCAGAGCCCCCCCCCTCCCGCTGCATTATCTTACCATCCAGCCGCGTCTTCATCACCGCCGGTCCTCCCGTCCATCCTCTCGCGCTGTGTTCGGGTCTCATGTAACCCGGCGCGATGACGTCATCCGACTGCGACCGCCGGGTCACATGAGACCGGGAACGCAGCGCGCGAGGATGGACGCGAGGACCGGCGGTGATGAAGACGCGGCTGGATGGTAAGATAATGCAGCGGGAGGGGGGGGCTCTGCACTGGGGGCCTGCTATATACCCCACTGGGGGCCTGCTATATACCCCGCTGGGGGCCTGCTATATACCCCACTGGGGGCCTGCTATATACCCCACTGGGGGCCTGCTATATACCCCGCTGGGGGCCTGCTATATACCCCGCTGGGGGCCTGCTATATACCCCACTGGGGGCCTGCTATATACCCCGCTGGGGGACTGCTATATACACCGCTGGAGGCCTGCTATATACCCCGCTGGGGGCCTGCTATATACCCCGCTGGGGGCCTGCTATATACCCCACTGGGGGCCTGCTATATACCCCGCTGGGGGCCTGCTATATACCCCGCTGGGGGCCTGCTATATACCCCTCTGGAGGCCTGCTATATACCCCGCTGGGGGCCTGCTGTATACCCCGCTGGGGGCCTGCTATATACCCCACTGGAGGCCTGCTATATACCCCGCTGGAGGCCTGCTATATACCCCGCTGGGGGCCTGCTATATACCCCGCTGGAGGCCTGCTATATACCCCGCTGGGGGCCTGCTATATACCCCGCTGGAGGCCTGCTATATACCCCGCTGGGGGCCTGCTATATACCCCGCTGGGGGCCTGCTATATACCCCACTGGGGGCCTGCTATATACCCCGCTGGGGGCCTGCTATATACCCGCTGGGGGCCTGCTATATACCCCACTGGAGGCCTGCTATATACCCCGCTGGGGGCCTGCTATATACCCCACTGGGGGCCTGCTATATACCCCACTGGAGGCCTGCTATATACCCCGCTGGAGGCCTGCTATATACCCCGCTGGGGGCCTGCTATATACCCCGCTGGGGGCCTGCTATATACCCCGCTGGAGGCCTGCTATATACCCCGCTGGGGGCCTGCTATATACCCCGCTGGGGGCCTGCTATATACCCCGCTGGGGGCCTGCTATATACCCCACTGGGGGCCTGTATATATCTGGGGGCTGCACAGTGTGGGGGGGCTCTGCACTGGGGGCCTGCTATATACCCCACTGGGGGCCTGTATATATCTGGGGGCTGCACAGTGTGGGGGGGCTCTGCACTGGGGGCCTGCTATATACCCCACTGGGGGCCTGTATATATCTGGGGGCTGCAGAGTGTGGGGGGGCTCTGCACTGGGGGCCTGCTATATACCCCACTGGGGGCCTGTATACATCTGGGGGCTGCACAGTGTGGAGGGGCCTGTATACCTCTGGGGGCCTCCTTTATACCTCTGGGGGCCTCCTATATACCTCTGGGGGCCGCCTGTATACCTCTGTATACCTGCTGTATACCATACTGCTGGGGCCTGTATACCACTGGGGGGGCCTGTATACTTCACTCCTGGGGGCTGTATACCACTGGGGGACCTGTATACCTTACTGCTGGTGGCTGTATACCTGTCCTGGTGGCTGTATACCATACTCCTGGTGGCTGTATACCTCACTGCTGGGGGTTGTATACCTGTGCTGGGGTCCACCCTCGGCTTATACGCGAGTCAATAAGTTTTCCCAGTTTTTTGGGCAAAAGTAGGGGGGTCGGCTTATACACGGGTCGGCTTATACACGAGTATATACGGTAGTAACATTATGACCCATGGAGATTTACCCTATTGTTAATTATTATTATTTATTATTATAGCCCCATTAATTCCATGGTGCTTTACATGTGGAAAGGGTATACATAACAAGTACAATGTGCATGGACAATACAGGTACAGAAGGATGGAGGACGCTGTCCGTGAAGGCTCACAATCTACAAAATGAATAAAAGTTAATCTAAGACACCATGATAAATCTGTGGCTGGATCCTCTTTTTGGATAAGAAAGTTTGACAGTCACCTGATGAAGGCAGCACTCTTGCTGCTGAAACGCATTGTGGCCAATGTAAGGGGTTAATAAACTGTTTGTTATTAACATTGCCCCCTTTCCTAATTTCCAAATCCCAGCGCTCTACTGACTGTCAAACTTTCTTATCCATGATCTAATCCCCCTGGGGGAGACTGGCAGGAGCTGCTCCGGAGGTGGAATTAAGCAAAAGTCCTAACTGTTAGGACCTCGATAGGCACACAGTGCCCACACCGCTTACAGCATCGGCAGTGACTTATTTCCGGTCCTTCGCCCGATCATGTGATCCTAACAGGAAGTGCTCCAGGAGCGGCGGCGTTCCGAAGCGGGCAGCATCTCATCACCTCCACAGAGGAGGCATCCATGTAGGCCCTCGTCCGAAGTTGTGCAGGGGTGCACAACCACTTGGTGAGTGGCCACTTGGCCACCTGCACCTAATACTTAATCAGCAGATCAGCACATTGCGCTCCCTCTTTTCCTTTCACATGGATCCTCTTTTTGGCTTAGATTTTTTTTTACTAAATACAGTATTACCATTTCACAAGTGACCCTGCCACCATAATTTGACAAATCCACAGAGATTGACAAGAAATCCCTTACGCTGCTACTTATATTAACAGTAAATTCTAGTGTCTTACATATGGCAAGTGAGAAATGGATCTGACTGATGTATGAAACCCTTAATATCACTGAGAACAAGCAAAAGCCAAATGAGTAATATCACTAATACATAATAACCCATAAATATTCTGTCAATAATCCAACCTTGTATGTTGGTGCCGCACATGAGAAGAAAAGCCTCTGGGCAAATATTAAGCTTCCTCGTCTACAGAGAGGATGGAGAACATGGCCTTTTCCTAAGTTATCATGTTTTCAATGCTTTCATGTTTAATTTTAAAAATAATTTTGATTACTTATCCACGCGAGTCGACTCCAAATACTTATTTCAAAAGGGGTCATAGAGAGTTCAGAATACGCGGTAAGTCGCACTTAGTATTCTAATGACGCTCTCGTCTGCCGCGGCTCGTCCTCAGCCTTTTATTTAAACAGAGAAACTCATATTTCACAGAGTGATGATTTTAAGGTGGGTTTGATGAAAGCTCATGTACAAGAAGACTGTAAAATAATTTCAGATTAACTTCCTAGACGGAATGATTTTGCATATATGATATTTAGGAGACTGGAAAAATGTGTTTTTCTGCTAACTTGCATATTAACAAGTAACTACTTTAGGAGGAAATTATACTTCCCTAAAGCCAGCAAATGAGCAATATTGTACAGCAAAGAAATGACAGCTTTACCCATACTCCGGTGCAATTAAGGCTTGAATGTTTATCCTCTTTATCTCTATTAAGCAATGATAGGATTATCAGGAAATTATATACCGTAGATAGATTCATAAACACATAGGACCACAGATTCAGCTTACAGTTACTTCAATACTTTTTATATTGTTATTGGAATAAATAAAAAAAACAGCGGGGCAAGGGCCAGACTTACAAACAATGAATCACCAGAAAATGACATATTATTTACATCAGGTATTTCTCACAGACATTTTATATATTTTACATTCTGATTCTATTAGTGTGCATTTTCCTATGTAAGGGGTTATTCTCTACTGGAAAAAAAAAACCTTCTTAAAGGCAGGGCTGTGAAGTCACTAATCCAAACATCTGACTCCAACTCTTCAATTTCCCTGAACCCGACTCCACAAAAATGGACTTTGATTCTGTCTCTACGACTCTGACTCCACAACCAGGACTGTGAAGTCAGTAAGCCACACATCTGATTCCAACTCCGACTCCTCAATTTCCTTGAATCCGACTCCACCCAAAATGGGCACCAACTCCTACTCCATGACTCCGACTCTACAGCCCTGTTTAAAGGGGTGGTCCAAATTCCAAGTAATTTTCCTTCTCAATCCCTATCTATTTAGTTCCATAATGTAAACTATTTTCTAATATACTTGCATTAAAAATTCCCTAACTACACTATGTAACTGCTTATCGTATTATTTTTTCCTTACCTTCTTTTTGATGACGCTTCCTTTGAGAATTGCAGTGCATGCTGGGATACCCCCAATGTGTCATCAAGGGGCATAGCAGCAGTCACTGCCAAAGATTCTGCCAACTCAGTGAAATTAAGTGTTATCATGTCACCAGTGACACTTGTTTCAGAGCCTGGACTAGTCCCTGTGCAATTTGCACTGTGCAATGTGCACAATGACAGCGCACTCACTCACTCAGAGCAGCAGTATTAAGCCAGTAATTAAGCAACAGAATACTTAGTGTGCTGAGACCAGTGATGTCATTTACAGGGCCCGGGCTGGTCTCTGCACATCAGACTTCTGAGATTGCTCTGTTGCCGACTCATTACTGCTAATATGAACTGGCAGCATAGAGTGCACATCGCACAATGACAGCGGGCAATGACTAACCCAGCCCCTGAAATGAGTATCACTGATAATGCTTTCTTTCAGGGAGGGAGAAAAGGCTGCTAAGCCGCCGTCACACTAAGCGAGATCGCTAGGAAGATCGCTGCTAAGCCACAAATTTGGTGACGCAATAGCGACCTCGCTAGCGACCATTTTTTGGTCGTCAGGCTCCCGCTGGGCAGCGTGCATCGCTGTGTTTGACAGAGACAACGACCAACGACCTCAATACTACAGGTTTGAGAAACAGGGCCCCAACGACCTCCGTATCATTCCGGATTGTTGTTGCGTCGCTGGTGAGATCTGTGTGACATCTCATCAGCGATCCCAACAGCGACGCACCAGCGATCCCTACAGGTCGTATTGCTGTCGGGATCGCTGGTGCGTCACTAAGTGTGATGGTACCCTTACAGTAGCAGCAGCTTTCGCCCCCTGATGATGCTTTGTTTGAGTTGAGTGTCCCAGAAAGTATTCTGAAACACTCAATTATGAAATGAAGCGTCATAACAAAGGAAGTAGGAAAAAAAAAATATAAGCAGTGAGTGTAGATAAGGAATGGTAGAGAATGTTTAATGCAAGTATATTAGAAAATAGTTTAGATTAAGGCAATAACTACAAGGGGATTTAAAATGAAAATGACTTTGCTTATGGATTAGCCCTAATATCTCCAGCATGCTGCACAAAATAAAATAAACTGCATGTAAAGATGAGCAGATCTGGTAAAACTTGAATGTACAAAATTGTGTGACCTTTCCTGGGGAATATATTTTCCAACAAAGTTATTGCCTGTAAATTAAATGTTCCTTATTACACTCTGGGGTGTCTCCAAATAAAAAAAAAGTACTATACTCACCTTACAAGTTTACTCTCCGGTCCTGGTCCATTACTCACCATCTTCTGCCCATTCCTCATTGCATCTTCTTATCAATGCTACAAGTGCTGAAATTTCAGCCTCTTCTTGTTATCCCGGGACCTACAGCTCTGATGATGCCCTGGAGGATTCTGCACATGCGCATATAAGGCCATGGCACACATTATGATTTTATGTGTACATGCACAGAACCTTCCCAAGCCAAGCTTAATCAGAGGTGGAAGGACCAGTGTGAAGAGGTCCACGGATATCAGCACTTGTGGAGCAGTAAGGTGAGCATAGTATTTTTAGCCTTTTAATTTTCAATTACAGTAGAGCAAAATGGCGGACAATCGGTCGAATGGCAGTGAACCAGCGACCAACCCATTAAGTTGAAGCGAATGACAACAAATTGCAGATTTTGTATATCGGACCTAGAATTAAATTCCTCTCAAATAAGTTGTCTTATCTCTTAGCTGCATACTTTACTCTTGAACCTATGTTTCTCATTCAATCTCATCATTATTTCTCATGGTGGTCACATTACAAAAATGGACATCCATCCTGCCAAAAGAGAGAAGACTGTAGATGATCAGCAGTCACTGATTGGCTGCACTGGTCATGCAGCCAATCAGTTCATGACATGCGACCACTAGGATACACAGCTTGAAACCAGCAGAGAGATGCCAGAGGAAGTTTTTTAATTTTGTTCAACAGACAGGAAGAAGTGGTAAGAAGAGGTTGTCCAACTTTTATTGGCACTGATGGCCACTTTACACGCTCCAACGTCGGTCCGATATTGGATCCGACGGCGCGGGAGCGCGCTTTTTCTGCCCAGATTTCCAAGATCGCATTGGAGATTTACACGGTGCGATATCGGCATACAACGTCTCTACGATGTCTATGCCCCCCTTGTACGGCCGACCCAGGAACGACCATTTAACATGGGAGAGAATAGGGGACGTTGTACTGCACATTGTAGTTGGGCGTTTACACAGCCCGATCCGGCTCCAACCTCCATCCAATATCGGGCCGTTGAATAGCACGCTCATTCGATTTCCGATATCGTTTTGGCATCGTATTGGATATTTATACTATACAACGCACGAATGATATCGGGGACAACGCATGCACCACGTGACTTTTGGTCGGAGTTGGACGCCGATATCGCGACGTGTAAACCCATCATGACAGTTTCAGTTTTTTTGCGCCACACATGTCAGCATTGCAGTATAGACAGCGTGTGAATGAGCAGAGTCACCGTGAGTAATCGGTAATCAATAATTTATATTGCTAGACATCTTGATAAAGTAGGATACATATTATACACATAACGCAGAGGTCCCCAACCTAGACCTAGAGAGCCGCATGCAGTTTTGAAAGAGGGTCACAAGCCACATTCAACTCCCACGCCCTTGACAGTAGGGACATCCAGAGCCCCTATTACCTTTATAATGACAGATGAAGCTTTTCCCAGAAACCACACCAACGTGTTAAACGAAGATCCAAGGGTTCCTACTTTAACCCCATTTAAATCTACTCTGCTATTTGGGGCCACTCACAAAAGTTACCATCTGGGGACCCCCTCTTCCTAGCAGTTTGCTAGACCTGGTGCTAATGCATCAAGCTGGAAGACCGTTGAAAGCCACAAATAATGATCCCGCGAGCCACATGTGGCTCCCAAGCTATAGGTTGGGGACCCCTGACATATAGTTTTGGTCATAATAGAAAGGAACAGCGCCTCACCAGCTGGATTATTTTCAATCTTTATTCAGTGCTTCATTCCTGTCCAGTGCACAACGTTTCGGTCTGATGACCTTTTTCAAGTGCATATGCAAGATTTAAAATAATCCAGCTGGTGAGGCGCTGTTCCTTTCTATTATGTACATGTGATATCAGGTGGGTCTCCCTGAGCTGAACGTGCGCCTCCCTGTGGGCGTTGGTGCCCCTAGTAGCTGCGGGTGCTGTGGAACCAGGATTTTTATATAGTTTTGGTCAGTAACTATCTTCCATAATTTAATGCAGAAATTCCTCTTTTTTCATTGACAAACTTTACTTACCAAGCTGCAACAATAGTGTGGAATGTAGAGCTGGCACATTGAAGATGAATAAAATTAATTACCAATAAAATAAATAAGGTTAATAAAATATAGTTGACATCACTTTTTAGAAAACCCACACAAGATTTTGTTTAGGTTTCCATCGTTTTAAGAAACTCGTTCATTCTACTTTGTTGGCCATTGACAGCTACTTCATTCAGATTTTTTGAAACATACATTCTTGAGTTTTGCACTTCCAGGTGATAATAGTTTTGAGTTTCATTAACCATATGACCCAAATAATTTATATTAATTACTCATTTGTCAGCTAAGACCATTTCCTAAGAACACTTCTTTGCCATGAGACATTGCATGGCTGGTTCCCAAGATGCCGGCCTACAGTAGGAGCTTCTGGCTGTGCAGAGGCTGCAAGCTTATATGGATAAGCAGTCACAGTTAATGAAGCTTGTTCTAACAATGATGCTGGATAGGTCTAATGAATAGCAGAAATTATAGCACTTCCCAGGAGTTACCAGTCGGTATTTGCTCAAAGGGGAGTTAAAAGGGACCAAAGGTCTTCTTTCATCCTGCACAATGGAAAGAATATAATAATTAAAAATATAAGACAATTAGCTATTCGTGTAATGTTGTAATATTCACTTTGATATTTGGGAATTGGCCCATTTTAACAATGCTTATCAGTAGAAAAAAATAACCCTTTTGCTTAACAATCAAAATCAAGAGACTCATTATCTGGCAGGCTATAAAATGCAGTCAAAAAATGACTAATTGCACGTATTCATTATTTAAGCATACAACAAGGCTAAAGCCCCAGTCACACATAACGAGATAGTTAGCGAGATTGTTGTAACTGTGACGTTACAACGATCTCTCCAGCGATGTCGCTATGTGTGACATCTAGCAGCGATCAGGCCCCTGCTGTGAGGTCGCTGATCGCTGCAAAGGGCTCAGGACCATTTTTGGGTCGTTGGTCTCCCACTGGTCAGCATGCATCGCTGCGTGTGACAGCGCGAGACCAGCGATCAGTGACCTCACAGGGCTGGTGACCATGGTAAACACCGGACAACTAAGCAGCGCGCGCTGCCTGGATACCTGGAGTTTATCACAGTTACCAGCTTCCTCCCTGCTTACAGGCTGAGCTAAGCAGGGAGGACGCTGGTAACATCGCTTCCAGCGATGTGGGAGGTGGCTCCCAGGTCCCTGTTTGACAGCTCCCCATCAACCAGGTAACGACGCTCCAGTGATCCTGGCAGGTCGTTATCGCTGGAGCGTCCTTGTGTGTGATTGGACCTTAAAATGAAGCCAGCAATACACAAACAAGCTTCAACAACGGAGGTGGAGCTGGAGTGTGCTGGAAGAATGCTGATCCCCCGCTTATCATATGCAAGCAATGGCATTCGCTAAACCTCAAATCTTACTACAGTCCGCGATTTAAATAAGATTTGTGTCAAGACACACGACACTTCGAGCCTCGCTATATTCATTAAAAAGGTAAGCGCCTCTCAGAGCACCAGGAGTCTCGCACTCCACCCTGTTTCATCATCATGACCAGAGTGAAAACCAGAGCTGCCTATTTGGTAAGCCAAACATCTGACTCCTCAATTTCCCTGAATCCGACTTTGACTTCTACTGCACCAAAATGGACACTGACTTTGACTCCACAACCATAGCTGTGAAGTCGGTAAGCCAAACATCCAACTCTGACTCCTCAATTTTCCTAAATATGACTTTGACTCCAATTCCACCAAAATGGACACCAACTCCTACTCCACAACCATAGCTGTGAAGTCGGTAAGCCAAACATCCAACACTGACTCCTCTATTACCCTGAATGGGACTCCGACTCAAACTCCACCAAAATGGACACCAACTCCAACTCCACAACCATAGCTCTGAAGTCGGTAAGCCAAACATCCAACACTGACTCCTCTATTACCCTGAATGGGACTCCGATTCAAACTCCACCAAAATGGATACCAACTCCAACTCCACAACCATAGCTCTGAAGTCGGTAAGCCAAACATCCAACACTGACTCCTCTATTACCCTGAATGGGACTCCGATTCAAACTCCACCAAAATGGACACCAACTTCTACTCCACAACCATAGCTGTGAAGTCGGTAAGCCAAACATCCAACACTGACTCCTCTATTACCCTGAATGGGACTCCGATTCAAACTCCACCAAAATGGACACCAACTCCTACTCCACAACCATAGCTGTGAAGTCGGTAAGCCAAACATCCAACTCCGACTCCTCAATTTTCCTAAATATGACTTCGACTCCAACTCCACCAAAATGGACACCAACTCCAACTCCACAACCATAGCTGTGAAGTCGGTAAGCCAAACATCCAACACTGACTCCTCTATTTCCCCGAATCGGACTCCGACTCAAACTCCACCAAAATTGACACAGACTCTGACTCCACAACCATAGCTGTGAAGTTGGTAAGCCAAACATTGACTCTGACTCATCAATTTCCCTGAATCTGACTCTACGACTCTAACACTGACTCCACAGCCCCATGAGAAACGTGGTCTTGATGAACTGGCACTTTAGAGTATGTTCACATGGAGGTTTAAATGCCTATTTTAATTCAATCAACCTCAAAATCCATATCAAAAAGTATTCAAAGAATATTAATAACAGTTTTTGATCTGGAATTTGAAGCGGATCTGTTTCAACATTCACTTAAAAAAAACTCAGTGTGAACATACTGGCAAGCCCCCACATCATTTAGAGCGGGGGCTACATGGGTTCGTGGCACTGGGGAAGAGGTATTTTATGGTGTTTTTTATTTAGGTTTTTCAAATTAAAATGGAGAGTTTATTAATGCCTTAAAGATTCATGCGGTATCCTCAAGAATGTGTAGGTAAAGGGTTAATAGTCCCTGTTTGGTAGGTAACAGAGGCAGGTAAACGCTGTGATTGGCTGATCTGCTGTCTGTCAGCTGTTGTTGCTGATTGGTTAAAAAAGTGCGGGAAGCTCTGTTATCTATTCCCTCTGTAGGAGTTCACCTCAGTGTCTCTGAAGAGACAAAGCTGTTTGGTCACCCGCCCACCCATCCCTAGTCGTTTTAACCTTCGAGTCTGGAGTTAGTTGTATTCTCAAGTTATCTTGTACAATTTACCCCTATTAAAGCCTCTCGGCCATTTAACTCCTACAATGGACTGGTTTTTGTCTTCACCGTCTGTTTAGAGTTGTAAGTTATCTCATTAGGGCCTACGATCCCATGTGATGGGCCAACTGGCTATGTTCAGAAGAAGCACACTGGCCATTCCAATGGCAGGCTGATCTAACACATGTATTAGTAGTTGATCCACAAAGAGGGAGATGATCTTTGTTATTGGGCATGCGCAGTGCGCATTTTGAAGCTAACAGCGCGGCGCCGCTGTAAATACGTCACAGGGCGCCGGGAATGACGCGGATCGCGTCACAAGCCACACTGCAGCCTCCTACGACACAGGGCACAGCGGGGAGGCTGCAATTTGAATCGAGGAGGACGATCACGCCTATGGAGGCGTGCTATGAAGCAGAGGGGCAGTCTTGATGAGTGACTATGAATAGCATAGTCACTCATTATCATCACTAATCAGGTACTTATAAAACGTTTTTAGTCAATGTCACTTATTGCATTTAGGAGGTAGAAATAGTGTAGGGAAAGTGTTAATATGCTCTAGGGACAGGTTTTAATAGGTTTACAAGTGTTTTGGGGGTGACAGGATCCCTTTAACAGTAACCAGCATTTTAAATTTATTTCAGAAATCAATAGTACCCATGAAAATCCCATCAGACAAATCTGCATTTTTGTCAACCTGATTTATTTCTGACTCTTAATCTATGGGGCAAAATCTGTATCAGTGAAGATAAAGCCTCCCATTACTGAGATAGGAGATGACAGTTGGTGTTTATCGGATTCTATGGAGAGGGAGGAGCTGGAGGCATTCTGCTGATAGTTCTCCTGAAATGAGATACAGTTCTCCATAGAACTTTATGAGCGCCAGCTGTCATCATCTATCTCAGTCATAGGAAAATCTGTATTCATTGAAGACATGAGAACTGAGAATTTTGAGAATGACTGATGAGTCCAGGAGGAGAAAGAAGCAGATTTCGGTAATAAGATATATTACATTTTCAAGCAGCAGCCAGTCAACTCTTTGTAAGTTTTCATATAGAGTTCTCCTGTTATGAACACTTCTCGCCAAGGTGAGCAGTTCCGCTCACTCTCAGAGTTATTTATCCCAAACCTATACTGTATACTGAATAACGCCTATGGAAACGTCATCAATAACAGATCAGTAAGGGTTCAACTCATGGTGACCTACCGATTAGATGATCGAAAGAGTGGAGGTAAAATGGATGTGACACAGCTTCGTACATTGTGTAATGGGGTGGAGTTTGCTGTACAATATAAATTTAGAGTTGTGCTACTTTAAAGGGGTTGTCCAGGTTTGAGATGAAAGTCAATCTATATGACTGCATATTCAAACAATTAATTCTGGCACACCAAGGGAAAAAATTGAAGCTTACAATTGCAGTCTTTTTCGCTAGTGGTGCTTTTTTTATTGCCCAAAGTACAAGTCATGTAACAGAAATAGTACGTAAAACGTTTTCAGCCCTGTTGGGCCTTCTTCAGTACAGACAGTACCTTGTGAGGCTAGGTCAAGGTTTATAGGGAAAGTATTAGTCCCTATGATTTCAGCACCTTTATATAATGGAATCCTGTGCCTATACACACTATTTCATGTGGCTCACGGGTTTTGCTGACAGGGGGCTTAATAATGAATTCTTTCCTTGTGGGGAACTTGTGACCGCCATCACAAGTTCCCCACAAGGAAAGAATTCATTATTAAGCCCCCTGTCGGCAAAACCCGTGAGCCACATGAAATAGTGTGTATAGGCACAGGATTCCATTATATAAAGGTGCTGAAATCATAGGGACTAATACTTTCCCTATAAACCTTGACCTAGCTTCACAAGGTACTGTCTGTACTGAAGAAAGCCCAACAGGGCTGAAAACGTTTTACATACTATTTCTGTTACATGACTTGTACTTTGGGCAATAAAAAAAGCACCACTAGCGAAAAAGACTGCAATTGTAAGCTTCAATTTTTTCCCTTGGTGTGCCAGAATTAATTGTTTGAATATTGGACTGGCTTCTTCTGAGCACCCGCTTTTTATGGTGAGCCAAACCTTAGATATTATACAATCTATATGACTGCAGACATCTTAATTGTGACAGCGTGCGGTGCGCACACTATCAGGATTCTCCGGTGTTGCTAGGGAGAGCCAGGCAGTTACATGACTATAAGTATGCAATATTCAAGTGCCGACTAGATGTGCTCATCCTCTCTCAATAAAAGTGCATTGAGAAAGGACAAGCAGGTCTACATGTCTACTCAGAATAAGAGCACAAGTATGGAAATCACAAGAAAGGAAACACATGACCACCAGCTCTAACCCACAACTTCAGACACAGCATGCACACCACACACTGTCAGGATTCACTAGTCTGCAGTCACATAGAGTGATTGGACACTTTTAGCCCAAGCCTGAATAACCCCTTTAAGTGTTGACCCCTTAAAGTAGCTAATTGATTGGTTGCCAGAATTAGAAAATTGGACAAACTGAATGTGAACATATGATTCTCGAAACCTGTTTTTTGTTTTACCATCCTAATTTGCCTAACATTCGAAACCTTTTTAAGTTTTCTGGCTAGAAATAAAAAAAATGTAAAAAATAGCACTGTGGCTGCCGTATTACATTACTACTAGGGATGAGCGAGTCCGAAAAGACTCGGAATCGCAAGACCCCAACGAGTCCGAGTCAAGGACTCGGGACTCGTTGCGAGTCCAGCGAGTCCAATGTTAATGAATAGGGAAGCGAGTAATAGCGAATAATGACATTTACAACTCGCTGATGTGTCTCTGAAAGTGTGCGAGTCCAAACTCGCTGGTTTTTCTGTTATTTTGAGGCTTGTAGCCGATGATGCGAGGGAAGCGATTCTCCAGCACACGCCATGCTTTAAGGAAACAGGAAGCGAGTCGCGCTGACAGGCGCACACACAGAGCAATCCATTCATCAGTGCAATCATGGCAGCAGGACGTGGCACGGTGAACACACTGCGTCTTATTGCACTTGTGGAGGCTCGTCCATTTCTATGGCTCCCTACAGATCCTGACTTTGGGGATAAGACCCTAATTAATACAGCCTGGAGAGAGATCGCCCAAGAGATGTTCCCTGCGTTCCATCAGAGTGACCATGAGGAACAGAGCAATCTA
Organism: Allobates femoralis; assembly: GCA_033576535.1. Taxonomy (NCBI): domain Eukaryota; kingdom Metazoa; phylum Chordata; class Amphibia; order Anura; family Aromobatidae; genus Allobates; species Allobates femoralis. Next base: position 12,419,421 of record JARQOC010000008.1, read on the forward strand.
AGTAAGTTAAATGAGTTCACACGTTATATATTGCATTTACTGTATATATACTCGTGTATAAGCCGACCCGTGTATAAGCCGACCCCCCTATTTTTGCCCCGAAAAACTATGAAAACATATTCACCGCCATCCTGGTATACAGCGGCTATCACTGGTAGACAGCCCCCCATCAGAGTATACACCTCCCCCTGCAGAGTATACAGGCCCCCAGATGGGTATACATCCCCCCATATTGTGGTATACAGGCAGGGGCGGACTGGCCCAGGTGCCACGGGTCATGCGGCTGCAGGAGCATGAATAATCCGCATGTCCCTGAAGCAGCAGGCGGAAACGGAAGCTCCTGGGCGCGCGATGACGTCATCAGCACGCGGCTGCGTCCGGGAGTGAGCGTCTGTGAGTGGCGTGCGGCTGCGACTGTTAGCGAGCGGCTGTGAGGAGCGCGAGGCTGTGGCTGGGAGCGAGCCATAGGAGAATGCGGGAGCTGCGGTGACTGTGAGGCGGCCGCCAGTCATCACCCCCCCCCACCCCCCGTCCTCACCTGTGTCGGGCCGGTGAGGGAGGGTTGCGACCCAAACTGTAGGGTGCCAGTCAGTCCCTGTATACAGGGCCCTCAGTGTGTGTACAGGCCCCCCCAGCAGTGGGTATACAGGGCCCCCAGCAGTGGGTAGACAGTGGCCCAGTGGGTTTACAGGGCCCCCAGCAGTGGGAATACAGGGCCCCCATAGCAGGGTATACAGGACCCTGAATGTGTTATCATGCTCCACCGCATAGTTGCCTATATTTGGATGGGCTCACAACAGTACAATGAGTTTAATGTCTGATCCTCCTGGCTCTTTCGGCCAAGGGGTTGGGTGTATATAAATACCACTAATGACCAGAGTCTGGTGCCCGCACTATTACATTCTCTATGCGTTGACATGTGTCCTGCCTCATTTGTGATTGTGGCCACGTGAGCTCAATGTCCGTAATGCTGTTGATGATGTTCCACACTGTCGTGTCACTGTGCCTTGTATACACATTACACACACAAAATGAATAAAATGTTATTGTTGATTTGTACACATACTTTTGTTGTTTCAAATATTACACATCTCTAAACCCGGTTTCAAATCATTTCACAGTTGACCATCTTAAAAAAACGGTGGAGGAGCTGCCGGGACCAGCATAAGAAGCAGTACCGGCAGTACTCAGAGAGACAACCGGGAGCCGCTCCATTGCTCAACCACTACCACTTTTATGACCGGCTGTCCTTCCTTCACCCGGTGGCCCGTATGCCAAGGTATGTGTCTGCAGCACTGTTGTGTACATTTAGTATTATTTATAAATATATACATTAGTTTCCATTTTGGCTCTGTGGGTAGCAGAGTATACAGGAGGGTCTGAGGTAGCAGAGTATACAGGCGGGTCTGTGGGTAGCAGAGTATACAGGCGGGTCTGAGGTAGCAGAGTATAAAGACGGCTCTGTGGGTAGCAGAGTATACAGGCGGGTCTGTGGGTAGCAGAGTATACAGGCGGGTCTGTGGGTAGCAGAGTATACAGGCGGGTCTGAGGTAGCAGAGTATAAAGACGGCTCTGTGGGTAGCAGAGTATACAGGCGGGTCTGTGGGTAGCAGAGTATACAGGCGGGTCTGTGGGTAGCAGAGTATACAGGCGGGTCTGTGGGTAGCAGAGTATACAGGCGGGTCTGTGGGTAGCAGAGTATACAGGCGGGTCTGTGGGTAGCAGAGTATACAGGCGGGTCTGTGGGTAGCAGAGTATACAGGCGGGTCTGTGGGTAGCAGAGTATACAGGCGGGTCTGTGGGTAGCAGAGTATACAGGCGGGTCTGTGGGTAGCAGAGTATACAGGCGGGTCTGTGGGTAGCAGAGTATACAGGCGGGTCTGTGGGTAGCAGAGTATACAGGCGGGTCTGTGGGTAGCAGAGTATACAGGCGGGTCTGTGGGTAGCAGAGTATACAGGCGGGTCTGTGGGTAGCAGAGTATACAGGCGGGTCTGTGGGTAGCAGAGTATACAGGCGGGTCTGAGGTAGCAGAGTATAAAGACGGCTCTGTGGGTAGCAGAGTATACAGGCGGGTCTGTGGGTAGCAGAGTATACAGGCGGGTCTGTGGGTAGCAGAGTATACAGGCGGGTCTGTGGGTAGCAGAGTATACAGGCGGGTCTGTGGGTAGCAGAGTATACAGGCGGGTCTGTGGGTAGCAGAGTATACAGGCGGGTCTGTGGGTAGCAGAGTATACAGGCGGGTCTGTGGGTAGCAGAGTATACAGGCGGGTCTGAGGTAGCAGAGTATAAAGACGGCTCTGTGGGTAGCAGAGTATACAGGCGGGTCTGTGGGTAGCAGAGTATACAGGCGGGTCTGTGGGTAGCAGAGTATACAGGCGGGTCTGTGGGTAGCAGAGTATACAGGCGGGTCTGTGGGTAGCAGAGTATACAGGCGGGTCTGTGGGTAGCAGAGTATACAGGCGGGTCTGTGGGTAGCAGAGTATACAGGCGGGTCTGTGGGTAGCAGAGTATACAGGCGGGTCTGTGGGTAGCAGAGTATACAGGCGGGTCTGTGGGTAGCAGAGTATACAGGCGGGTCTGTGGGTAGCAGAGTATACAGGCGGGTCTGTGGGTAGCAGAGTATACAGGCGGGTCTGAGGTAGCAGAGTATAAAGACGGCTCTGTGGGTAGCAGAGTATACAGGCGGGTCTGTGGGTAGCAGAGTATACAGGCGGCTCAGTGGGTAGCAGAGTATATAGGTGATGAGAATAGGGTTAATAGATGTTGCTACAGTGTTGGGGCGTGCTAGAGGGAGCAGAGATCCGATTACTGCCATCATTTCTGACCTTATTAAAGATAGCGGCCGCAGCTAAATGACATCATGGCAAAGGTAAACATGGGGTGTGGTTAGCTGCAGGAGGTTAGTGAGAGGTGTGGGTTGTTTGGCAGAGGGCGTGGTGTGGGCGTGGTGAGCGCGGCTCCAGTGTCAGATACGCTGCGAGCGCGGAACCGCGGCACATCTCCAGGAGCAGAGGACGTGTCCGGTACGTCCGTAGCCCCCGGCCTCCCCGTTGTCCGCACACACAGCCCCGCTGTGACCTCTGCAGTGTCACAGGCCCCGGCGGGCGTCTGTCATCTCCTCCTGACACTGACCTCCTCCTGATTTGATTGTCTGTGTTGTCCCCCCCCGCTGTCAGCATCAGTGATCTGCTAAGACCTGTGGGTGCACAGACGGGGGAAGTACAAATGCCAGCATGCCGGGGCGGATTGGGCGCTGTGAGGGGCGCAGGTCTTGCTGTGAGCGGAGGGCGCGAGGCCGCTCGAGAAAACGCTATAGCGGCTGTGTGAGTTAAGCGTCTGCGGCTCGCGAAGGCGCATACGCGTCTCCGCTCGCAGTGACGCTAAGGAGTTTGGGATTAGGCTACAGTGCCGGAATTTCAAACTCCCGATTATATAAATAGATTATATATATATATATTGTATACCTTTCAACCCCTTCCCTGCTTTATATAGATGATATAAGCTAAAAGTTTTGTGAATTAAGTATGTCAAGTTAAAAGTGAAGTCAGGGGGACTTTTTTTTTTCATGTGAACCATTGGTGTTATTGATCGTCTAGATTAGATGGGATGGGGGGGGGGGTGGGTGTTAATCAGGGGGTGAAAAATTATGTATTAGTATGGAATTAGCAAAGAAAGTCACGTATTCCTTTATGTTATGTACAGTTGGTTATTCTTTCATAATAATAACAAATATCTGATTAATAATACACAGATACACAGAGTCTAAAAAGCGTGCAACTTAATGTTTGACCTATGTTTTTGTTTCCAAATGCAATGCATTCACCAAATTTTTTTTTACTTTACCCACAGAGAAGCTTACTACAGAGGGCGGCGTGCTGTGAACCCTCCACCGCCAAACAGAAGGCGGCGTGGAGAAAACCCACCACCACCACCACGGCCGGCGCCACCACCACCGCCGCCGCCACCAGCACCAACACCACCACCACCGCCGCCACCAGCACCAGCACCACCACCACCGCCGCCACCAGCACCAGCAACACCACCACCGCCGCCACCAGCACCAACACCACCACCGCCGCCACCAGCACCAACACCACCACCGCCGCCACCAGCACCAACCCCAGCTTTGGGGCATGTCCGGCCGCAACAGGAGGAACCTGGATGCCCACCTCACAGCAGCCATGGTCTGATCCCGGGGTCACCTAATAGACGGCGTGCACAAAGTAATGCTGACTTTGCCCACAGTCTGATACCATTCCTGGATGAAATTCCATTTCACAGGCTACTGCGGGCAAGGTCAGCATTACAGATTGTGCTTGACGCCAGTCGCCCACCAAACCACCCAGGTGAGGTTTTCAATTATTTGGAGGGGTGGCAATTCAGACACTCCAACCTACAAGACAGGCCCACACCCCGGGACAGCCATGTGCCACCCCAGAGGCCTGTACCTACCTTTCCACAATGGCCACCTAACAGGGACCTACCATTTTTCCCCACACCTGCCCAGAGGATCCACCCTCAAGGGTTGCCGGAGGCCATTCATGGGGCCCTTGACCTCTTGCAGGACCAGGGTGATGGTGTCACTTTACTGGCAAGGCCGGAGGATGCGGCAACCTACCAGCAGCTGTAGACCCCTTATTTTTTTGTTTTTTATTTTGTGTTCATGTGCATTGCACAATTTCTTGATGTTATTATTTCTTATATTTTCCTACTGTTTACAAAGTTGTACCAAAAAAAAAAAAAAAAAAAAAAAAATTCTGACATTTTTACCATTATGGCGGAATAATACCCAGTTTACAAAAACTGCTTTGTGTCTGTCTTTTTTCAGGGAATGGATGTGTAGGTTGTTTTGTGGGTGGGCTTAAAGTCATCATCATTATAATTATTATTTATTTATATAGCACCGATAGGTTCCATGCCGCTTTACATGAGGATAAGGTACACAAGGAGAAGTACAATAAACATAGACAATAAGGTCATAGAGGTACAACAGGAGAGGACCCTGTACGCGTGGGCTCACATTCAACGAGGGTTGGGTGGGGATACAATAGGGTGGGGAAGGTGTCGGTCGTGGGGCGTGTAGCGGGGTGTCATGGCAGGTTGTAGGCCTGTCGGAAGAGGTGAGTCTTTAGGTGTTTCTTGAAGGTTCCCAGGGTAGGCGAGTGAGTGATGAGGTGGGGCAGCGAGTTACAGAGCATGGTTGATGCCCGGGAGAAATCCTGTATGCGGTTGTGGGAAGAGGAGATGAGGGGGGAGTGTCGGAGAAGTTCTTTGGATGAACGCAGGTAGCGTGAGGGATGGTATCGGGAGATCATGTCGGAGATGTATGGTGGGGATAGGTTGTGTAAGGCTTTGAATGTCATGATCAGTGTTTTAAAGTGAGCTCTCTGTGGGGCGGGGACCCAGTGAAGGGCTTGGCAGAGGGTGTAGACAGGTGAGTAGCGTGAGGACAGATGGATTAGTCGGGCAGCAGAGTTTAGTATAGATTGGAGAGGTGCAAGAGAGTTGGCAGGGAGGCCTGTGCGAAGGAGGTTCCAGTAGTCAAGGCGGGAGATGATGAGGGCATTAATGAGTGTTTTAGCTGTGTCAGGGTTGAGTAACGAGCAAATTCTTGAAATATTTTTGAGTTGGAGTGACAGGGACTTGGTTAGGAACTAGAGGTGGGGCTTGAAGGAGAGGGATGAGTCAAGGATTACCCCGAGACATTTGGCGTGGAGGACAGGGGAGAGAGAGCATCATTAGCAAGTACTTTACGGACCGCATGGAGCATGAAGTCACCTTGGTTACTAAGTGTAAAATCATGACTCCACAGACAAATGTTGCTGACAAATAAACAGTGCCTGTGTTTGGGGGGTTACTTAATGCCTCGCTATGGCAACAAGACTAGGAACACACATGTGAGAGGCTGGGACATCTACCTGCTACACATCGCGTCTACGCGTTTTCTACAGAGCGTACAGTGGGACCTTTCTCCAGGCTCCAGCAGGATGATAGTCCAAGCAATGCCCACGATGCAAGCATAGGCTTCTTGCCTAAAAAAATTAGCTGAAGGGGCTTCATAAACATTTTTTTCAGAAAGCAGGGTGCTTGGCCCATACAATAGAATTGCTTGTACTAGGAGCATAGTACATGCAATGCCCACGATGGAGGCATAGGCTTGGTGCCTGGAAAAATTAGCCCAAGGGGCTGTTTTGCTTTTTGGGTAGAAATGCAGGCCTAAGGGCCATGATCAGCTTGTTAGGCTGGGTGTTTCCAAAAATTAGCCCAAGGGGCTGTTTGGCATTTTTCGTGTAAATGCAGGCCTAAGGGCCATGATCAGCTTGTTAGGCTGGGTGTTTCCAAAAATTAGCCCAAGGGGCTGTTTGGCATTTTTCGTGTAAATGCAGGCCTAAGGGCCATGATCAGCTTGTTAGGCTGGGTGTTTCCAAAAATTAGCCCAAGGGGCTGTTTGGCATTTTTCGTGTAAATGCAGGCCTAAGGGCCATGATAAGCTTGTTAGGCTGGGTGTTTCCAAAAATTAGCCCAAGGGGCTGTTTGGCATTTTTAGTGTAAATGCAGGCCTAAGGGCCATGATCAGCTTGTTAGGCTGGGTGTTTCCAAAAATTAGCCCAAGGGGCTGTTTTGCATTTTTCGTGTAAATGCAGGCCTAAGGGCCATGATCAGCTTGTTAGGCTGGGTGTTTCCAAAAATTAGCCCAAGGGGCTGTTTGGCATTTTGGGTATACATGCAGGCCTAAGGGCCATGATAAGCCTCTTAGGCTGGGTGTCTCCAAAAATTAGCCCAAGGGGCTGTTTTGCATTTTGGGTATAAATGCAGGCCTAAGGGCCAGGATCAGCTTGTTAGCCAGGGTGGCTCAAAAAATTAGCCCAAGGGGCTTTTAAATGTTTGCTAACAGAAAATAAAGGTTGATTCCTTGTGAAAAGGTGTTGTGATGGTTAATGAAACCGAAGTTAAGGTGTAGTGTTGGTTTAAGATGAAGCAGCCTCATTACCAGGTTGCAGGAACATGGTTACGCAAATCGTTACTGGTCTTGGACATACTGCTTGTACCAAAAAGACACAATATAATACAATGATTAATTATATCATATTGATGTTGAACGTGGCACTTCAGCTCTGAGTACTGTCGTCTTCAGGGCTCAAGAAGTCTTGTGAAATCCAGTTCCTATTAAACTTAATTAGAGTAAGCCTGTCTGCATTCTCTGGAGTAAGACGTGTCCTGGTATCAGTTATGATACCCCCAGCGGCACTGAAAACCCGCTCTGATGTCACACTAGCTGCAGGGCATGCCAGCACCTCCAAGGCATACAACGAGAGCTCGGTCCAAGTGTGGAGCTTGGAGACCCAGTAATTAAACGGGACTGCGGCATCAGTCAGGAAGCAGGTACTGTCACTTAAGTATTCTTGTACCATGTTGGTAAGTTTCTGTCTCCGAGAGATGGTTACTGGAGCAACATGGCGCTGCAGGTTCGATGGCTTATTGAACATAGCCCACTTTGCGGACATCTTTCCAGCATCTCTTCTGGACAGCGTGGATGATTGTGCCCCGACCAAAGGCTGCTGTTGCACAGAGTTGCTAACTATGGGCAGAGTGTTGTCTGACGGTGATATTCGAAGCATATTTTCCACAAGAACACTCTTGAAATAGTCAATTGTCAAGCCACGTGGTGACTGAAACAGCAGCGAGGTGAATTTATCTTTATAACGTGGGTCCAGAAAGGTGGCCAACCAGTAGAGGTCGTTGTGCAATATGTTAATCACTCGTGGGTCTTCTAGCAGACAAGTCAACATGAAGTCAGCCATGTGTCCTAAGCTGCATAGAGTCATGTCTTCAGTGTCCTCAGAACGATGTTCAATACCCATTGTATCCGCAAAGTCTGTCTCCGCCTCCTCCTCTCCAGGCCACCCATGGTGGACAGACACAAAGCTGGGGTTCTGAGTACCATCTGGGTTGACATCGGCACCAACAAAAAATGAATCCTCTTCATCGTCTTGCTCCTGTTCCTCCTCAGGAGCCATTGTTGCCTGGTCATACTGGCTTTGCTGGCTAGGTACTGCGCTGTTTAAATCTGGCTCCATAGCCATCTGCTGGGCTCTCAATGCTTCATTTTTCTGATTAATGAGGGACTCTTTCAGCAGACACAGCATGGGTATAGTGACACTGATGATGGACTGATCACCGCTCACCAGTTTTGTGCAGTAGTCAAAATTATCAAGAACCTCAGATGTGTCAGCGATCCACACCCACTCCATTGTACTAATATGTCGTGGCTGACTGCCGGTCTGACGGGCATGTTGCAACTGATACTCGGATATTGCCCTCTGCTGCTCATTGATCCTCGATAACATATGGAATGTAGAGTTCCATCGTGTCGGCATGTCACAAATGAGTCTGTGGTTGGGCAAATTCAATTGCTTTTGAAGCAATGAAAGTTTTCCAACCGCTGTTGACGAATGACGAAAATGTGCACAAACTCGACGCACCTTCTCCAGTAGGTCACATAGCTCTGGGTATGTACGCAGGAATTTCTGCACTACCAGATTCAGCACGTGAGCCATGCAAGGCACGTGCACAAGGTTTCCGAGCTTTAGTGCAGCCACTAGGTTACGACCATTGTCGCTCACCACGAGACCGGTCTGGAGTTGGAGTGGGGATAGCCACTCATCTGTCTGTTCCTTCAGACCTTTCAACAGCTCTACTGCAGTGTGCGGTGTGTGACCTAAACAGATCAGCTTCAGCAGAGCCTGTTGGCGTCTTGCTGAAGCACTGCAGCAAACCTCCCAACTTGGCCGTGATGTTGAGGGCAATTGAGGATTGGTCGAGGAAGCGGAAGATGGGGTAGTGGACATATAGGATGATGCAGAGACCCTGAATGAGGTTGTGCCAGCTATCCGTGGCGTGGGTAGGATGTTTGATGTAACACTAACATCGTTTGGCACACTCTCCACAACGTTGATCCAATGCGCGGTGAGCGAGATGTACCGGCCCTGTCCTGAACTGCTTGTCCACGTGTCCGTAGTAAGGTGTACTTTCCCGGTTACAGCGTTGGTGAGGGCACGCTTGAGGTTGTTAATGACATGCTCATGTAACGCGGGGACGGCACAACGTGAAAAGTAGTGGCGGCTTGGAACCGAGTAGCGTGGTACTGCCACAGCCAAAAGCTCACGGAAAGAGTCTGTACCCACAAGCCTAAACGGCAACATCTCGACTGCTAACAACTTAGCTATCTGGGCATTTATTTTTTTGGCTAATGGGTGGGAAGAGTGGTATTTCTGCTTCCTTTCGTACAGCTGTGTCACTGATAACTGTAAGGATGTTGCTGACCGAGAACTGTCTGCACTCGTGTTCAGTCTCTCTGCAACCGCTGCTTGTGATGAGTACATATGAGCTGGACCAGCTTCAGCAACACTTGATTGTGACGGACGTATCTGAGTTACCGTCGCAGTCTTTGGGTCAGATGACACTGTTGTGGAAGGCTGCACTTTTGACCACTGAATAGGGTGCTGACCAGCCATGTGCTTCCGCATACTGCTGGTGCTCTGGTTTCCTTTCCCGTGGCCTCTGCTGAGCCTTGCATGGCAGATGGTACAGATGACCACATTTTCTTGAGAAGGCCCATCTTTAAAAAATTTCCACACAGTGGCTGACCGACCTCTAGGCTTGACTGTACTCCCTGAGGGATTACTGAGGCCCACATTTGAGACATTTTGTCCAACAGTTGACAAATTTTGAGCCACAGTGGACACATTTTGGGCAACAGTGGTGACTCTTTGAGTTCTGGTGGGAGGAGTCGGCCTTGCTGCCTTTGTTGGTGGGACATACACACTTTCTTCCTCCGTGCTGCTCTGCTGGCTCTGCATCGCAACATTCCACGTGGGATCAGTTGTCTCATCATCAACCCCTTCCTCTTCTAAATCTTCCCGATAACAAGATAGATTTTGCTCCCCAGATGACAAGTGTGTCACTGTCTCATCATCATCATCCTCCAACTCCTGAGACGGTCTAAGACTTTGCTGAAAGACACGTTCATGTGGCCGGGGTGTCTCTAAAACTTGTCCATGAATGGACAATTCTTCATCAAGTATCTCATCTACTACGGAGTCTGGCAAACCGGATTCATGTAAAGGATTATATGTACCAAATAAGTCATCTGAGTGACCCATGTCTGTGTCAACATTTTCATGGGGCTGCTGTTGGTCTGAGGAACTGTGAAGAGGTTGTGGATTAGATGACCCAGCATGGTATGTACCAACAGTAGATACAGTGCTCAAGGAACCTTGAGTGCTGCAAGAACCTGTTGTTGAGGTCTTGTCTGCCAGCCAAGACGTTAGATGCTGTTCGTCTTCCGGCCTCAATACTCGTTTACTTTCCTGACGGGGAAAGTTAGACAGGAGGAACGATCGATCAATCCTCGTCTGTCTGCCCGAACTGGTGGATAGTTGGCCACGACTACCAATGCCTGTACCTCGTCCCTGTCCCTTAGCAAGACTTTTTTTGGTATTTGGTTTTTTGTGTGACATTTTGTAATCTCTGGTGGCTTTCTGGGGGCTTGTAAAACAAGTAGCAGGTACTATTTCGTGAAAGGTACACACTAGAGGCTAAGATATTTTTAGAGAGATGGAAGGTACCGTGCGAGCTGCAGGCAGGACACCGTACAGCTACGCACTGGCACAGGAAAAAATTGTTTAGTACGCACAACCAGGCACACTTAGGCTGCGGTGCTGGCTGCGTGCAAGTTTACAAGTACCGTGCGAGCTGCAGGCAGGACACCGTACAGCTACGCACTGGCACAGGAAAAAATTGTTTAGTACGCAGAACCAGGCACACTTAGGCTGCGGTGCTGGCTGCGTGCAAGTTTACAAGTACCGTGCGAGCTGCAGGCAGGACACCGTACAGCTACGCACTGGCACAGGAAAAAATTGTTTAGTACGCACAACCAGGCACACTTAGGCTGCGGTGCTGGCTGCGTGCAAGTTTACAAGTACCGTGCGAGCTGCAGGCAGGACACCGTACAGCTACGCACTGGCACAGGAAAAAATTGTTTAGTACGCACAACCAGGCACACTTAGGCTGCGGTGCTGGCTGCGTGCAAGTTTACAAGTACCGTGCGAGCTGCAGGCAGGACACCGTACAGCTACGCACTGGCACAGGAAAAAATTGTTTAGTACACAGAACCAGGCACACTTAGGCTGCGGTGCTGGCTGCGTGCAAGTTTACAAGTACCGTGCGAGCTGCAGGCAGGACACCGTACAGCTACGCACTGGCACGGGAAAAAATTGTTTAGTACGCAGAACCAGGCACACTTAGGCTGCGGTGCTGGCTGCGTGCAAGTTTACAAGTACCGTGCGAGCTGCAGGCAGGACACCGTACAGCTACGCACTGGCACAGGAAAAAATTGTTTAGTACGCAGAACCAGGCACACTTAGGCTGCGGTGCTGGCTGCGTGCAAGTTTACAAGTACCGTGCGAGCTGCAGGCAGGACACCGTACAGCTACGCACTGGCACAGGAAAAAATTGTTTAGTACGCAGAACCAGGCACACTTAGGCTGCGGTGCTGGCTGCGTGCAAGTTTACAAGTACCGTGCGAGCTGCAGGCAGGACACCGTACAGCTACGCACTGGCACAGGAAAAAATTGTTTAGTACGCAGAACCAGGCACACTTAGGCTGCTGTGCTGGCTGCGTGCAAGTTTACAAGTACCGTGCGAGCTGCAGGCAGGACACCGTACAGCTACGCACTGGCACAGGAAAAAATTGTTTAGTACGCAGAACCAGGCACACTTAGGCTGCGGTGCTGGCTGCGTGCAAGTTTACAAGTACCGTGCGAGCTGCAGGCAGGACACCGTACAGCTACGCACTGGCACAGGAAAAAATTGTTTAGTACGCACAACCAGGCACACTTAGGCTGCGGTGCTGGCTGCGTGCAAGTTTACAAGTACCGTGCGAGCTGCAGGCAGGACACCGTACAGCTACGCACTGGCACAGGAAAAAATTGTTTAGTACGCACAACCAGGCACACTTAGGCTGCGGTGCTGGCTGCGTGCAAGTTTACAAGTACCGTGCGAGCTGCAGGCAGGACACCGTACAGCTACGCACTGGCACAGGAAAAAATTGTTTAGTACGCAGAACCAGGCACACTTAGGCTGCGGTGCTGGCTGCGTGCAAGTTTACAAGTACCGTGCGAGCTGCAGGCAGGACACCGTACAGCTACGCACTGGCACAGGAAAAAATTGTTTAGTACGCAGAACCAGGCACACTTAGGCTGCGGTGCTGGCTGCGTGCAAGTTTACAAGTACCGTGCGAGCTGCAGGCAGGACACCGTACAGCTACGCACTGGCACAGGAAAAAAATTGTTTAGTACGCAGAACCAGGCACACTTAGGCTGCGGTGCTGGCTGCGTGCAAGTTTACAAGTACCGTGCGAGCTGCAGGCAGGACACCGTACAGCTACGCACTGGCACAGGAAAAAATTGTTTAGTACGCAGAACCAGGCACACTTAGGCTGCGGTGCTGGCTGCGTGCAAGTTTACAAGTACCGTGCGAGCTGCAGGCAGGACACCGTACAGCTACGCACTGGCACAGGAAAAAATTGTTTAGTACGCAGAACCAGGCACACTTAGGCTGCGGTGCTGGCTGCGTGCAAGTTTACAAGTACCGTGCGAGCTGCAGGCAGGACACCGTACAGCTACGCACTGGCACAGGAAATTTTTTGTGGAAAAATGGCACCAAAATTATTTGGTAGACTAGTGCCAAAAATAAGAAAAAGCTTAGGATTACAGCTCTGCGGAAAGCTGGGTGAACTAAGCTCTGAGGATGGTGCTGGATTCACTGTAAGGCTGCTCCTATCTCCCTTCCTTACAGTCCTGTACAGCAATCCTCCGTCCTGGTAGTTCTGAAAAGAACTTTTGGGTTATGTGTGAGGAATCTTGACTCCTACACTGCGTCCTGTTAGTTCTGAAAAGAACTTTTGGGTTATATGTGACTCCTACACTGCCTAACTGTCCCTAGATCTGCTCCAAGTCTCCCTGCACTAGGTCAGCTCTTCTCAGCAATGTGCCCAAAATGGCGGGGGCAAGCCTTATATACTGCCTTGCCTGTCATAGATGACATAGGCATCACGATGGACAGCAGCCAATCATAGTCCTGACACAACCAAAGCTGCTATGCCATTACTGACTATGATTGGCTATCTTCACAAGTTTTCTGACCTAACACGCAATGCTGACTAGTAACATAAAAGAGTCTGGATTCGCGAGTCCCGAATAGAGAATACAGGACTCGGAATCGCAGACTCGCTAGGATTCGGACTCGTAGACTCGCTCAGACTCGCTGCTGTTTGGGGAGATTCAAGCTATATAGCGATGTGATAGAGCGAGTCTAGCGAGTCTAGCGAGTGAGAGAAAGTAAACTATGACAAAACTAAGATTGCCATTCACTTGCATTGGACTCGTTACTGAGCGAGTATTCGCTCAAAGACTCGCCGATTCCCGAGTCCAGCGAGTCCCTTAAGAATCGCCGAGTAACGAGTCCTAGCGAGTAGACTCGCTCATCCCTAATTACTACATATATAATGTTGTAATTACCGTGAGCCATTTTAAATCTAACAAGAAAATGGTTTCGTGTCACAGATAAGCTGACCAAAAAGATCCCTCTACAATGGATAATGCCTCAATGAAGAGATTGGCCACTTAATACAGAAGGTGCAAACAATGCTGACAATGGAATCAATACTACAATGCTGACAGGGAAGACTCGCGTTGCGATAATTCTTTTCCTCCTCTTGAATTTGCAAATAAAGATCTCTTGATTTGGAATAGAGCTCGTCTACTTGACTGGAAATTTAAAGGGCCTGTCACACGTGTCAATGTCGCCCACGATATCGCTCATGCGTCACAAATTATTAATCGCCTGAGCGATGTGGAATTATCGCAGGTAAGATGTCACACGCGTCAATATGACCCAGCGATGCGGTGATGTCGCCATCTTGCGAGCGATTTTATTTAGTCGCTTGTACGTTGTCAAGATAGAAAATACGTCGCTGAGTTTAGAGTCACACGCAGCGATGCACAAAGTCTACTGAGCGATGAGCGACAGGTTTTACATCTGGCAGTGAAACCTGCGATCGGCGATCAGCGACATATTGCTGGTTGCATCGCTTGGTCACACGCTTCAATGTCGCTCCTGCGTCACTTTTACGTCGCTCGAGCGACTGAAAATTCGTGACGCATGAGCGACATTGACAGCGATATCGACGCGTGTGACATCCCCTTAAGAGTCCTATTTAAATGATATTTACACATAGAACAATTTTATCTTGGTTGCTTTGCCTTATCACTAATAATAACATCAGATTAACGGATTTAGGCCAGCTGAATAGCAATGCCTTCTCTGATCCTCTCTTCAAGCAAATCTTTCCATCTGCCTTGTTGAGATTTTCCCTCCATGCTTGCCACGTTAACAATTAGCAATAAAGCTTTATCCAATGCAGGCTTCTAGGATTGTTAAAGTGATAGTACAAAGACTATGAAGGACAAAGGAAAAAATGACGGACTATTGTGGCTCTGAGTTTGATTCATTGAAATTATCCATAACATCAATTGTCTAGTAAAAATCTACATTGGATTTTTTTTTTTAAATTGGCTCATGATGGTCCGAAAATAAAAAACTCCAAAGAGGTCCCACTCCTCCTCTGTACTGCTACTAGTACGCTATGGGACGGATCTCCAAGTATCCTCTTCAAAAAGGGTTGTCATATGACCACTGCAACCATTCAGTGGCTGCTGATTCACATTCTCTCTGAGCCAGAAGAAATAGTTTTCAGCCAGGGTCAGATTGCCAATCAACTTGGGCGACGATCCCATTGTAAAGCATGGAGCAGCCAGTGGCCCCTCTGTCCCAGGCATTACAGCTTCATGAATTACTGTGCAGCTGTCATGCTTGGGTCAGTGGAGCCTCTGGCCACTCCATGCATTACAATGTGATCATCGTCCATGTTATACGACAGTCTGACCCCGGTTACCAATGATTGGCTGCAGTGTTCTCACTACAAGAAAAGTAAGCTAGGTGGCCGGTATGGGACACTAACAGCAGTATGGAAGAATAGCAGTGTCTGGTAGGGTCTATTTTTTTTGTTTAGGACGATAATGGGCCTTTTTTTAAACTAATGAAATGCAGTGTGTAACCCCTTTACCAGTGTTGTTGACTTAAACATCAGTAATTAAGTGGCGCTAATAATGTAAATTGTACACAACTGTTGGAATCTCTGCACAATCAACAGGTATTTTGAACATGTCACATTTCAATGAATAAGTCGAGTGCACAATATCTGTCATGAGTGTCACAATATTACTAATGTGTATGTATGCCTCTTAATTAAGGCAGCTTATCAGTAATGAGTGAGCACTACCATGTTCGGGTGCTCCCAGAAAAATACTCGAGTTCCCCACTGACTTCCATTATACTCGGGTACTTGAGTTGCGCCAGTCTAAGGACCCTTTTACATCAGCGTTTTACGCTAACCGTGGCAGATACGGCGGATTTACCGCATCTGCCGCCTAATCGTCACACTTGCGGTTCATCTGCGGCAAGCCCCATGCAATGTCTATGGGGCTTGCGGCAGATGCGTCAAGTGCGGTATAGTTGCTTACCGCGTTTTTTTCGCATCCGCAACTGCCGAAACCGCAACTATACCGCACTTGCCACAAGCCCCATAGACATTGCATGGGGCTTGCCACAGGTGAACCGGAAGTTTGACGCCTAGGCGGCAGATGCGGTAAATCCGCCGCATCTGCCGTGATCAGCGATAAACGCTGATGTGAAAGGGGCCTAAGCATCCAACTGCTTTATACGAGTACCAAGCACCCGAGCATGGTAGTGCTCGCTCATCATTACTGCTTATGTTTTTGCTATAATGGCTTTAGGCAAAAACCGTTCGGACAGAAGGCCCAGATCACCATTGCTTTTGGCAGTCATGCTCTCCTAAACAATTTGTTGGGGCTCTTTCACATATTAGTTTTCTTTTGTTATGATAAGTGTGATATCTGCTATTTTTGTGGATAGTTCACAGACCAATTAGCATCAATATGCCTGCTCAAATGTTACTTTTTTGAGGAATGTTTCCTTGCAAAAAGAAAAATTGTAGACATACCCTACTTTTATCTGTGTTGCAAATCAAACACATTAATCTAATAAGTGCATGTCTGTGCAGGACATCACACAAAACATCCATGATCCATAGACTTCGATGATAGAAAGGTGCCATGCCATTTTTTTGTTAGGGGTAGGTACACAAAATGTCTTTTTCAGGCAGATCACACCTTAAGAAAGACTTAAAAACACACCATAAAATTTACATTGAAGAGCGATGTCAATACAGTATACTGTTCTCAGACTAGCTGACGCAAGAATGATGGAGAAGCCACTAGTAAAGCCACTTCAGGAATACTGCCGGCTTTTTTCTAAAGCAGTTTAGTTTGGGAAGGCTTGGCGATGGAGCTAGAATCTAAAATGCCTTTATACCGACATATGATCACAATACTGAGGCCAAAAGAACCCGGTTTCCTATTTGTTTTAGCAAGGCAGCCTGTAACGTATTGTGTACAATGTCAGCAAAAACAAGATGAGAACAAAGTCATAAGCCTCTTATATATACTAGATGACTTCCGGCTGAATGATGCTTTGGTAGATCCTTCGGCCAACAGTTATCTTGGCCGGCTCCAGAAACAAGATTGCTTGTGTGGCCAATCGTTCCCGTCTTCTCTGTGAGAAAGCTGCCGAACAAAGAACAAAGGACAAGAACAAAGCGAGTGGTAGTCCAAATTCGGACTTATTCGATTGACAACAATCAGTTGTCTGGTGCCCCATACACAATAGCCTGTCAGCCGAACCCATCAATATGTGGTTGGCATACTGGCTCAGAATAATGACCTAGTGTATTATACCTAGTGTATTATACTCCCTATTATTTACTGTGCCACAACGTTCGAACATAAGATGCAAACGTGGCTGATTGTAGAGATTGGTGGTCACAACTGAGTTTCTTTACAATGTATCTGTATGCTTGATGTAGACCCCTTATATCAGACTCATATCAAACCTACTGTCTCACCTCACCTGCTGTGCCCTATAGTAAATATTCCTTGAACATCGCAGTCAACTTGACTTGAGCCAGTTTATATTGGCCTTTTCAGATGAGAGAAAATTGGTGTCGGCAGGCTCCTGAGCACATTTTAATAATCAGCCTGATCATGGGTGCATGGCAGCTGCTCAATTAGACAGCGAATAAAAGGAGATGCCAGTAATGCCCTTAGATCTGACATAACGAGGGATGCATCAGTCATTCGGCTAAAAAGCTCATAAGGGCTCTATCAGCTGTGACACAGGACTCTGTCTTACGAAGAGCTAATGAGCAAACGTAGAAGCGTTAGCATTCTCTTCAGACAGTAACAAGTTGGAAATGATCTGCATTGTAGATGAAAATGTTTCAGCTCCAGACTACTACATGTGCATATTATTGAAATAACAAGCTAAGATATGCCAGCACTAAATGAAACTATGCAAGATGTTATCCATCCTTCTGTTTTTTGTAGAGGCATAATCATTAGAGCTTAGTATGCAAAGTCACATGCAGTCATTGAAGGCTGTGTAATGAGGACATCACTGCAAAGAGAATTAGTATTTAATTATTTTGTGCCCTTGTTATTGGTAAAGTACCCAACAAAGAGCATTTTGTGTATTATTTAAGAGTCGTTATTTTTCAAAGTGCATAACTACTTAAGAAGACACTCGAATCCATGTAGAAATACGATAACGACTTTGCGAGATCCAATTAAATAACGAAAAATGGATACTCCAGAAATGTAGACACAGGTATCAAAATAATACATCAGTATGTCAGAGCACAGGAATATATGAGTATAGTTACAAAATGTATTCTATAAAGTCTTAAAAGTGAGTCTCTTGCCATAGTCTACTGCTTTGTTTAATATTCACTTTCCTATTATCAGAGTGCAGAAAAACTCAGGCCAGGACTCTTAAAGTGGACTTCGGCGCTAATAAAGAACAGATAAATTATCTACCAGTCACAAGGGGCAACATCATTGTATAGAGTAGACCATAAAGCCCGCCACACACATTACAGTGTTGTTGGCCGCCAGTTATCTTGGCCAGATCTCACATACATAGAAGCTCTCATTCAGCCAAGCACTTCTGTTCTCTCTTTGAGAAAACCACCACCAGGCCTTGCTGGTAACAGCTTAAGACAGGGTGAACAAAACAATTGGCAGTACGAAATCAAACATGCCACTTATTTCCCCTTGACAATCATTTGTCCGGGGCTGTAAACAGAGTGTTGGCCAAACGTTTCAATTGGCAGGTTTGGTCGGCATTAGTCTAAAGTGTATGAGGAGGCGTAAATCCATTGCTTCACCTATCCACAGCAGGTGAAACAAATATTGAATGTGTCACCAATTTAAATATATTTCTAAAGGTGCTATTGACATGAATTTCTCACCATATGTTGGTAACGATTCATTAAATCCATACATGAAAAGAAATCAAACCATAGATGTCCATAAATTTAGTGGCGTAATAATGCGAACACAGAAAAAACTATTGAACACATACAGAAATAGAGGTGCAAAAAGCCACGAAAAGTCATGACACCAGATGAAATCTTAGTCATAAGAAAGCAATGCTAGTGAAATAATATCAGTTGGTTTCATTGATGGCCTTTAAAAAGGTGTCTCATTACCAAGGAACATCTATCTCTTGATGGGTAAAATCAGTGAGCTGTCTCAAGACCGTCGCAATCTTATTGTTGCATAACACACTGCATTAGTTACAGAAGAATTTCTAAAGTACTGAAGGTTTTGGTGAGCACTGTTGAAGCCATAATCAAGAAATGGAAAGAAATAATTTCATAACTAATCAGCCACAACCAGGTGCTCCCCGCAAGTGAGAAGAATTTTCCGAAGAGTTCTCCAAGAGCCAAAAACCACCTGCAGAGAGCTACAGTAAGGGGTACTTCACACACTGCAACATCGCTAGCGAAGTCACTGAAACATCACAGGTTTTGTGAAGTAACAGCGACCTCTCCAGCGATGCCACAGTGTGTGACATGTAGCAGCGATCAGGCCCCTGCTGTGAGGTCGCTGATCGCTGCACATCGTTCTGGACCATTTTTTGGTCCTTGGTCTCCCGCTGGTCAGCACGCATCGCTGTGTGTGACAGTGAGAGACAAAAGGACCAGCGACCTCACAGCCAGTGCCTAGCGCTGCACATTAGACACTGGGCACTGGAAACCAGGGTAAACACGTGGTAACTAAGCAGCGTGCGCTGCTTAGTTACCCGGTGTTTACCCTGGTTACTAGCATCCTCCCACTTAGCCCAGCCTGTAAGTGGGAGGACGCTAGTAACCAGGGTAAACACCGGGTAACTAAGCAGCGCGTGCTGCTTAGCTACCCAGTGTTTACCTTGCTTACCAGCGATGTTGCTTCTGGTTGGTCGCTGGTGAGTCTGCCTGTTTGACAGCTCACCAGTGACTTCATAGAGACTTTCCAGCAATCGCGGCCAGGTCAGATCACTGGTGGCATCGCTGGAAAGTCTCAGTATGTAAAGAGGCCCAAAGACCTGGAGACAGGAGGTACAATTGTTTAAAAGAAAACAATAAGTAATGTACTCAATCTCCATGGCCTGCATGCACGAACATCCCACCAGGCTCCATTGCTAAACAAAAAGCATGTTCAAGAACATTTAAAGTTTGATCAACAACAATTCAACGAGCCTGTGAAATATTGGGAGAACATAGTCTGGTCAGATAAGACCAAAATTGAACTCTTTGATGTTATAATACACACCATGTTTTAAGGCTTTTAACACCATATTATCAGTGAAGTTTGGAAGAGGGAACATCAAGGTGTGGGGCTGTTTTTCAGTATATGGCACTGACAAATTCATAAATTAAGGGAGAATAAATGGGCAAATGTATTGAAACGTTCAAGATAGAAACCTGCTGCTATCTACCATAATGATGAGGATGAAACGAGGGTGGACATTTCAGCAAGACAATGATCCCAAACACACAGCCAAGGGACCTCTCAATTAGTTTCAGAGAAAGAAAATAAAGCTTCTCCAATATCCCAGTCAATCACCTGACCTGAAGCCAAGAGAACATTTCCGGAAGGAAATAAAGCTCAGAGTTCACAGAAGGAGCCCACGAGGCCTTCAGGGTTTGAAAATTTTTGTGTGGAAGAATAAACCAAAATCCACCTGCAATGCATGCGACTAGTTTTTCCATACAAGAAGCACCTTGAAGCTTCATCACAAACTAAGGCTTTTGTATAAAGTATTAAATACATTTAAGTATGTTTAATACTTTTTCCCTTTGTCATTTCTTATTATTGCATATCACAAAATGTATGGACATCTGTAGTTTAATTTCCTTGCCTGCGAGGGTTGGATGGGTTGTTACTGACATCTGATGGGAAATCCATGTCAATTTAACCTTTAGAAATATATTTACTTAGAAAATTAAAGCCATATTAAATATGTTATTTACCCACTGTATGTGCCTGACATATCCCAAGTGGTCCAAAAACACTGTACCACATGGCTTATTGCACATACAAAGAATAATTTAGTAGGTTTTTTTGAAAGACATTAAATTGTGTATGGGTCCAACTGCAAGACCAGCACCATAACCCATTAACTGTGTATGTACTCACAGACATGGTATACAAGTGTGGCCGTGCCTGGCTCCATTGCATAGTCTCTTTAACTAAAAGGAAGGTGAGTTGCAACACAAGTCATATGTATAGTGACATATTTCTGTGTCTGTGCAAGCATGGTCATGGTGCTCATGGTTTGAACATATGATTGGTGCAACCTGTGTAGCTGCAAAGAGACCCAGTGGGTAAAAGAACCCACTTTCATCTTCAAATCAGCAAGCAGGTCCTGGCAGAAAGACAAAGAGGGGCCCATAAAATGATATTGCACAGAGATCATGCAAGTATAAGAATGAGCGGCACTCACCAAGATGATATCTTTGGACTCCTTATTTTCATATCATGAAATACAAGGATGGAATGCTGGCGTGCTGGACGTTCCCTGCATCTGCCGGCACGCCACCCATGTGTTACATAATATGAAAATAAAGAGTCCAAAGATATGATCTTGGTGAGTGCCGCTCATTCTCATACTTGCATGGTTGTTGTGACTTGACAGCAGGGGATGGCACCACAGAGAGCAAGGGTAATTACCAGGGACACTTGGGTCACTTCCCCTTAAGCATTAAGGATTTCCCCGCACATCCACAGTGTGGTGCAGGTCGTTCTACCAGTGTGGTGATATTGCACAGACACCCTCTTTAGTCTGCATTTGTGCCTGTGGTGCTCAATTCTATTCAATTGCCAGGATTCAAGAATCTACACCAATTTCTATATGGTGTATGAAACAATGGAGACAGAGTCTGAAAGAGAGGTCTTTGTGTATTGGGATTAAACATGGAATGACCTTGAATCTATATGTTATTTCATACAGAGCGTCATTATATAAAAATATTACCGTATATATTTTGTAATTGTCTTCAACTGCTTTTTACTGGAATCTGTATATGAAGCTTTACTGCCATCATGCCAGGCCTTCGTCCTCATAGTAGTTTGATGAACTGATTCATAGATATCCAGACAACCTTGGAATCCTTCTAACAATGTGTCTGCTAATCACATGGGCGTATGTACTATGAATAGACAATCTGGCATGGTCAAATATTGCTGAGAACCACATAATACGGAGAAATGTATAAATCTCTGAAGGGTTATTGTAAAAATGCATTTCCTTGAACATTTGAATGCATTTATACAAGTAATAATGTAATATCAAGAATCCTATATGAAGATCAGTCAGGCTTTATAACACATTAAAGGTGCTGTGAATTGTTGTATTATTAGAGTTATAAAAAAGATTGAATAACACAATGATGTCATAAAGTCATGGGGACATAGTAATCACAGGAGGCATCCAAGATGTCAGCCAAGGAAGTTCACCGTGCCATGGTTCAGCTGCCACAAAGTGCCAACATGGATGTGCACCAGGGTCTTTTCAACTGTTTTGCTCAACTCTATGTATTATCTGTTGAAGCATGAAATATAGTTTTAAAAATTTCAATTAAATAGCATACCGATATATAGATCTAACAAAGGTTACCTGGAAGACTAAAATATTACAGCATAAAGTGTAATTTGACATATAACTCAACACAAGTGTAAAGGTAAGTTATCTTCATATTTTTAAAGAGATATTCTCAAGCATGGAAGTCTTTCCTAATCCACAGGACAACTAGTCTTTTTATATGCTTAGTATCTCAATTTGTATATGTATTTCCTTAGCAGTAATGCATGTCCATATTCTCATATTCATTGTTCGCATGCCTTAGCATTTCAGAGTGCAGGTACCTCTTTATTATTTATATTTCATGTTCCGTATGCACCTGTTCACACTTGAATGCTAGGAAGTGCGGTAGTCTTCATTTAGATTATAGGGTCATGCCTTCTAAATGTGTATTCCTCCCTATCAGCCTTAGGCAATTATAATTCTTTATTACTAAGTTCCTAACCACCCATAAATTGGAGGGAGGTTTTTTTTAACCCAGAGAAAGACATTAGCTTAGGTAGGGACCCAGTGAATACATATGCTTTGATGTTGGCTGCTGGGCTCACATACAACTGGCCTTTTTTATATGCTAAATATTTCAGTTTATATATGTATTTCCTTAGTAGTAATGCATATTTATATTTCTATATTTCAGAGTGCCTGTGCCTCTTTATTTGTAATCAACAGGATAAGGGATATTTAGCAATTTGCGGATGTTCCAATCGATTGGGCCCCACCAATCCCGGGAATCTGAAGCTGTATTTAGTTGATCTTGAGAACTCCCATAAAAATGAATGGAGCAGCAGTGCGAATGATCGACCCCCACTTCATCCACACAAGGGTCATCATACCCCAGCTCTCATAATTGTTTGGGTCGCAGTAGTCAATTCCCCAGCAATCTAACAGTAATCCCCTAATCTATTGGTTGGGGACAATTTATAACCTTGGCAATACCCCTTTAAATGAGTTAACCTGTGACACGTTATTAAAATGATGCTTTGTGAGTCATGATAACCTTTGAAACATCACACGTATGCAATAATTAGGTGGCATTGTAACTTGTAGAAGTGGGTAAAGAAGAAAGGGAGCTGGTAAGGGAATTTAGAGATATTGGGGCAGAAGAAGCGGCTCTCAATATGAGAGAAAAGTGGAAATCATAATAGTAGGTGGTGCTGAGAGGAATATTTTGTAATACATGATCCCAAAGAGACAGCTGGATGATCTGAGCTTACATAAAATAAAGATAGTAGAGGGCCAACCATAGGGCTGTAGCAGTCTACATGTCCTCTAGGGTGTTAGAGCCAAAGGACCTTTACTAATTCCCACAGTTCATTGTGCACACCAAAGCGAGAACCGGAGCCAAATACTCCTAACATGCTCAATCACTTAGGGTACCGTCACACTTGGCGACGCTCCAGCGATGCTGACAATGATACGACCTGGTAGCGATGCACACTGCCCAGCGGAAGTGTGATGACCAAAAGATGGTCCAGAACAGTTTGTAATGATCAGCGATCTCACAGCAGGGGCCTGATCGCTGCTAAGTGTCAAACGTAGCGAGATCGTTGCTGAGGTCGTTGTTGCATCACAAAACTTGTGACTCAGCAGAGATCTCACTAGGAATCTCGATTAGTGTGACGGGGGCTTTAGGACTCATGAGTTAGGACTAAGGGGTACCTGGTAAACCAACACTACAAATGGCATACAGGATTGAGGAGACTATATTGTTGGCAATATATGAGCGCTAATAGTATTGCAATGTACAGACTCAGTTCCATGTGGTACTTCCAGCAAGTTATCATGTGGACTATGTCATACACATTTTAATCTGGTAAGCGTTATCTGGTTGTGGTGGGCTGAAACTACTGTTAATCCTTGTTTCCTAAAGAAGTCATGTCTTGAGTTTGTACCAAGTCTGCATCAAATGGTTGGACTTGACTATAACAAGAAAATAGGCTTGGGGTAAAAAAAGTTTTAAAAAAATTGCACCATTGCCATGATAGCATTCAAATGATCCACAACTCGAAGAAGAAAGAAAATCTATGCCATGCTAGATTAGAAGAACAATTACTAGATTGTCTGCCAATGGTCTCTAAAATGGTCTTTGATATCAACAGGTCTTCAGAATAGATGGGACGATAGCAACAACCAAGTAATCTATGGCAATCAACTTAAAAAGTTGCACTAGAATAAATCGTCCCACTGCAGGTAGATGCCATTTAAGGATAAAGTAGAGCGACCATAGGCTGAATTTTCATTTTCTGCCTAGAGATAAACCGCAACAATACAATATGTATAAAAAGGCTCCAGTTTATTATAGAACAGTTGTGCGCTAACACTTTATACCTTTTCATCATTACAACAATCTACTGAAGGCAAAGCTTGCGGCAGCTATTCAGTAAAGTCATGTTTTCTATATGCCTGTGTATGTGTGACCCACATGTACGGGTTAAGAACTGTACATTTCACAGTGTGTGTTCCATTCCTTGAAAGTGTTGAATGCTGAGAACCTCAAGGTAGAGCCCTGGAGAATGATATCCTGCCAAGAGTAGACTATGAAAACCGACTCAAATATCTCACTTTTAAAATACAAATATGATTACAATTTTTTTGAACCATTATGCTGGGATTGAAAACCTCTGCTGTATATTGCAACTTTTTATTTTATCTGTGTCTTTTCTTTCATTTATCGTTGCCCAGTGTATTAATTTGTCCTCAGAAAGCCAAGGAAGGTTCACATATGTGATAATCTTATCTCTGAACACAAGCTAACAAGTCAGAGACACTGCGCTGCAGAGTAGACAGAATAAAGGGAATGTGAATACATCGTGTTATAAAAACTAATGTGTAATATATGAATTTAAAGGGATTGTCCAGGTTTAGGATGCATACTAATGGTCACTTACTGACTACATGTTCTCATCCTCTCTCATGCGTTAAGTGAGGCAGAGTATGACTGCAAGCAGGGGCAGAACGATCGTGGTCGCAGGGGCCGCAGCCATTACGGGGTCCAGACGTACAGAGGCTGTGCCACCAGCTGCCTCAGCGACCGCTGATCCCTGCGCCGGGCACCCGATTTACATGACTGTGCGGCACTGTGCGGTAGCGTATACAGCTATGGGGCCATGTGTCATGGAGGGAGAGGAGGGAAGGGGTCGAGAGGGGAGACTCCCACTTCCTATTGATGCCACCTCTCCCCTCGCTTCCTCTTAATAATGCCTGCTTTCCATCTGCGTTCCACTGTGGAACGCATTTAGCAGGTTGGTACGCCTTCTCCACTCCACAGGCGGCACTTCCTGCTTTATGCCTTCCACAGTGAGGAGGTGCACATCGGCAACTCCTCCTCCTGAGTCTTCTCTTCAGTTTTTGTAAGGAGAATGGAGCAGCGGGGGAACAAGGAGAGGTAAGTACAGACTTATTTATTTTTAATAAGTGAGTGCTCGATGGCCAGAGGACTATGGGGGTGAGGGGGGTGCATGATCCCATATGGAGAGCTATGAGGCTGCACTATATGGAAAGCTATGAGGCTGCACTATATAGAGAGCTGTGAGGCTCCACTATATGGAAAGTTATGAGGCTCCACTATATGGAGAGCTATGAGGCTGCACTATATGGAGAGCTATGAGGCTGCACTATATGGAAAGTTATGAGGCTGCACTATATAGAGATATAAAGCTGCACTATATGGAGAGCTATGAGTCTGCACTATATGGAGAGTTATAAGGCTGCACTATATGGAGAGTTATGAAGCTGCACTATATGGAGAGTTATGAGGCTGCACTATATAGAGATATAAGGCTGCGCTATATGGAGAGCTATAAGGCTGCACTATATGGAGAACTGAGT
Source organism: Allobates femoralis (assembly GCA_033576535.1). Classification (NCBI taxonomy): domain Eukaryota; kingdom Metazoa; phylum Chordata; class Amphibia; order Anura; family Aromobatidae; genus Allobates; species Allobates femoralis. The sequence goes on from JARQOC010000008.1 coordinate 12,445,414, forward strand.
CTGCATTATACTGTGTAGAGGGATATGAGGCTACATTATACTATATGGTGGGATGTGAGGTTGCAGTATACTATATGGAGGGTTGTGAGGCTGCATTATACTATATGGAGTATTAAGGAGGTGCATTATAATAATTGGATGACTATTGGGGCTACCTTATGAATGGGGGACTATTGGCTGCATTATAATACATAGAAGACTATGGTGGTGCATTGTAATACATGAAGGAATACGGGGTTGCATTATAAGAATTGGAGAACTATGGTGGCATGAGGAGGAAGACCATATAAACCATGATGGGGTACATACAGTATATTCCACGATAAGGGCTATATTCCAGTAGGAGGACCATATATAGCAGGATGAGGGACATTAATACATAATAAAGGGGGAGAGGGGACAATCTGTGAGTCTTCAAAGTACTTAGAACGTTACACAGGGCCCATTCAGCTAACCAATGTAACACGGGGGGCAGGTCTAAATTTTGCACCAGGGCCCACCAGACTTCAGTTACGCCACTGGCTGCAAGTATGCAAATCTCATATGTGCAATCACATGACTGTACTACAAGTTGTCAAACCTAAGAGGTCTGCAGTCACTCTGCATCCCAAGCTTGGACAAACCCTTTAAAAAGGTATTCTGGGTAGATAAAAAATCTTGTAGTATGCCTGCACTCATACATTATGAAGCTGAGCTTCTTCATCCACTTACATGATCTTTAGAATGCTTTAAGTTGACTTTAAAAGCAGCTGCTCCTCATCCCCTCCCCTCCCATATGGGATGATATGTCACTCACCACTGTGCAGCTCCTTGCTGAATCAGTCAGTTTTCTATAATAGATGCTTCCGCAGTTCAAGAAAAGGGGAGTGACATCCCAGAGACTGCTTATAGCTACAGCCAGTCACTTCTCAAGGTATCTGTTTCTGTGCAGAAAAGAGAGGGCGTCTAATTGTGGGAAAGGAGATACCATGACACTGAATACAGCAGACAGCATCTGGGATGTCATGCTCCCCCCCACCCCCTGCCGGCCTCAAAGCTTTTATCAGGAGACTGATACAGCACGGAGCTGCACACAGGTGAGTGATGTCCTATACAGGAGAGTGGGGTTGAGGCGCAGCTCATATCAAAATCAATTACAATAGTTCTAAAGATCATAAAAGTGTATGAAGCAGCCCAGATTCATAGTGTATAAGTGCATGGACACTACAAAAATCTCCCCCCAGAGTACCTCTTCATTCCTAATTAGGACATGTGTGATAAAGCCCCATGATATTAAATAAATTACTGATAAATGAGGGTCCCAACCTAGAGAACCTGGCCCCAACTTACATTGCTGGGAATGGAGAGGTGGCTTTGCATGCCTGGCTTGTTTCACTTTTACAGGAATTTCAAAAATTGTTGAAAAGGCTCAGGAATACACCTTCAATACAATGGACAGAACAAATGAATATAATTATTATAGTAAAATGTGCTTCATAAAAAGAGTGATGGACATATTAGATTAGCACAATAAAATAAACCATAGAGGCCGATATGATCCAAAAGGAAAAAGTATCCATCGAGCGAGGAAGGAGATGTTGTAGTTGTATGCAGAAAAACTTCTGTTTAATAAAGCCAAAAATAGTTACAAAATAGACAGAACATAAGACCCCGACATTCCCCTACAAACTATGCATTTCGCCGGATGCCTTCTTCTCCAAAGAGCGATGGACACATTAGAATTGGCACAATAAAATAAACCATAGTGACCAATTTATGCCTAAGAGAAGCAAACAAGTGAAGCTTGTAGAGTAGTTTATGACTTTTATTCCTGAGAGTAAAGCATCTACATTACACAGGTCAATCTTTTTAACACTGCAAAATTTGGGTTTTTGATAGATAGACTGTTTGACAGGAGAAGCTGGAGATTTTTTTTATTCATATGAGGAATACTAATGAAACTGATCTCAAAAATTGACACACCCACCAAATACTGATGATAATCAAACCCAAAACATTTTTGAAGCTCAGTGTAAATGAGCCCCTCTAAATATGACCCCCTTGAGTGCGTGTCTGTTAGAGACTTCTCAGTCATTGGCGGTGGACATGGAGTAACAGGCAAGGACAGATGTATCAGTTTCCCATGCGATTCGGACTCCAGTGGCTTTTAAACTATGTGTTTTTCTGAAACACCGAAGCGTTTCAGAGTCATACATACCCTGCTGAGATCTGATACATGCTGCTCGTAGATCGGGTAGCATGAATCCCATTAAATGTATTCAACACCGAAACATATACCGTAATTCAGATTTGAGGTTTTACATCTGAATAACGGCACTTATTTTTCTGGTTCTAGAGAAGATATGTAAGAACACACAGACAGCTATGTATACAATACAATCATACATGTAACACAAATGATGATGTGCCTTGTGTGTGAAATTGCTCGTAACATTGTCCTTTCTTGAGGTCTGATGTTCACACCTTTCTACTTCCCACATCAAACAAGACACAATCAATGGGAAAATTGCACCTAAATCACTGACTACAGCTGTCCCAAGGAAGATAGAAAGTCATTGTGTTTTAGTTTTGCTTCTTTTGCTTTTCTATTGATTATATCAACCATCATGGTCAATAACTCTATAAAGAGGAAAGTGCACAAGTACTAATAGTAATATTATCTATTACTGTAAAAAATAAAGTAAAAGCTTCATAGCAAAAATAAAATAGATCTCTCTATGGCTTATGTTTACTCCCCTCCATGATAGGAAAATGTAAAAACTCTTTGTTTCTTATTGAAAATGCTATAGATACTAGGGGAATCTGGGCTGCAGGGGCCAACAAATCAATAGTGCAACCTGGGCGTCCGCATAGGGGTCCAAGAGGTAAAGGGGCCCTAGTCTACCTCCAAATCAGGAGGAATTGAGCATTATGATGAAGTATAGGATTGAAAGTGACCATACAGTAGCAACCAAAAGTTTTGCATTCTTTTAAAAAGTGTGATTACTTCTGTCTGGTTGTTGTGAGGCCATTTTCCTTGTGATGAATTGCTGGTGCATGAAATTGTCGCCATACAAGACCTTATTTTAACCAAAATGCTTCTGAATATACTTATCTCCCTAACTCATCCCAAAGGTGCTCTATAGGGTTTACATCAGATAATTGGTTTGGTCATTGCAACAAACAAAAATGTTTCTTTGCTAACCAGGTTTTCACTAAATTGAATGTGTGCTTAGGATTATTGTCTTGCTGGAATTTTCAGTTCCGCCTACTTTTTTATACCATGTGGCAGCAATATATTTCCAGTTTATCCTTGTACACGGTAGCATTCATATTTCCATCAATTAAATGCAGGCAGCCGATGGCAGATGCAGAAAAGCAGCCCCAAACCATGACATTGCTACCACCATGATTCACTCTAGGTGTCTGGTACTTTACATCATTACATTTCTAAATTGGTAGTACATATAGTGCTGCCATCACTACCAAGCAGATTGAACTTGGATTTATCTGACCACAACACCTTAAACCAATCTCTTTCCATTGGACTTTCCAGTTCTTTGCAGAGATAGCCTAGGGTCACACATGAGCCTTTAGTCCAAAAACTGATGCGTTAATGGATGCTGGACTCAAGACAGACTGCTCTGCTATGCGTTTTTTTTACAGGACACAAAAAATGCTGCAAGCAGCGTCCTTTGGGTGCAGTAAAATAATGCATGCGTGTTTTTTTAACATGGGGACCTATGGGAAATGCATCCGTTAACAAATGGTACATATAGGTAACATCCGTTAATGCATGCGTTTTTGCTAGTCATTTTTTTGGCAAAAAAATGACTAAGTTCAAACAACGCAGAGCTGCACAGGAGGGTCAAAGAAGAGCCTTAAAATAACGGATCTGTTATTGAAAACAGGGAAAAAAACTGATTGGCATGTGTGACCCTAGCCGTAAAAGGCTTCTTGACTGGAACTCGTGCATTCAACCCTACTTCTTTTAGTCATCACATGACAGTTTGGAGACTCACTTTCACCCATTATTCTTCATTGATTTGACACTTGACTCAGAGAACAGTTGAATTCCATAGCTATTTCTTTTTGGCTATTTCCTAACTTCACTCTCAGTATAATAAGCTTCCTGACATCTGGTGATACATTTGTCTTTGTTTTTTGCCATGTTTTAACCAAAAAATCGCCCCAAAAAAGAAAAAAAATTCAGGCAAAATTAGACTACCCATGACAAAATATGCCAAACATTTGACCCAGCAAATGTGGAAAACTGACAGCAATTTTCCTCCTTAGGCTACATTCAGACTGTGCATTTTTTTCTATGTTCTTAGCTGTGTTTTTGTTGTAAAGTCTGCAGAAAAATTGAATCCATTTTTTGTTATATGTTTTAAAAAAAAAAAAATGATCCATTTTTGGATCTGTTTTTTGATCTGTTTATGTGTTCTGCATTTTGTTCACCATTTTAAAGGAATCCTATGGAAAATGCAGGAGGAAATCGCCACAGAAATTGACATGCACATTTCTAAAACGGAGCTCTCCTAAAGTGAAAAAACGGATCACTTTAAAAGATCACAGTCTGAATGGCAAAAATGAAAACCCATAGACTTTGCTGGGATGTCATTTGAGTGATCCGTTTTCTGCAGTGCACTGCAAAAAAAACAATCAAAAAACGCACAGTGTGAATGTAGCCTTAGAGCTGACAATCATTTCCTTTTAGTTTACTAAAATCACCAGGAAAATGGCATCACAACAACCGGACAGGAGTAATCATCATCACACTTTAAAAAAAAAAAAGCACAAAACTTTTGGTCAGCGCTGGCAGACACAGAGAGAAAGGACCCTGTGCAAAAATAGTATATGGGTCATTTTCAGTCCAATAACTCATTAAAATGCACCTGTTTTGAAGGTAGAAATGGGCCCCATTAGAACTTGGGTCCCTGTGCAGCCGTACATGTTGCACCAATGATATGTCTGCCCGGTGGCGTAACTTGAAGCTCATAGAGCTTTCGCACCGGGGGCCCCCAATTAATGCAAATCTTTAACAGTATTAGACTTTTTCTATCAGCCAAAGGGACATTTGGGGTCACCTAGACTCCAGGGTCCGGGTGCAATTGAAACCCCTGACTGTACCTGTTATAGTTATGCCACTATGTCCACACCCGATATATTATCCTCTTCTGTCTGTATCTGCTCCTGCTTCTAATATATCTGTCATACGCTGATTTTCACTGACTCTCTGTAATCAGATGCCATTGATAGAGTTAAGGGCCCATTACACGCTGCGATGTGGCAGCAATCTGACTAATGATGTGGATCGCTGCCACATCATGAACTGATCGCTGGAGAGCTGTCACACAGGCAGATTCACCAGAGACCAGTGGACCAGCAACATCGTGGAAAAAAATAAAATATTCTTTCCACGATGTCTAGCTCTTGCTTCCAGGCTGCGGTAAGCGGGAGCAGGCTGGTAACCATGGTAAACAGCGGGTATCTAGGCAGCGCCTAGTTACCAAATGTATACCCTGGTTACCAGCTTTCTCCGCTTACAGGCTGGTATCCAAGGTACACAGCGGGTAACTAGGGACAGGATGGTGTTAGCAGAGTACTGTCCATGGAGTCTGTACCGGGGCCAGGTTGCTCCCACCCTGTCCGGATCCTCAGCTTCCCTCTCCTGTGCTGTGTGTGTTGCCCTGTTGCCGCTTCAGCTAGGCTGCTGGCCTGTCCCTCCTCACAGGTACCACATTTGCTAGGCAACTTGAGTCTTTCCTCTGTATTTCTGACCCCGCCGTGTTGCTTCGCTGAGGTACAGTGTAGATATATAACCTCCATTAGTCCGGTGTTTACTGTGCTGCGTGTTTCAGTCAGTTTCGGAGCCGGTATACGGTCTGTGTGCTCCTCCGGGGCGAGTTATGAGGTAACACAGTCTCCCAGATGTGTTCTCCTGTTTCTCTTACTCTTTCCCTCAGACCCTGGCTAGGCCTGGAAGTGGGTAGCCGGCTGTGGAGAGGCCTAAGGCAGACCCTTTACACCACCAGTCTTTCTTCCTCAGTCCTCCCAGGAACTGCACTAACTCCAACTAACTGTCACTGCCACTCTGAGGTAAACAACATTAGCTCCTCCCACCACTCTGCTCTTCCCCACTTCCTCTCCACACCAGAATATATAGGGAAGAAGCTTTAGCTCCCCCTTCTGGCCTGGAGGCGCTAGTGTAGTGTTGGGGTTTGTGTAGAGAGTTAACCCTTTGTGGTGTTACTGTGGCACATTAACCCATGGGGTGCTACAACTTTATGTTTGATTTTCTATCAATTATGTCCATATCTCTATTTTATCTTCACTAATAAAAAGAAAAGTAAAAAAAAAAGATTTGCATGGATAATAAGGCCATAAGGTGGCGCTGTATTGCTACTAATACAGAGACTTATTAACTAGTTGGACAAAAGTAAAATTGCAGGCCTCCTAATATAAATACGGGGGAGCCATGTATTATGTTGGCGCTGACTGTGAAGCATAACATAAACACTACTTACAATAATGCACATTTCCTTTTAATCAAACTGTCAGGGAAAGCAACAATCAATGACATTCGCTATGGAGTGATGTGGAAGTGAGCTATTGAGCCCAAGCAAAAGAGGTTAAAACAGATGTCAGCATTAGTGAAAAGGTGTGCCATGGGTGAGCAACCACACTTTATTGCAAATTCAATGTACCAAGTACAAAGTGACAATTGAAGAAGCTAATTTTACACTTTGCAAGCACCATTAGCTCTCGGCTGCTCGCTGCATACCTCGCTCTTTGAAATGCGGCAGGTAATTCCACTGACAGGATCCGTTGCTCCTTATTTCAACAATTATTTAAGTTAATCAGTTTAACCTATTCAATTCCCAACACGTTTTGCTTTGTTCATGATCAAGGCTGAAAAAAAAGAAAGAAAGAAAAAATGTACCCAAGCAAAGAAAAGCAGCGCAGTCAAGGACTCAAATGTCCTGTACGCCCCGCAGCTGCTAGGAAATGCAAAACGCGATGCAATTACAATATTTAATCTATGCTACATGTTTACAGCGCCATGTATTATAAAATGACAAACAGGACACTGACAGAGCAATATCTGTACATAATGTATTTAAACCCATATTTCAAAGCTCGTAACATGACTACATGCAAATTAATAAATCCGGCTTTCCAAATGTCACAAGCCCTGTGATTTCCTACCAGCCAACATCATTTTACCCAGGCAGCGAAAGTAACACAGTCAATCTCGCCTGAATTCTATCTCCCTTGATTCCTGCAGGGTCCCCGTGAGTTTATAAATTATATTCAGAGAGCGGTGTGCAACAGCCCTTTCGGGAGGTGTTTTAATGAAAAAAATTCTCCCATGCTGGAGCCGTATATGCTCTCGAGTGAGAAAGGTACAATCTGTTCTTTGCTGCATTTTAATGTCTCGTAATTAACACTGTCAGAATGTACATCAGTGACAGAACATGGCCATCTAGCAACAGCATCCGCACATTCACTTAACCCTCCGCAGTACTGTGGCTGGTACAGATAAAAAATAACCTTATTTTCAGAATATTAATATAATTATTGTGACCTGGTAACACAAATTGATTAATCAGAACATGATGATGCTATTCTGTTATTATTAAAAAGTGTGTCTGGGAAAAAAAAAATGTGCCTTAGCACTAACAGATAGAGATGAGCAAACCCCTGGAGGTTCGGGTGCAGGGGTTGCTTGTTCAGGACCCGAACATGACCCCCGTACGTTATCGCATGTCAATCATTGGCTAATTGGTTCAGCCAACTACAAGCATAACACTTCCAGGGGCAGGAGGGTGGGGATTTGTTTTTTTAAAATTTAGACATTATGGACAATTACTTGACTTTTAGAGCCAGTGAGAGCCAATCACACACAGCAAGCAGCTGGCACTGGCCCGACCACACAGCGTACAAGAGCACAGCGATCCAGGCTACAGCACTTTGAAGACGGTAATCCCCTAAAAACCAGCCCCGAATATGTTTGCACATCTCCACTAATAGGCAGATAGTTACCACCTACCTGTCTGTTGTGCCCAATGCCATTCTTCCCCAACACTCACCTATCTAAGAATGCTATAGTTGGCGATTCTGTAGCTTCCACTGACGCCACATCAATAGATAGGTGGTTGCTCTGCTCTAGTGATGGATGTTACAGCTGATGTCATGTTTATTGACAGATGGCTCTCCCAGTTAGGTAGCGGGGAGTCAGTTGTCAATCATCATGATGTATGCTGCCCTACCCTGTCTACAGAGCAGAGCAGATAAGAAGAAGCTCTGTTGTTGAAGCCATTGTATGCCTGACAGGAGTGACCTGTGCTCGATCTGTGCTAGCGGTGAATGGTGTCGAGCACAACAGGCAGACAGGCCAGAAATACCTGCTAAGACACATTTTCTTTTTTTTTTTTAATTCTGGATCTCCTCCATAAGTTTAGTATTAACATTTTGTGTTTCAGTTTGGAGCACAATATTTTACATCCACTTAAGGTGATTATGCCTCATTCATCTGTACAAACAATTATACGCAAGAACAAACAAGTTGGCACTATCCAGCCATCATACTGCTCAGGAAGGAGATGGGTTCTGTGTCCCAGAGATGAACATGCTTTGGTCCAACATGTGCATATCAACCCAAGAACAAAAGCAAAAGACTTTGTGAAGATGATAGCGGAAGCTGGTAAGATTGTGTCATTATCCACACTGAAACAAGTAGTGTATCAACATGGGATGAAAGGCCACTCTGCCAAGGAAAAGCTATTACTCCATAAGAAACATAAAAAAGCCACATTAATTCTTGCAAATGCACACAGGAACAAAGACCTACATTGTTGGAGCCATATGCTCTAGTCTGACAAAACTAATATTGAACTATTTGGTCAAAATAACCATTGTTATATTTGGAGGGAAAAAGGGAGAAGTTTTGAAGCCTAAGAAAACCATTCCAACTGTAAAACACGGGGGGGGGGGGGGCAGCATCATGTTGTGGGGATGTTTCACTGCAAGAAGGACTCGTGCACTTCACAAAATAAATGGTATCATGAGGAAAGAAGATTATGTGGCAAAACTGAAACAATATCTCAATATATCAACCAAGAAGTTAAAGCTTGGACAGAAATGGGTCTTCCAAATGGACATTTACCTAAAGCATACTGCCAAACTGGTTACAAAGTGGCATATAGCAAAGTCAATGTTTTGGAGTGGCCATCACATAGGCCTGATCTTAGCCCTATTGAAAATTTATGGACAAAGCTGAAAAGGCAGGTGCGAGCAAGGCGACCTACAAACATGGCTCAGTTACACCATTTCTGTCAGGAGGAATGGGTCAAAATTCCTACCAACTATTGTTAGAAGCTTGTAAAAGGATATCCAAAATATTTGACCCAAGTCATCTGGCGCAGAGCTCACATCATTTCCCCGACATCTCAGCTGATCTCATCAGCTGAGATGTCGGGCTTACAGCACCGATCGGATCCGGGATCCGATTGGTGCTGTTAACTCTTTGGATCCCAATGTCAATCACTGACAGAGGGATTCAAAGGTATAGTGGCGGGGAACGAGCTGTTCCCTGCCTGCAGCGGAGATCCCGCAATCTTATTGTGGGATCTCTGGCACTCACGTGACAGCCCGGGAACCTGGCTTCACCCCGGAAGCTGTCACAGAGCACTTCTGGTGAGTGGTTGGCTAGCGCTGCCAACCACTCACCGTCCGCAATTCTGACAGAAACCGATCTATCAATATGTAAAATCAATTAATGAGAGCCATAAACTGCGTGACGGAAAAAAGGTCTAAACGCCAAAATTATGTTTTTTGGTCGCCACAAACATTGCTATAAAATGCAATAACGAGTGATAAAAACTGCGGATCCCCCCAAAAATGGTATAATTAGAAATGTCAGCTCAAGGCGCAAAAAATAAGCCATCACACAGCCCAGATCCCGAAAAATGAGATGCTACGGGTCGCAGAACATGGCGCAAAAAGTGTGATTTTTTTTTTTAATATTCAGTGATGGGGGGCTGTGTCCCTATATCAAGGGTTGCATGCTGTAGGATCCCAGCATGGAGACCATATAGAGTGATGAGGGCTGCAATATGCCAGCATGGGGGCATATAAAGTGATGAGGGCTGCAATATCCCAGCATGGGGGGGCATATCCAGTGATGGGGTCATATCCAGTAATGGGGGATGCAAAATCCCAGCATGAGGGGCCATATAAAGTGAAGGGAGCTACAATATTCCAGGATGGGAGCAATATCCAGTAATGGGGGCTGCTATATCCCAGGATGGGGGCCATATCCAGTGATGTGGGCTGCAGTATCCCAGCATGAGGGGGCATATCCAGCGATGGGGGCTGCAATATCCCAGGATGGGGGCCATATCCAGTGATGATGGGCTGCAATATGCCAGGATGGGAGGCATATTCAGTGAGGGGGGTGCAGTAACCCAGGATGGGAGGCTATATCCTAGGATGGGAGGTTATATATCAGGATGAGAGGCTATATGTTAGGATGAGATGCTATAAACAAGATGGGGGACATATATTACCTGGTTGGGGCCAGGGATGGGGATATTACCACCATAACAGCACAACAGTCTCAGCATCCCCCCCCAATAACAGTTAATTATAAGCACATTTTTACTTAATTTTTTTTCACTTATTTTTATCCTTTAAAGTCTGGGTGCGTCTTATAGTGTGGTGCAGACTTATAGTCTGAATAAAAATTATATATATATATATAATATACATATATATAGTACATATATACACATATACTCATATATATTCTCTGTTAGGTTCTGAAAAAAATAAGACCTGAGAGTCTATCAAGATGATTGCCTCGTCATTCTTGGAGTAAATCCTGCTGAGCCAGGTATGTGTCAAGCATTTTCCTTCTTCCCTGCCGTTCTCAATTGGCCATTCTCCATGAAGATAGGTGGCAGAGATCCATGGTTTCGCTTCCTTTCTCAACAAGAGATACAACCGTTTTTCTACTCTCCTCTGAGCCCTATCAGAGGCCAGATATAAAGATGTGTGATAGACCACCTACAGGTTCTAATACCAACAATTGTAGCAGGAATGAGAAAATACAATCTGTAAAGTATAAAACGACAGTTCCATGGAGTCTCCAAATTTCCCAGCTGCATATCCTTTCATAGTAAGATAACCATAATTTGGGTCATTTCTCCGGTTCCCATACAACAGTCTTTATGCAGCTTGATCATTCACAAACAGATACATGTTATGGGATAGAAGACGCAAACAGACCTAATTCTACCTTAACTGTTAGGCTACTTTCACATTGCGATTTTTTTCATCGCGATGTATGTATATACATTGCGAAAGTGAAATTACACGGTAATGAGCAGTTTTCGTGTACTGAGCATGCTCACTACACTAAATTCAGGTCCGGGAAACTACTGTTTTTTTCCTAAACCCGCGCTCCATAGGCCCCCATGTTATTTGCCGCGGACCACGCCAGATTCGATTGTGTCCAATTTGTTCCACTGAGCCCAAAATTGTAGCAGTCTCCGAATCTGGGTCCAGCAAAAAATCGGACACAATCGAATCCTTTACAATTTAGACACAATTAGATGGCCATACAGGACCAATCCGTGCCCATACGGATACATGGGGGCCAAATCGGATCCGTGGCTATCCACAAAAATCATGATGTGAATGCATCCTTAAAGTATCTTGTTTTTACAACAAAACATAAGATCACAATTTCTTAGGATCTTCAGTTATACAAAGCAATAATGAATGATTCTGTGACATCTTTAATATGGGAACACAACAGATGGCTTGCACAGAAAGTGAGACAGAGAGCAGCATATGTGTCGAATGCAGCATTAATATGGACTATCAGTAGAACTCGTAAGATATATGTTATTATCTTTATGTAACCTAGTAAGTAATAAAAGACAAAGAATAAAGAATTGTAAAGCTTTACTATACCAAGCATACTACAAACCAGCACCAGCACTGAAAAGATTACTGCCACTTTGTTCTTTAAAGAAAAAGTCATATTCCTGAATGAATAAGCAGAAACTTACATATGTCAACGGCTCATTGATTTACATTCTTCTAGCATTATGATCCCATTGCAGCTCAATCAATTGAAATTGAACCTACCACTTTCAGTCACTGGTTAAGGCCCATTGTTTCCTTTAATGCACCGACAACCTCATAATCCCCTCGAAGAAGATAAAGGGAGTTTGTCTATAAACACATAGATGCCATGGTCACTACTGACAACAACATGAAGGATATTAAATAACCCTGATTTGTATGTAATTGTTTTTGAGGCAGATTCAGGCGGGTGTCATCTGTATTACACAGCCAGCACCAGTGATGAATGGAGGGGATCAGTCAACTTCAATGAACTTGTTCTGGCTTTCACCTTACATACAGTGTACCCAATAGGAGGAGAAAATGACAATACAAAAAGTGTAGACTTTAGAGAATGGCAATCGAAAGATATGACGTTTCAGTCTAATCATAAGACCTTCTTCAGGCTTGACTGCTAAAGAGATGAAGGAAAAAACAATGATGCGTGCATAGTGCAAAGTGAATAGGGGACTACCACCCTGGTGATGTGCGCACTTTGTGACATATCACATGACTGTCACGCTAGTCCCCTGTGTCTTGGAGAATAGTGACAAGTTTGGGCTCAGAGTTTCTTTGCTTTGGGAGTCTTTGGATATTAAACCTAGTTAATACCATGTTTCCCTGAAAATAGGGCGCCCCCCAAAAGTGAGGCATGCTTGGGGGGGGGGCGCCCTACCTTCTAATATAAGGCACCCCCCGATTATAGGGCGTACCTTGCGGTGCTCTCCGGCGGTCCCCTGCTCTCCGAAGGTCCCCCGCTCTCCGGTGGCCCCCCCGCTCTCTGGCAGCCACCCCCCCGCTCTCCTGATTCCCGCTGTAGCTGCCAAACTCCGCCCAGGTCAGGAGCCCTGCGCCAATTACAGCGCAGGACCTGTGAGCCAATCACAGCCCAGGAACCGCAAGCCAATCCGCGGCCAGCTGACGTCGCGCATGGCCTCTGATTGGCTAGCGGTTCCTGGGCTGTGATTGGCTCACGGTTCCTGCACTGTAAATGGCGCAGAGCTCCTGACCTGGGCGGAGTTTGGCAGCTACAGCAGGAATCCGGAAAGCGGAGGCCACCGGGCAGCGGAGAGAGCGGGGGCCACCGGAGAGCGGAGGACAGCGGGGAGAGCGGGGGCCACCGGAGAGCAGAAGCCACCGGACAGCGGAGGCCACCAGACAGCAGGGAGAGGCGGGGGCCACCGGAGAGCGCAGACACCGGACACACTGGACCGGTAAAAATTGGTTTGTGTGTATGGGTATGTGTGTATGGTTATGTTTGTGTGGTGTGTATGGGTGTGTGTGTGTGTGTGTGTGTATGGGAGGCTGCATTGGGATATGCAGTGGGTATATAAGGTGCCCCCCCCCCCCCCCCCCCGCAAATAAGACATGGTCCATCTTTTTTTTTTTTTTTAATCATATAGATTTTTATTAATTAAACCAGTCAGGATTACACAAATGCATTGAGACAACATGTCCCATTTTCACATGAACAATTGAACTACAGTCCCAAACCCCACCCTCCCTTCCCTCCCTCCCACCCGACAGCTAGCTCATTACACAGCAGCTCATAATGACATTTAGCAAGTTAATCATCAATAAGGCACATCAATTATATCGCATAATCAAGTCAATTTGTACCCGGCACAGTTTAAAGACAGATTGCCTCCTCTCATCTAGAATTCATCCAGGGTGACCACATTTTCTCAAATACCGCTATTTTTTCTCTTTTCCCATAGATACCCTTTTCCATATGCATTAGACTATCCACCTGTTTTATAAATTCCTCTCTGCTTGGGGGACATCTCGTATCCAGAATTTTGCAATTATTTTCCTTGCTACAAAGAGCAATTTTGCAATCATTATTTTAAATGTATTTTCAATATTCACTTCCTCCACATACCCCAGTAAGCAAACCATCGGTTCTCCAGGCACCTCACACCCATATACTCTATTTATTCGGTTAATTACCGCCGCCCAGTATGTGGATAATCTTGGCAGGACCACATCATATGGAATATGCCCGCATCAACTCCTCTGCATCTCGGACATTCCGAATCAACCCTCAGGCCTGCTCGGTGCATAACCATTGGCGAGCGATATACTCTGTGCACCACATAGAGATGCGAGAGCCTAGCCGATTCACAAATAGATAACTTAGGTATATATTCCAGGATGCTAGTCCACCTATCATCCGGTATGTGTCCCATTTCCTCCTCCCATTTCGATCGTGTCTTTATAGGAAATGAAAGGAGGAATGTATGCAAGAGATCCCTATATGTGCATGATATCACTCCAGTCGTGAGTCCCTCATGACAAACATAATCCAGGACAATATCATCCTGTATTTGTAATGCACCGGACTCACCCTGTTTACTTACTGCATGTTGTATCTGTAAATACTGAAGCCAACCCGATTCCGGGAGTCCAAATTCCAGTTTTAGTTGTTGAAAGGTCTTTAGTCCCTGTCTATCCATAATTTGATGCATATATATAATGCCTCTATTTTTCCATTCCGTGAGTCGACCCATTTTAATTAATTCCGGGAGATTCCCATTATCCCATATGGGAGTGTATTTGGTCAAATTTGTCACTCCTCTCAATTGTTTAAGTTTCGTCCATACCTTCTGTGCAAGGTCAAGCGTAGGGTATGTCTTCCCCAGTATACCTATAGACCCATCCTCAAGTCCATCAGTCAAAGGGGATTTACCAGTTATGTTTCCCAATATTTGCATACCATGGCTGTTTTCCGATTTACATGCCCAACCCCTCAAGTGCTGACTTTGAGCTGCCAAAAAATAAATCCCAGCATGGGGCAGTGCCAGTCCCCCATCATCCTTTGGTCTTTGCAGTGTTTCTAGCCGAATCCTAGGCTGTCTCTTCCCCCAAATTAATTCCCGGAAAATGGCATTAATAGGCTTTAGTCTGCGTTGAGGAATCCATAAGGGCGAGTTGTGCAGTATATATAGTAATTTGGGCATTAAGATCATTTTGATCAAGTTAACTCTCCCCACCACGGATAAACATAGCTTATTCCATGTTGTGACCTTACGCCTCAGCACCGTCAGTAACGGGACAAGGTTTAATTGCAAATAATCCGTGATGGGCAAAGACACCCAAATACCCAAATACTTGAACTGTTCCACCCTACTCAGTTCTCCCGAGTCCACTTCCACTTCTGTGCCTATCTCCTCTTGATCTACTTTAAACAGACTGGACTTATTCCAATTTATAGTGAGACCCGAAAGCTTCCCAAAACTCTCAATGGTCCGCATGGCATGACGCAACGAAACCCCGCTGTCCTCCAGAAACAGCAAAATGTCATCCGCGTATAACGCGACTTTTTCCACATATTCCCCGAATTTAAACCCCTTTATATCACTGGAGTTTCTTATGGTAGCAGCTAGAGGTTCCACCGCAATGGCAAACAGCAGGGGTGACAGCGGGCACCCCTGTCTGGTACCTCTCTGTAGGTCTATCTTTTTAGAGATGGCCCCATTCACTCTAATTTTGGCAGTAGGTTGGGCATACAGGAGTTGTATCCACGATGTAAATTGCGGTCCAAATCCCATATACTGTATCACCCTCCACAGGTACCCCCCACTCCACACTGTCAAAGGCCTTGCGGGCGTCAAGAGACACTATAGCCCTTCTACCCATATTGTCTGACGGCAGCTGCAGATTCAAAAATAATCTTCGTAAGTTTGTCGCCGTAGATCTATTTGGCATAAAGCCGGCCTGATCTGGGTGTATTAAGTGTGAAATCACCTTCGTTAAACGATTTGCCAATACTTTTGCAAGAATTTTAACATCTGCCGTCAGCAATGAGATAGGCCGGTATGACTCTGGGCTCGCAGGGTCTTTACCTTCCTTAGGGATTACTACTATAGTTGCCTCTCTCATGGATGTAGGTAATACCCCATGTTTCTTAGCCTCCACATAAACCTCCAGTAATCTGGGTAAAAGAATTTCTTCTAATCTCTTATAGACTTCCGCTGGGAGTCCATCAGACCCCGGGGCTTTTTCATTGGCCATGCCATGCAGTGCCTCCCCTATTTCGTCCACCGTTATAGGTGTCTCCAAATAGGCCCTATCCTCCATTGATAAAGTAGGTAAAGATGCTGCAGTCAGAAATGCCTCCATCTCTCTTTCATCTGATCCTACTTGTGAAGTATATAGATCCCCATAAAATTGCACAAATATCTCCAAAATGTCCTCTGTGTTCGTTTTTCGTTCTCCCCCCTTGCCCATTAAACAATGGACAAACTGGTTCCCCCTCTGTGCTGCTGCTATGATGGATAATAAATGACCCACCTTCTCCCCCTCTTCAAAGAATCTTAATTTCTGAAATGCCAGTTTCCTATCTGCCCTTTCCATAAGGACTCTATTCACCTCCTCTTGTGCCTCCCGTAATATTTTTTTAGAATGTGCATCACTCAGACTTGCTGCCTCCATTTCTGCTCTTTCCAACTTCTGTATACTTTCTTTTTCCTTCCGTTTATTTTGTGATTTACACCTGCAGATATCCCGAAACAGAATTCCCCTTAGGTATGCCTTCATGGTTTCCCAAACTATCAGTGGATCCGCACTTCCCTCATTATAATTATAAAATTCCTCTAATTCCCTTTCAATTTTGACCATATCAATAGTGCGCAGCCACACTGGGTGTATTTTCCAGTCTCCAGCCATAGTCCCCACTGAACCCGGTCGTCTAAGGGAAACCAGAATCGGGCTGTGATCTGAAACCGCTCTGGCTAAGTATTTCACCTCCCCTACCAGCCCATCCAATAGACTGTTTCCCAGGGCCATGTCAATACGTGAAAGTGTGTCATATGATGTCGAAAAACAAGAGAAACATCTCTCCTCTACATTTCTGACCCTCCAAAGATCCGTCAACCCCATTTCTTGTATCAATGAACCAAATGGGGTCAGAGTATTTCTACTAACCCCCCCAGAAGTGACGCTCCTGTCCCACCGTGTATCCATCACATTATTGAAGTCTCCTATCAACAGAAATGGCATTACCCCTCTCCTTTCTGCCGTCTCTCTTATCCTCCTTAATTTAGTACTAGAATATGGCGGAGGGATATATACTGCCACAACACATAGTAATTGTCCAGACAGTCTACAAACCACCATCACATACTGTCCATCAGTATCTGTTTCCACTTCTATCTCCTCATATTGTGCCGATTTATGTATTAATATTGAGACTCCCCTAGCATAGGAAGAGAAAGTGGAGTGGTATGCCTTCTGCGCCCACCTTCTATTCAAGAGATCTACTGTATCAGCTGTCAAATGAGTTTCCAGAAGGCATATCACTGATGGCTTACGGTCCAGCACGTATTGAATAACCGCGGCTCTTTTTGACTTATCCGAGAGCCCTCGTACATTCCAGCAAATAATATTATTCCGTTCCCCCATCAACCAAGATAATTTGTGTTCGTTTTGCTGCTGTCCCTGTGCTTAACTGTCTTCCCCCCTCCTCCCATTTTCCCTCCTCTGTCCTTACCCACCCCCCTTTTCTCCCCCAATCGTCTGTGTAGTACTCTCATCGAGAGTGGGGTCTCCGAACCTTGGACCCATTACCACCGAAGGACCCAGTACCTGCCATCTCCCATCTTGCAATGAGTATGGACAATACCTTTTCCACACCATCTTTGGTGCGTTCTTCCCCCGCCCGCCCGTGCCCGCTTAAACACCATTTCCAACCTGTATACTTGAAAATTTAAATATTCTAGTAACAGCTATTACCTTAGAACCGCATAATATTTAAACAACAATATTTATCAAGTATTCCCAACATTCCCCTGTCCCCCTATTACGCTATTATCGTCCCCCTCTCCAGGCTTATCACACCGTTTGTCCAACAGGACCAGGGGTGCAGAAAAATAACGTCCAAAAAGAAAAACAAGAAAGAGGAACAAGAAGAGTCATCAGATCTATCGCCCCCCTGCTTGTCATCTGTCCAGGACAAAAAACACAGTTGCAGAGTCAGTATCCAGACGTCCATCTGTGTCGTCAACACCTTTTCAAAGTCACATCCAGGATTCTCATAGTTCAATCACATTCTTCAGCTTCCCTGATACGCCTTGTGTTAATATCCAGCCATTGCGAGGCTTCCTCAGCATCCACAAAAAAGGAGACCTTTCCCAGCGCCGTCACTCGCAGTTTTGCTGGGAAGATCATAGAATATTTTACGTTCAACTCTCTCAAACGCTTCTTTACAGTGGAGAATTTCATTCTTTGCTTCTGTACCACCACCGAGTAGTCAGGGTATATGGCGATCCTGTTACCATTAAGTGTAAGCTCCTCCATATCTCTGGCCTTCTGCAGAATGATATCCCTGTCTCTGTAGTTAAGGATCTTTGCGAGAATTGTGCGGGGGCCCTTACCCGGCGGCTGAGGCTGCATAGGGACCCGATGTGCTCTCTCCACAGCAAACAGTCTTGTCAGAGTTTCAGAGCCAAATTTCTCTCCAAGCCATTTTTTCAATGAACTCAGTGGGGTTTCTCCCCTCAGCCTTCTCAGGGATGCCCACTATTCTCAAATTGTTTCGTCTGGAGCGATTCTCCAAATCGTCCGTTTTTGCAGCCAGCTCAGACATTTGTTGGATATACTTTTTCTCCATTTTCTGCATTTTTGCTATATGATCCTCTGCTGTGCTCACTCTTTCCTCCACTGCACCGGTCCTAGTGTCCACTTTCTTTAAATCTTTCTTAATTGTGGATATCTCTCCCTGCACTCCTAGGACCTGCTGTGTCAGTGTCTTCAGAGCTTCCTTGCAATAGGACACCACTGCAAACACATCCTTCAATGTGGGCTCTGCTAGCACAATGTCCTCTGTCTGGGTCTGCTCGGCTCCCCCAGTGCCTTTCTCCTGTGTGGGCCCCTCCACTTCCTCCTCTTCTTCCCTCAATCATGGGGGATTCATCCTCCTCCCCAGCCTCCTCACCTCCATCTTCCATCCTTCCAGCACAGCTCTCCTCTTTCCTTGCGAATTGGGCAAGCTTCTCTGCAGCCGCCATACGCCGCTGGCAAGCAGCGTTTGCCTTCTCCGCCTCCTCTCTCTTGTCGGCGCCATCTTGGAGGCCCGTGGTGTCTCCCGCGCCCGCGTCTTTCTGACGGCGGCGAGTCATATTAGCGGCTCCGGTCTGCTCCCGCTGCTGTGCTGTGTACCGGGGATCTCCGGTCACCGTTCCAGGGGGTCAGGAACTTCTTCACAGGCTATGTATTAGGATTAATGGCGGGCACTCGGCGGGAGCTCTAGGAAGTGCGACCGCTCACATCTCCTTCCAGGCCACGCCCCCCATGGTCCATCTTTTGGACCTAAAAAAAAATATAAGACAGTGTCTAATTTTCGGGGAAACACGGTATCGTTTGGCACACTGTGGGTTAATGTCAGTTTTGCTTTTAGCAGCTCCTTGTAGATCAGTTTAGGGACAGCTACTTTGAGGCCACTCCCATCCCCTTCAAATAGTCACATGACCCATTTGCCTCCTGTGTGGAAGGAGCTACTACTGATGCTGACTTGTCTGCTGCCTAGGGGTTTGGTCGCAGTTGTGAAGTTGGAGTAGATTCTTTGGCGTTTTCCCCTGTCTTTCATTCCCTTCATGTAGTATTAGTTCAGCAGTGGAATTGGCGCTGTTGCCGACCATCTTACTAGGGTAAGATCAGGGCTAGCAAGAGACTAGGTATCCTGCGAGGGGTGAAAAAAATCCATATAGGGACACCAAAAGATCGGGTACATCCTTTGGTGTGTTCAGGAGGTGTCCCTTCCCCAGTTCCCCACTGTCAGAGCCAACATACTTATTGTGTCCCTGGTGTTTCTTTGTGTGTTGTATTGGGCGCCTGACATCCGTTGGTCTGTGCACCACTTTCACGCAGTTTATTTGGACATTCACCTGACAATAACCATGGTAGTCTATAAACCAGAAGTGGTTGAAATGAGAATCATCTAATATTTTCCCCAATGACATTTCTGGTGATCTCTATTATGAGTGCAGTGTTAGAGACTATGAATTATGTAAACCTATAAACAGTATTAAATTTGGGGTCTTCACTGAATGTTGCTGCCTATCATCAATTTCCAGCTCATAGACCAACTTCTGACATATGGCCTTTTCAACTACTAAGAAGATTATTATGAAATTGCTGAGGTTGAGTGAACAGACTAAATAATTCTGAGAGCCCACTCCCCCACTAAGCAGAGCATGTGCACATCCATTTCTTCCACTACAACATTTTTATTCTTAGGGTACCATCACACTTGGCGACGCTCCAGTGATCCCGACAACTATACGACCTGGTAGGGATCGCTGGTGCGTCGCTACGTGGTTGCTGGTGAGATGTCAAACAGTCAGATCTCACGAACGACGCAGCAACGATACGGTGGTCTTTGGGAATCTGTCACCCTCAGGCGTAGTATTGAGATCGTTAGTCGTTGTCAAACACAGTGATGCACGCTGCCCAGCGGGAGCGCAACGACCAAAAAATGGTCCAGAACGGATTGTCACAATCAGCGATCTCACAGCGGGGGCCTGATCACTGCTAAGTGTCACACAAAGCGAGATCACTGCTGAGGTCATTGTTGCGTTGTGACTCAGCAGCGATCTCACTTGCTATCTTGTTTAGTGTGACGGGGGCTTTACACACAATCCATAGCATCCGTTGGGTCTTTAGTGTTATTCATTAACCAACGCTATAAAAAAAGACCCTGGATGGCAGTGATTGGCTACCATATCACCTCTGAATGGGGTTGACCATTGCTGGACTTTTCAAGCCAATGATTGTGCAAACTAGTATTTCACTGCAGGATCCACCAGAACTCTGGTGGGACAACTCAATTCTGACCATAGGAAAGCAATGTGAGGAACTGCTTTCATTTTTCATCATTTTTCAATCAAATGTGAAATGTGAAAATGTGTTTCATGAGCCTGCCTATTACATAATATTATTCATTACATTGACGCAATAAAGTGACATGAAAGTCCTAACTTGTGAAGGGAATGACGCAGCCCTTATCTCACAGTGTTCACATGACTTTGTATGGTACATTTACTGTTAAAGCACCACTCCAGTGAGGGAGGTTTTCAGCACGAGTGGTGCTTTAAATGTAAGCCCCCAACCCCGTCCTATGCTGACCTTCCATTGGCTTAAGTTTTTCGGTGCCATTCTGGTTCCATGGTCCCATTTTGTGCCTGTAATTTCAGAATGCATCTCTATGAGAGCCATAATGAAGCTCTCATAGACTTGAGTAGTGACCGCTGGTGTGCTCCATGAAGCAATAGGGTTGCCATTGGGTCACAAATTACAAGAGACCAAACAGAGCAAGGCTGGAAAAAGGTGAAGCCACCGGAAGATGAGGATCAGACAGGGGGCAAAGACATCTACTATATAATTGCCGTAGCACGTTTTGTGTCGGACCCCGGCACGCCGTGGATATGTCACACTCTGACGTCACCACGGCGAAGCATTGGCCGCGTAGCGGCCAATGCGAGTCGTTAGCTGCGCGAGCAATGGCCGCGAGGCCATTGCGAGTCGCTAGGTTTGTGCGAGCAATGGCCGCGAAGCGGACATTGCGAGTCGCTGGCCGAAAATAGAACCAGAGGCTCGGCCACAAAGCTAGCGATTTCCCGCTCAGGTAGCGAGTCGCTAGCCTCAGCGGGAAATCGCTAGCTTTGTGGCCGAGTCTCTGGTTCTATTTTCGGCCAGCGAATCGCAATGCTCGCTTCCATAAGGATTACCGCAATCGCGCCGCATTGCGACTCGCTGGCTGAGTGCGAGCACTTGCGGCGCGGTTGCGGTAATCCCCATAAGGATTACTGCAATCGCGCCGCATGGCGAGTCGCTGGCTGAGTGCGAGCACTCCCCATAAAAAAATATTCTAGACACCCGATGCATTTGCATCGGGCTCACAGCTAGTCTACTATATAATTGCCGTAGGCATTTTCGTGTCGGACCCCGAAAACGTGCCGTGGATATGTCACTATTGTGACGTCATCACGGCGAAGCATTGGCCGCGTAGCGGCCAATGCGAGGCGTCAGCTGCGCGAGCAATGGCCGCAAGGCCATTGCGAGTCGCTAGCTTTAGTGCGAGCAATGGCCGCGAAGCGGCCATTGCGAGTCGCTGGCCGAAAATAGAACCAGAGGCTCGGCCACAAAGCTAGCGATTTCCCGCTCAGGTAGCGAGTCGCTAGCCTCAGCGGCAGGGGCGGGCTGGCCCAGGTGGCAGGGGGGCAAGTGCCCCCTGGGCTGGTGGTATAGTCCACCACCTAGGGCCGCCCCCTCCAGAAACGGGCCGGCCGCGGTTGTCGCTTTGCGGCCGGCCGCGGGTGTCGTTTTGCGGCTGGCCGCGGGTGTCGCTTTGCGGCCGGTCGCGGGAGCCGGTTTGCGGCCGGCGCGGCACCATGCAGCTGGAGTAGGTAAGACTGATAGCATCCCCCCCCCCCCCCATATCTCGGGCTGGCACTGATAGCACCCCCCCCCCCCGCTTCTCAACTCAGGCTGGCACTGATAGCACAACCCCCCCCCCCCCCCGCTTCTCAACTCAGGCTGGCACTGATAGCACCCCCCCCCCTCCCCAACTCAGGCTGGCACTGATAGCACCCCCCCCCCCCCCCCGCTTCTCAACTCAGGCTGGCACTGATAGCACCCACCCCCCCCCCCCCCCCCCCCCCCCGCTTCTCAACTCAGGGCCGGCAAGGAGAATCTGCCACCCGGGGCTAGAGGCTCCAGCCAGCCCCTGCTCAGCGGGAAATCGCTAGCTTTGTGGCCGAGCCTCTGGTTCTATTTTCGGCCAGCGACTCGCAATCCCCGCTTCCATGAAGATTACCGCATCCGCGCCGCATTGCGACTCGCTGGCTGAGTGCGAGCACTTGCGGCGCGGATGCGGTAAAACCCATAAGGATTACCGCAACCGCGCCGCATTGCGAGTCGCTGGCTGAGTGCGACACTTGCGGCGCGGTTGCGGTAATCCCCATAAGGATTACCGCAACCGCGCCGCAAGTGCCAGTTGCGGCGCGGTTGCGGTAATCCCCATAGAAAGTATAGGGGGACTTGCGGCAGGTGCGGCAAGTGCGGTTTTGCCGCACCTGCCGCAAGTCCCCCTATACTTTGTATGGGGATTACCGCAACCGCACCGCAGATGCGGTTTTTTAATAAAATAAAATAAATTAAATAAAAAATAATAAATAAATTTAATAATAATAAAAATAGTAAAAAAAAAAATATAAAATAAATAATAAAATAAAAAATAATTAATAAAAAAAAAAAAAAAAAAAAAAAAAATATTACATTAAGATATTAATTACATTAACTAATTAAAATATAAGTATTGGACCCCCCAAAAAAGTATTGGACCCCCCCAAAAAAGTATTGGACCCCCCCAAAAAAGTATTGGACCCCCCAAAAAAAGTATTGGACCCCCCCAAAAAAGTATTGGACCCCCAAAAAAAAGTATTGGACCCCCCAAAAAAAGTATTGGACTCCCCCAAAAAAGTATTGGACCCCCCCAAAAAAGTATTGGACCCCCCAAAAAAGTATTGGACCCCCCAAAAAAAGTATTGGACCCCCCAAAAAAAGTATTGGACCCCCCCCAAAAAAGTATTGGACCCCCCAAAAAAAGTATTGGACCCCCCAAAAAAAGTATTGGACCCCCCAAAAAAAGTATTGGACCCCCCAAAAAAGTATTGGACCCCCCTTAAAAAGTATTGGACCCCCCCAAAAAAGTATTGGACCCCCCAAAAAAGTATTGGACCCCCCAAAAAAAGTATTGGACCCCCCAAAAAAAGTATTGGACCCTCCCAAAAAAGTATTGGACCCCCCAAAAAAAGTATTGGACCCCCCCAAAAAAGTATTGGACCCCCCAAAAAAAGTATTGGACCCCCCCAAAAAAGTATTGGACCCCCAAAAAAAAGTATTGGACCCCCCAAAAAAGTATTGGACCCCCCCAAAAAAGTATTGGACCCCCCAAAAAAAGTATTGGACCCTCCCAAAAAAGTATTGGACCCCCAAAAAAAAGATATGGACCCCCCAAAAAAAGTATTGGACCCCAAAAAGTATTGGACCCCCCAAAAAAGTATTGGACCCCCCAAAAAAAGTATTGGACCCCCCAAAAAAAGTATTGGACCCCCCAAAAAAAGTATTGGACCCCCCAAAAAATATACCCCCAAAAGTATTGGACCCCCCCAAAAAAGTATTGGACCCCCCAAAAAAAGTATGGACCCCAAAAAAAAAAAAAATATTGGACCCCCCCCAAAAAAGTATTGGACCCCCAAAAAAAAAGTATTGGACCCCCCAAAAAAAGTATTGGACCCCCCAAAAAAGTATTGGACCCCCCAAAAAAAGTATTGGACCCCCCAAAAAAAAGTATTGGACCCCCCAAAAAAGTATTGGACCCCCCAAAAAAAGTATTGGACCCCCCCAAAAAAGTATTGGACCCCCCAAAAAAAGTATTGGACCCCCCAAAAAAGTATTGGACCCCCAAAAAAAAGTATTGGACCCCCCAAAAAAAGTATTGGACCCCCCCAAAAAAAGTATTGGACCCCCCAAAAAAGTATTGGAACCCCCCCAAAAAAGTATTGGACCCCCCAAAAAAAGTATTGGACCCCCCAAAAAAAGTATTGGACCCCCCAAAAAAGTATTGGACCCCCCAAAAAAAAGTATTGGACCCCCCAAAAAAAGTATTGGACCCCCAAAAAAAGTATTGGACCCCCCCAAAAAAGTATTGGACCCCCCAAAAAAAGTATTGGACCCCCCCAAAAAAGTATTGGACCCCCCAAAAAAAGTATTGGACCCCCCCAAAAAAGTATTGGACCCCCCAAAAAAGTATTGGACCCCCAAAAAAAGTATTGGACCCCCCAAAAAAAGTATTGGACCCCCCCAAAAAAGTATTGGACCCCCCAAAAAAAGTATTGGACCCCCCCAAAAAAGTATTGGACCCCCCAAAAAAGTATTGGACCCCCCAAAAAAAGTATTGGACCCCCCAAAAAAAGTATTGGACCCCCCAAAAAAAGTATTGGACCCCCCCAAAAAAAGTATTGGACCCCCCAAAAAAAGTATTGGACCCCCCAAAAAAGTATTGGACCCCCCAAAAAAAGTATTGGACCCCCCAAAAAAAGTATTGGACCCCCCAAAAAAGTATTGGACCCCCCCAAAAAAGTATTGGACCCCCCAAAAAAAGTATTGGACCCCCCAAAAAAAGTATTGGACCCCCCCCAAAAAAGTATTGGACCCCCCAAAAAAAGTATTGGACCCCCCAAAAAAAGTATTGGACCCCCCAAAAAAAGTATTGGACCCCCCAAAAAAAGTATTGGACCCCCAAAAAAAGTATTGGACCCCCCCAAAAAAGTATTGGACCCCCCAAAAAAAGTATTGACCCCCCCAAAAAAAGTATTGGACCCCCCCAAAAAAATGGACCCCAAAAAAAGTATTGGACCCCCCAAAAAAAGTATTGGACCCCCCAAAAAAGTATTGGACCCCCCCAAAAAAGTATTGGACCCCCCCAAAAAAAGTATTGGACCCCCCAAAAAAAGTATTGGACCCCCAAAAAAGTATTGGACCCCCCCAAAAAAGTATTGGACCCCCCAAAAAAAGTATTGGACCCCCCCCAAAAAAGTATTGGACCCCCCAAAAAAGTATTGGACCCCCCCCCAAAAAAGTATTGGACCCCCCAAAAAAGTATTGGACCCCCCAAAAAAAGTATTGGACCCCCCAAAAAAGTATGGACCCCAAAAAAATTTGGACCCCCCCAAAAAAGTATTGGACCCCCCAAAAAAGTATTGGACCCCCCAAAAAGTATTGGACCCCCAAAAAAGTATTGGACCCCCAAAAAAGTATTGGACCCCCAAAAAGTATTGGACCCCCCAAAAAGTATTGGACCCCCCAAAAAAGTATTGGACCCCCAAAAAAAGTATTGACCCCAAAAAAGTATTGGACCCCCCAAAAAGTATTGGACCCCCCAAAAAAGTATTGGACCCCAAAAAAGTATTGGACCCCCCCAAAAAAGTATGGACCCCCCAAAAAAGTATTGGACCCCCCCAAAAAAGTATTGGACCCCCCCCAAAAAAGTATTGGACCCCCCAAAAAAGTATTGGACCCCCAAAAAAAGATTGGACCCCCCAAAAAAAGTATTGGACCCCCCAAAAAAGTATTGGACCCCCCAAAAAGTATTGGACCCCCCCAAAAAGTATTGGACCCCCAAAAAAGTATTGGACCCCAAAAAGTATTGGACCCCAAAAAAAGTATTGGACCCCAAAAAAGTATTGGACCCCCAAAAAGTATTGGACCCCAAAAAAGTATTGGACCCCCCAAAAAAAAGTATTGACCCAAAAAGTAGGACCCCCCAAAAAAGTATTGGACCCCAAAAAATATTGGACCCCCAAAAGTATTGACCCCCAAAAAAGTATTGGACCCCCCAAAAAAGTATTGGACCCCCAAAAAAAGTATTGGACCCCCAAAAAATATTGGACCCCCAAAAAAGTATTGGACCCCCCAAAAATATTGGACCCCCCCAAAAAAGTATTGGACCCCCAAAAAGTATTGGACCCCAAAAAAGTATTGACCCCCAAAAAAGTATTGGACCCCCAAAAAATATTGACCCCCCAAAAAAGTATTGACCCCCCAAAAAAGTATTGACCCCAAAAATATGACAAAGTATTGACCCCCAAAAAAGTATTGACCCCCAAAAAATATGACCCCCAAAAATATTGGACCCCAAAAAAGTATTGGACCCCCAAAAAGTATTGACCCCCAAAAAACTATTCCCAACCCCCAAAAAAATATTGACCCCCAAAATTTACCCCAAAATATTACCCCCCAAAAAAAGTATTGACCCCCCAAAAAATATTGACCCCCAAAAGATTGGCCATTTGACAAATTTGCAAAAAAAGTATACCCCAAAAATATTACCCAAAAAGTATTGACCAAAATATGACCCCCAAGTTTGGACCAAAAATATACCCCCCCCCAAATATTACCCCAAAAATATGCAAAAAAGTATTGGACCCCAAAGTATTGACCCAAAAAAATTGCCCAAAAAGTATTGACCTCAAAAAAGTAGGACCCCCAAAAAAGTATTGGACCAAAAAAAATTGCACAAAGTATTGGACCAAAAAAGTATTGGCCCCAAAAAAAGTATTGGACCCCCAAAAAAGTATTGGACCCCACCAAAAAAGTATTGGACCCCCCAAAAAAAGTATTGGACCCCCAAAAAAAGTATTGGACCCCCCCAAAAAAGTATTGGACCCCCCAAAAGTAGACCCCCCAAAAAAAGTATTGGACCCCCAAAAAAAGTATTGGACCCCCCAAAAAAAGTATTGGACCCCCCAAAAAAGTATTGGACCCCCCAAAAAAGTATTGGACCCCCCCAAAAAAGTATTGGACCCCCCAAAAAAAGTATTGGACCCCCCAAAAAAAGTATTGGACCCCCCAAAAAAAGTATTGGACCCCAAAATAGACCCAACCCCAAAAAAAAGTATTGGACCCCCCCAAAAAAGTATTGGCCCCCCCAAAAAAAGTATTGGACCCCCCAAAAAAAAGTATTGGACCCCCCCAAAAAAGTATTGGACCCCCCAAAAAAAGTATTGGACCCCCCAAAAAAAGTATTGGACCCCCAAAAAAAAGTATTGGACCCCCCAAAAAAGTATTGGACCCCCCCAAAAAAGTATTGGACCCCCCACAAAAAGAACAAAAGTATTGGACCCCCCCAAAAAAGTATTGGACCCCCCAAAAAAAGTATTGGACCCCCCAAAAAAGTATTGGACCCCCCAAAAAAGTATTGGACCCCCCCAAAAAAAGTATTGGACCCCCCAAAAAAGTATTGGACCCCCCAAAAAAAGTATTGGACCCCCAAAAAAGTATTGGCCCCCCAAAAAAGTATGGACCCCCAAAAAAGTATTGGACCCCCCAAAAAAGTATTGGACCCCCAAAAGTATTGGCCCACCCAAAAAAGTATTGGACCCCACAAAAAAGTATTGGACCCCCCCAAAAAAGTATTGGACCCCCCCCCAAAAGTATTGGACCCCCCAAAAAACGTATTGGACCCCCACAAAAAGTATTGCACCCCCCCAAAAACTATTCACACACCCCCAAAAAACTATTCACACCCCCCGAAAAGTCCTCACAGCAGCTATAACTACTATAACAAATTAAGCACGTTCTAGAATCCGATGCATTGCATCGGGCTCACGCTAGTATTTAATAAAACCCTGGAGTGGTGCTTTACGTGATGACTTTTTTAATTCCAGTAACCCGCCTGTTTAACTTTAGAAATGTTATTTCCAACATTCTGGATACATCTTTATGATTCTTTGCTACCTGTAAAACATGAATAACTGCTTGAAATGTTCTTCTTTCCTCTCATTCACTAGGCAATGTCCTTAACTTGAACTTGTCATTAAAAATTAACTTCAGCTAATCTAATAGAGCTTGTTATTTGCAGCTATTTATTGAACTGCAGAAATAATGCTAAGGTATCCTATCTGAACCTATACAAGTGATATGGAACTCTTTATGCAATAAACAAGTTTGTCACTATGTCTCATCTTGTTTATATCTATATAAATTCAGGTAAGTAATGGAGCCAATTATTGCAACTGAAGTCTATACGGTATAAAGAGGTATCAGCTAATATGTGTCTAATAGAAGTGAGTAAACTGATGTATCATGCTTGCGATCAATGAAAAATGCACACATCCTTATTTATTACTGGATATGGGTATGTGCCGCTTTAACGTAACACAATTCATCATGATATAGAAAAATATCTCGATTCAGAAAACTGTCACTTGACTCAAAGCTCAACACAAAGCACTGAACACTTTAAAGGGGTTTCCACTTTCAGAAAAGTAGACCCCAAATGACTTTATAGACATAACATAATATACAGAGCAGCTACTCACCCTACCTGGGTCCAGTGATGGCTCCCACCGCTACTCTTATTAAAGGGTTTTGGCTGCAGCAGTGACGTCAGGACAACAGTGCGTATCATGGTTGCCGCCAATCATTATAAAGGTTTTTCCACAAGTTGATTTTAATCAACAGATCTTAGAATAATAATAATTTCCACAATTGGAAGTGTTTAAAAAAATATTCCTGCGCTGAGATAATCTAATATTTGTGTCCCTGCTATGTACTGTGTAATGGATGTGTCTGACCATACAGGGATGTAAGGGGTAAACCTTCTCCTTATAGAGAGTGACATGCCAGTATGAGGAGACTTAAATGCCTTCAATGCTCCTCTGGGAAATTAAACTGCAAATTGCCTCTTCAAAGCGGAAGAGCACCTGAACTCTAGCCCCACCAATTGAAAGTAGCAATCCTAAAATTCAATATCATTTCTTTAACGAGCCTTGCCATATGACCCAACATAATAAAATATGTGTTGATTTATATCCTTGGTCATATGGCAAGACTCGTTAAAGGGTTAATATTGACTTTTAGAATTGCTACTTCAAATAGGTGGCGCTAGAGTTCAAGTCCTCTTCCTCTCTGAAGAGGCAGTTTGAATATGGAATACAGTTACACGGTGTTTTCATACCACATCTCGTGGGTTGGGGAGGAAGTAAAAAAGTATACAGACATTACAGCATGTTCATGGAAAAAACCCTTTCAGTTCAGCAACTCTTGTCGTCTACTTTAACCAATTTACATGACAGGCTTGGTTGGGTTGCATTTTTCTTATAGTAGAAAACCCCTTTAAGGCTGGGGTCACAGTAGCATTTTTCACATGCGTTTTTGGAGACCTGCGTTTTCAAAAACGCATGTAAAAAACGCACCCATAGGCCCCCATGTTAAAAAACGCATGCCCTAATAGCCAAAAAGCATGTGTGACTGTCCCATGCGTTTTTGGTGCTTTTCCAAAAACGCATGCGTTTTTTAATATGGGGCCTTATGGGAAACGCATGCAAAAACGCATGTACAATTAGTGCCATTCAAAAACGCATGCGTTTCCCATAGGAGCCCATGTTAAAAAAACGCATGCGTTTCCGGAAACGCATGCGTTTTTTTAACATGGGCTCCTATGGGAAACGCATGCGTTTTTGAATGGCACTAAAAGGTACTAATTGTACATGCGTTTTTGCATGCGTTTCCCATAGGAACCCATGTTATAAAAACGCATGCGTTTTCTACAAAAACGCATGCGTTTTTCAAAACGCTCAAAAAAATACTACAAGCACTATTTTTAGGTGCAGATTCAAAAACGCAGCCAAAAACGCAGGGAGCCATCACACACCTTACAAAACTCATGCTGACATGAAAAAACGCATGAGTTTTGTAAAATCATTACAAAAAACGCATGGCAACTGTGACCACAGCCTTATATAGGTATACAAATATGGTGTTCTGCATCAAGATATCTTTCTGCATAGTGGAGATTGTGTCAACTTAAAAAATACTCATCCTATTGCCTTCGGCGAAGATAGCAAAGCTTTTATGAGCTTGTGAAGGTTCCACCAAATCTTTCATTGTATCCCCACCTTTAAGTGTTTTGTGAATGAGCAGTCCCAGAATCGCTTGTGACATGATAATTTTATAGAGTACACAGATTGTCATTCATTGGGAGAATTGATCATTCATGCTGCATAAAATATCCTCGTTCTCGGCAGCAAATCATCCTGTGTAAAGAGGACCTACGCTACAGAGAGCAATGTCAGCCTATAAGCACTGAACCATCTATACTGATCATTCTGTGTGCATTGGGAGTCATTTGGAAATTCATTGATTCATTTGGTAATTAAATTACTTCTGATCAGCAAATACGTTGTTCACTGTCAGCTAGTGCTGCCAGTCATTGAATCACCACTCCAGCATTTGTTTTTTTCAGCGCTGAAGTGGCACTTAAATGTAAGCCCTCTGCCCCCGGTCACATACTCACTTTCCAGCGTCTTCACATTTTACCAACGCCACTCCGGTTTTGCAGCGTGACCTTGTGCTTGTAACGTCTGACTTGATGGAAGTCAAAGGTTATGTCACAACAGGTCAATGCATCCCTATGAGGGCCAGAATGAGGCTGTCATAGAGATGTATTGAGTTTTGGTCTCCGGCGCGCTGCATGAAACACTGGAGCTGCCGGCAGGTAACAAATTCCCACAGACCGACCGGAGTGATAAAGGGGAAAGGTGAAGCCGCCTGAAGGTGAGTATCAGACAGGCGTCAGGCAAATTAGCTTTGAAGCACCACTCCAGTGGTAAGATACAGATAAGATCAATGGGTGGTGGAAGAAAGCCTCTGGCAGACAAAAGGAATTGGATGTTTGGCTTTAATCTTTCCCATCCTCATCCCCACCAACATTATTGGCTAGAATGAAGCCTAGATGCTAGCTATGTATACTTTTCCACTTAGGGTTCCTGCTAATTACAATATGAGCAAATGTCAATTATTAAACACAGTGTTACATTTGAAATAAATAACTGATGAAACAAATTTTCACTTGAAAATGACTTAGCTGTAATGCCTGGCACAACCTAAAAGCACCACGGGGCATTGTTTTCTAAGAAAGAATTTTCAGCCAACCCTTTAAAGGGAACCAACCAGCAGGATTTAGGGTTATAAAGTGAAGCCAGAGCCTTACAAGCACTGCGATGCTGCGTGCAATCATACATTTACTTGAATGATTCCATGTTTGATTGCAGATAAAAGAGTAATAAAACTCCTGGAAAAAAGGGCAGCAGATGATTGATGTGTGCAGCACTTGGAGTTGTTGTCTGTAGGCATGCATTTCGGCTGTAAGCCACACCCTCCCCCCTCCCTTTTCTATCTTTCAGTTTCTGGCTCCTGCTCACTGTCACTATACTCCAGCCACAGGGTGCCTGACAAAACTGAAAGTAGAGATGAAAGGGAGGTGGGAGAGTTTGGCTTACAGCCAAAATGTATGCTCACAAGGGAGGAAAAAACCCAACCCCAAATAGTGACAAAGTGCTGCACACATCAATCTTCTGCTGTCTTGTTTTCCTAGAGGTTTGTGACTCTTTTCTCTGCAATCAAACATGGAATAATTCAAGTAACTGTATAATTGTATTCAGCATCCCAGAGCCTGTAAGGCACTGGCTTCACTTTATAGCCCTAAATCCTGCTGGTTGGTTCCCATTAAAGGAGCTATCCAGGACTTTTATATTAATAGCAAATTCTTCAGATAAATCATCAATATCCAACTAAAGGGGGTGAAACTGCAAGTCCCACAACCATTCCCAGGGTCAGAAGTGCTCAGTTCCCGACAAACTTTGAGACTATCCGATTAGTACCAACAGTGACAGACTTAATGAGGACACAGCACTTTGATGAAATGATAATCAACAGGTGTCAATTTTATTAAAAGGAACCTGTCAACTAGTTTATTCCCCCAAACCTATCACTACCTGTCCCTGCAGCTTCTTACTACATCCCTAATCTGTAGGGATCCCTGTCTGACCTAAATGTGAAGTATAATGGTTGAAAAAAAATGCTGTTTATTCCTAACATTTTCCTTCCATTGTCTGGACGTGTGGGTGTTCACTCTGGGTCTATGTCCCTCTTGCTCCATGGTATCACACCCCGGTGGGCGTGATAATTAATTCAGAAGAACGGTCCTGCATTAGAAATCTATGGGCAGTTCCTTCCTGGTATGACAAGTGGCTGCATGTCATTTCCAGTCGTGCGCATTGTGAGGTGTATTACATTACTGGCCAGCTTAAGAATACGCAGTGCACATGCTCTGGAGCCCGTCAGTATACCCAATATACCCAATACACTGCGCAGGACCGGAAATGAGGCGCCACAGCGTCATTCCAGAAAGAAACTGCCCATAGATTTCAAACACGGGACCGCTCTTCTGAATTACAGTAATTATTACGCCCACCAGGGTGCGATAACACCAACTAAGGGGGAACATAGAGAAGGAGTCAACGCCCAGACGTCTACACAATGGGGGGAAAATGTAAGTTATAAACAGCATTTTTTTTAACCATCATACTACACATTTAGGTCCAACACAGATGGTTAGGGGTGTAGTAGGACGCTGCAGGGACAGGTAGTGATAGGTTTAGGCAGAGGCGTAGCTAGGGGTTCAACACAAGGGGGGCGAAACATCATGAGTGGGCCCCCAGCCCAGGTGACCAGCAATAATCACACGTACACTGCCCAGAAATCATATAGGACAGGCAGAAGAACTACAACTCCCAGCATGCCACACCCTGACAACACAGAAAGGTGGCAGCAGCTGCATGGAGGCAGACACACGGTACAGCTGCCAATATCACCACACACAGCGCCAGCCACAGCCCCAGTCCTCCTGCACCCCCGTCCTCCTCTCCTCTGTCCTCCTGCACCTCTGTCCTCCTCTCCTCTGCCCTCCTCTCCTCTGCCCCTCCTGCTGCTCCTCTATCCTCCTGCACCCCCATCCTCCTCTCCTCTGTCCCTCATGCTGCTCCTCTATCCTCCATCACCCCCATCCTCCTCTACACTGTCCTCCCGCACCCCCGTCGTGCTCTCCTCTGTCCTCCTGCACCCCCGTCCTCCTCTCCTCTGTCCTCCTGCACCCCTGTCCTCCTCTCCTCTGTCCTCCTGCACCCCCGTCCTCCTCTCCTCTGTCCTCCTGCATTTCCGTCCTCCTCTCCTCTGTCCCTCCTGCTGCTCGGCTGTCCTCCTGGACCCCCATGCTCCTCTTCTCTGTCCTCCTGCACCCCGTCCTCCTCTCCTCTGTCCCTCCTGCTGCTCCTCTGTCCTCTTGCACCCCCGTTTTCCTCTCCTTTGTCCCTCCTGCTGCTCCTCTGTCCTCCTGCACCCCAGTCCTCCTCTCCTCTGTCCCTCCTGCTGCTCCTCTGTCCCCCTCGTTCTGCCCCTCTTTCCTCTTCTCCTGTCCCCTTGTTTCTGTCCCCCTGCACCTCTGTTCTCTTTTCCTCGGTCCCCCTGTTTCTGTCCTTCTGCCCCTCTGTTTCTGTCCTTCTGCCTCTCTGTCCTCTTCTCTTCGGTCCCAATGCACCTCTGTCCTCTTCTCCTCGGTCCCCCTGCGCCTCTGTCATCTTCTCCTCCGTCCCCCTGTGCCTCTGTCATCTTCTCCTCCGTCCCCCTTCGCCTCTGTCCTCTTCTCCTCCGTCCCCCTGCGCCTCTGTCCTCTTCTCCTCCGTCCCCCTGCGCCTCTGTCCTCTTCTCCTCCATCCCCCTGCGCCTCTGTCCTCTTCTCCTCGGTCCCCCTGCGCCTCTATCCTCTTCTCGGTCCCCCTGCATCTCTATGCTCTTCTCCTTGGTCCCCCTGCACCTCTATCCTCTTCTCCTTGGTCCCCCTGCGCCTCTGTCCTCTTCTCCTCGGTCCCCTCACATGGCCTCCGGACTGCTAGCGATCCACCCCCCTGCTTCTCACTTGGCTGCCCCCCAGGGCAAGATGTGCCAGTCAGCCCCTGGGGGTCAGGTTCCCTTTAACAGAAGAAGAGCAGAGGTGAGCAGGACTATGACCTCTCTGACACTACACCTGAGCCACAAATCACTGGATGTGGGGATATCTCTGTCCCCTGTCCTGCCAGTGCTGCTGTCCAGTGTTATCTGTAGCTCCATCATGTCAGGAGAGCAGCTCACCTCATCTCAATGTCAGGATCTGCTGAGGAGGTGAACAGTGCGCTCTGACCTCTGCCTGTGATGGAGTTATAGATATAACAGTGGACAGTGCAGCAATCACCAGGATATGAGGCAGAGTTATTGGCACAGGCCGCACAGCCTGTCCAGAGATCAGCACTTCCCTGCCTGGTGCTGCAGTGCTCAGTGCTATCTGTATCTCCATTGCAGGCACAGGTCGGGAGCGCACTTAGGACTTTCACTTTCCCTTCTTCTGACTAAGCAGCAGTGAATGTGCTGCAGCACAGGGAGACCCGAGCTTCATATTCCTGAGTATGGTGGCACCAGGTAGCACCAGACATCCAGCACACAGTGCATCTATGACTGTGTGACTGCAGGGGATCACATCCCCGCACTGTCTACCAACCATTTCCTGGCTGGCACTGATTGTAGTGTGCACAGACAGGCAGTTTCCGTGCCAGGACATCGTGGTCAGTGCGCACACAGAGCTATGTATCCCGCCGCCCGCCATCAGGCAGCTCGCTCAGCTCATTTCACATACCGCTGTCGCTGAGCCGACCGGCAATGTGGCTGCCCGGGAACTTTCAAGTCCTCCTCCAGTCCTTACTCCATGACGTGGGAGGCCCCTGCAGCAATACTTGAGGTGGGGGGCGGGCGTGGGCTGATGAGTGGGCGGGGCTTAGGGGGCGGGGTGGTCCAACCAGACCCCGGAGGTTAATTAAAAAAAAAAAAAACTTGTTCAGCTGCCGCCCTCCCCGCATCCCGGCGCCTACGAGTGCCTAAGGGCAAATACTGCCCTGTCCACGGCGTCGCGGCCGCTCAGCGGCCCAGGTGACCTCTCAGCCCCAATGGGCCCTTCATGCCGGGGGGCCCGGGGCGCTCGCCCCCCCCCTCCCCCCCCGCCAGCTACGCTACTGGGTTTAGGGCATAAACTTTCTTACAGGTTCACTTTAATATTTAGTCACCACTGATTGGACAGTGTCAGCCTATGACAGGACAGCACCCCCCCGACTAGTCACACATAGTTGTCTACAACAGAGGAGGAATGAGAGGAATGGCACAACATTAAGAAAAGATGCTCCAAAACTGGTATTTCATAGAAAATATCAGTATCTACATATCAGCACCCACAAAGTTATTCATGGTGCGGCAACTCCTTACCTCTCCACCCTCATCTCTGTCTACCACCCCACCCGTCCCCTTCACTCTGAATGCGACCTCAGACTTACATCGGCATTAATCCGAACCTCCCATTTCCGACTCCAAGACTTCTCTCGAGCTGCACCAATCCTCTGGAATGCTCTACCCCAAGAAATTAGGACCATCCATAACATGCATAGCTTCAGACGCTGCCTAAAAACACACTTCTTCAGGGCGGCCTATCCTTCTCCCTAACGGTAGTCATTTAGACATAAGATATTCATTGTTATAAGCTCCTGTACTTTGTGTTCCCATCACGTCTTAGACTGTAAGCTCCTTCGAGCAGGGTCACCTTTATTTTTTTGCCTTTTTATTGTATTTCCTATGTTGATTCTATGTTTATTGTATGTAACTACTGTTCTGTATTACCTACCATTCTGCATCTTATATTTTTCTTATATGTACCATTGTACTGTAAAGCGCTGCGGAATATGTTGGTGCTATACAAATAAAGTTTTATTATTATTTATTATTATCAGCAAAGGAGACGGACCTATTAAAATAAATACAATTCTATATTAAAAGTGCACTGAATCTTCATATAAAGCAATACTGAACACAGAGCAGTAATAGCCGATACCTCACCCTCCTATGACCATCTCTCATGTTACAAATTGCAGTACTACTATTCTAATATCTAACAGTGGACTTTGGATGAATCACTAAGTGAGCAATTCACCGAGTCTGTAGCATATATAAGTGAGCGGATGGCCAGAACTGGGATTTTATGCTGTAATGGTTTCCTGAAAAATAATCCTGAAATGCCATCAGCCCATTCATTAGCTGTTGACAGTTTTGAAGCCTGAGGCATTTAACATTTGCCATCTGCATGTAAAGATAACGGTAAAGATACTGTACAGTCTGGATTTACCAAGTTACTGTCACAATGAGCGAATCAGGATTTTCAGAGTCATTCAACCTAAACATTCTGTAATAAGGGCAAAATCTGTAGGTTTATATTGTACCATACGTACGTACAGCCTTTATTTCCATACAACTGTTTAATACATACCAAACATTTTATATAGGAAAATGCAGGAAAAATTGACTTTCCCGGTCACAACCAATATTGATGGTTCAGTGGTAATTTACAGTCATTCCTATCACTTCTCACAATGTATTCAATAGTTCTTCCATTATAATTATATATTACAAGAAAATGTCCAATTACGGTAAATCAAGTATTGGGTCACTATGGGCGAATACTGGGAGTTTATGTATAAGACATTCCTTGTAAGAAAAACTACATTTGGCAAAAGTCCTACAGCATCAATGCTAACAATGTCAAGAGTTGCCTTTCATAGATCGCCACTTCAATAGATGCTACAATGGGGATCTAATAATATTCATAGCAACATTTTTCTTAGACAACTATATAAAACTATTAATTTTTTTAGAAATATAGTACTCTGATGGGAGGTTGGTGCATGACTCATATATGATACTAAGGACTGGAAAGTAATAAACTGTATGGGATAAAGAAAGTCACCCTGATCTTCCAGCACATGGTGTGATTTAGCCTGCCTTTTTGTTGTTGTACCGCTGTAGTAATGCTTTAAATGTAAGTCCCCTACCCCTAGTGTTATACTCACTTTCCACCGTCTTCATCCTTTTGCAGCAGCGCTCCGGTCGGTCTGCGGAGTAAAATGTCATGGAGCGCCGGAGGTCACAACTCAATACATCTCTATGGCTGCCTTGTTTTTGCCTTGTTCTGGCTCTCATAGAGATGCATTGAGCTCTTGTGATGTAACTTCTGACTTTAGGCTAGTTAGAAGTTACGGGCACAAGATGGTGCCACAGAATCGGTGTAGAGCTGATAAAGGATAAAAATGTCAGAGGTTGAGTATAAGACCAGGAGCAGGGGTGCTACAACAAAAGCTGCTGTAGAGGTGCTTTAATGGACCCATATTGCAGGTTCCTAAAATAGTTTAAGGCTAGGGTCACACATGCAGATTTTACTAGCGTTTTTGGAGACCTGCGTTTTCTGAAAACACATGCAAAAACGCACCCATAGGCCCCCATGCAAAAAACACATGCCCCAATAGCAAAAACGCATGTCTAAATGGACCATGCGTTTTTGGGTGCGTTTTTGGCTCAGCACCAAAAAATACTGCATGATGCAGTATTTTTTGAAAAACGCACCCACAAACGCAGCATGCAGTATTTTTTGGTGCTTTTTCAAAAACGCATGCATTTTTTTAACATGGGGCCCTATGGGAAACGCATACGTTTTTAAATGGCACTAAATGGTACATGCGTTTTTGCATGTGTTTCAAGGGTCCCCCACACCTATCAGCAAAAAACACAGGTAAAAACGGGTGGTGCCAAAAAGCACCTTAAAAAACGCATGGCAAGTGTGACCCTAGCCTAAGATCTAAAAGGAGCCAAGTTATATGGCCAATGCCTAGTGCCACTGTTCTAGCACTTAGTGAGGGTCATGGCATCCAAACCCCTTAAGACACATGAGTATCTACAATTGGGCAAAAAGGGCTCATAGGCCATGTCCACACACCTGCGCTCTAAGTATTTAGCGGTTCTGCTTAGGTTTTGTGAGAGAAGCGCAGGTGCGTGTGTGCCGGCACTTCCTTGAAACGTTTCAAGGAAGCACTGGCACACACGCACCTGCACTTCTCTCACAAAACCTAAGTATTTAGCGCAGAACCGCTAAATACTTAGAACGCAGGTGTGTGGACATGGCCATAGGCTGCCTTCACATTAGCGTTTGTGTCTGCATGCTGATGGCATGCAGACACAAACGCAGTCAAAAGCAGGGTCTAATGATGTGTCCGCAGCGGAGAATGTCCGCCTGCGGACACATCACTGTGCAGCCCGGCAGCCAATCGGCGGTGTCCTGGGGCGGAGATCAGCGCCGGAGATCTCCTCCTCCCCGCCGCCGGTAAGCTCCGGGACATGTCGGCGGGAGAAAACAGCTGATTTGACAGCTGTTTGAATCTCCCGCGCCGACACCGAGAGGGGATGTCGGCGCGGGAAGATTTAAACAGCTGTCACATCAGCTGTTTCTCCCCGCCGACATGTCCCAGAGCTTATCGGCGGCGGGGAGGAGGAGATCATGAGAGGCTGAGCTGATCTTCCGGTGGCCGCCGGTGATGTCACAGGAGATTGAAGAAGCGCAGAACACTGCGGACCCATTGACAACAATGCATGTTTTGTGCGCTTGGGGACGCTTGCTGATTTTCCAAGGTCCCCGAGCGCACAAAAAATGCAAGATGCTGCGTCCCGGGTGCGGACGCTGGACCCCGGAAGGAGCAGATATCGTCCGCATCCACACCCGAACGCAGTAAACGCAGGCACTATGCGTTCCTATGTTAAACATAGGAATGCAGTGCGCATGCGTTTCACTGCGTATGGGAACGCAGCATAAGCTGCGTTCACATACGCTAATGTGAAGGCAGCCTTAGAGAGGATTTTGGGAAGAACATCCCATTTTATGAGATCCATTAGGCAGAATATTGTATATAGGCAGGGGAGTCTTTGTGAGAGAAGTTCCCTTTAAATCCAGTTTATAGGAATAAGTTAGAGGTTAAAGTATGAAAAAGAAAAGGCTTGAACATCAGCCGACTCTATACTTTGTGAAATAGTAAGTGCTAATTCATTATGACAAGTCCTCTTCACGATAAGAGTACCTGATGGAAATTTATAGGTAAAAGTGAAAAGCATAATTTGTAGTTACAAGGTGACTAAAATTTAAACGATGACATTTGGATGCCAAGATCTAAGTATCATCCCCATGATGACATGTACTCTGGGAATTACTGCTTTCCCGCTACATCTGAAAACAGCATGAAATCCTGACGGGTTACAAACTTTACATCTCGATCCGTAAACCTATGATCCATACAACAAATAAATATAAATCACTCAATCATAGCTGAAGTATTGTACAATAATGCATCAACCATCAAAAACAACTAACATTCGTTTCGCAACTGCTTTGTCTGGAGAGGTTGTCGAAAACAAAAATTAAAAGTAAATTAAAGACAAGACCTACAAGACTGACACCTGGTTGTATCATAACGTATAGCAAAATTGTAATTGGTTCTCTCCCAACTCAGTCATTGACAATTACATGTCACTGCTGCCTGCCATTCTCTCTTATTATTCACCCAAATCCCAGCTTAATGCTGGCTGGTTACAATGGTCTCTGATAACGCAGTGAGCGTCTGTACTTGTAATGCATTGTTGTCAACAGAATTAACCATCAGCTCCAATATAACAATCAATTAGTTATACAAGGAGAATAAGGCTGTATAGTAATCATCTGTTAGAATGGATCCAGCAGCAATCAGTTGGTAAAAGAAACTGTGCAAGCACAACCTTTTGGTTTACTTTGAAAAAATTAATCTTGTAGGATTCGGGATTGGACTACAATTATGTGATATACATGTTTCCTGCCAAAACCCGACTAGTGGACGTGGCCTCACTCAATACA
This sequence comes from Allobates femoralis, assembly GCA_033576535.1. Classification (NCBI taxonomy): domain Eukaryota; kingdom Metazoa; phylum Chordata; class Amphibia; order Anura; family Aromobatidae; genus Allobates; species Allobates femoralis. Next base: position 12,485,705 of record JARQOC010000008.1, read on the forward strand.
AGTGTATGGAGCAAGGCTGCACCTACTAGACAGCCATGCCTGCTAATTGGACACGCCTGGTCTATACACTTGTATTGAGCGAGGCCGCACCCAGTAGTCAGGTTCTGGCCGGGAACATGCATCAAGCATAATTGTGGTCTGTTCTTGAATAAGAAGCCATTGAATCCTAGCAGTGCACAGTGTGTGCGCTGGGAAGATTAGTAAGTCTGCTGTCATACAGAGTAACTGCACAATTATCAGTTTAGACCAGACAACCCCTTTAATGCATTAGTTGCTTCTTTTAACTGGTGTGCACCTCAACCTGAAAAGTACTATAAACTGGAGTACATTTGTGGAATAGACCACCTTATTAAAGTGGCATAACTTTTTACAAATCTGATAGGCAGGGGGTAGCCATGCGCCACCAATGCTAAACTCATATCGTCATAGCTGGCCTGGATTGACATGTGAACATCAAAAACAGAAATATTTTTGCACAACTTCCAAGTTGTGGAAAAATATTGTGAAATATTATTATTATTATTATTATTGTAGCACCATTTATTACATGACGCTTTACATGTGAGAAGGGGCATACATACACAAATGCAATAATTATGAACAGTGCAAGGTACAGACAGGTACAGGAGGAGAGAGGACCCTGCCCGCGAGGGCTCACAGTCTACAAGGAATAGGTGAGGATACAGTAGGAGGGTATTATTATTATTTATATAGCACCATTAATTCCATGGTGCTGTACATGAGAGAGAGTTACATACAAAATTATAGATATAGTTTACAGTAAACAAATGAACAATGACAGACTGATACAAAGGGGACAGGACTTACATTCTACAAGATAACGGGGAAGAGACAGAAGAGACAGAAGGTTGGGGGTGCAGCAGTTCTGGTGGTGGTGAGGCAGCAGCTCTGGTGGTAGTGAGGCAGCAGCTCTGGTGGTTGTAAGGCAGCAGCTCTGGTGGTAGCAAGGTGGCAGCTCTGGTGGTTGTAAGGCAGCAGCTCTGGTGGTTGTAATGCAGCAGCTCTGGTGGTTGTAATGCAGCAGCTTTGGTGGTGGTGAGGCAGCAGCTCTGGTAGTGGTGAGGCAGCAGCTCTGGTGGTGGTGAGGCAGCAGCTCTGGTAGTGGTGAGGCAGCAGGTTTTGTGGTGGTGAGGCAGCAGCTCTGGTAGTGGTGAGACAGCAGTTCTGGTAGTGGTGAGGCAGCAGGTTTTGTGGTGAGGCAGCAGCTCTGGTAGTGGTGAGGCAGCAGGTTTTGTGGTGGTGATGCAGCAGCTCTGGTAGTGGTGAGGCAGCAGGTTTTGTGGTGGTGAGGCAGCAGCTCTGGTAGTGGTGAGACAGCAGTTCTGGTAGTGGTGAGGCAGCAGGTTTTGTGGTGAGGCAGCAGCTCTGGTAGTGGTGAGGCAGCAGGTTTTGTGGTGGTGATGCAGCAGCTCTGGTAGTGGTGAGGCAGCAGGTTTTGTGGTGGTGAGGCAGCAGCTCTGGTAGTGGTGAGACAGCAGCTCTGGTAGTGGTGAGGCAGCAGGTTTTGTGGTGGTGAGGCAGCAGCTCTGGTAGTGTTGAGGCAGCAGGTTTTTTGGAGGTGAGGCAGCAGCTCTTGTGGTGGTGAGGCAGCAGCTCTGGTGGTGGTGAGGGAGCAGCTCTGGTAGTGGTGAGGTAGCAGCTCTGGTGGTGGTGAGGGAGCAGCTCTGGTAGTGGTGAGGTAGCAGGTGTTGTGGTGGTGAGGCAGCAGCTCTGGTAGTGGTGAGGCAGCAGGTTTTGTGGTGGTGAAGCAGCAGCTCTTGTGGTGGTGAAGCAGCAGGTTTGGTGGTGGTGAGGCAGCAGAATGGTCATTGCAGGCTGTAAGCTTTCCTGAAGAGATGAGTTTTCACGTTCCACCTGAATGATTCGCGTGTGGTGGATAGTAGAGGGTAGTGCTGGTGACGTGGCTGTTTGGTGGACTGACGCTCATATTAAGGTGTTTTATACCAGAATTCTGGAGTATACACATTAATGCAGTGTTCCCCAACTCTAGTACTCAAAAGCCACCAACAAATCATGTTTTCAGCATCTCCTTAGTATTACCCAAGTGATAATTCCAATATCTGTGTAATAGTAAGGAAATCCTGAAAACGTGTCCTGTTAGTGGCTCTTGAGGACTGAAGTTGGGGAACACAGCCTTAATGGATTGGGGCCAAAGTTGGTTGTGGGTTTTCAACTTTTCTCTTTGACCATTAACACCCAGTTAGCTAAAATGACTAGATTTACACAACAGAAGAGGGCGTTATACCTACGGATAGGAGAGACTGTGGCATAATAGAAAAACAATAGATTCAGGAGAACAGCTGCATTTTCACCAGGTAGAAAATGACATATTAATGACAAGTGACAGGTCGTCTTTAATGTCCAAGTATCTTTTTCTTATATAAACTGTATTTCCCATCTCAATAATGCCCCAGGCAACTGACTGCTCCATCTAGCTTTACGCTTTACGAACAGAAAAACCATCATTAGCATTAATATATTACAATTATTATTAACCCTATTGTTAGCAGCTTATTATTAGTATTATAAAGAGTAATTGATGCCATAAGTGTAACAGTAATACCGCAGCACTACGAAGAAAACATCTACCGTATATACTCGCGTATAAGCCGAGTTTTTCAGCCCAAAAATTGGGCTGAAAAGTACCCCCCTCGGCTTATACGCGAGTCAGTGCTGTATACCGATGTATACATCGGTACATACCGGTGTATACATCGGTATACAGCAGCCCCCATAATCCAGGGCCCCCCCAGCCTCTCTCCGGTCACCTGGAAAGGAAACTATACTTATCAGTGTCCGCTGTCCGCGCCCGCTCGCATCTGCCGACATCGCGATCCTCCATCTTCATGCGGCGTCTTCCTGTTTCTGTGCTCGTCGCAGCAATGACGTCATTCCTTGCGACGCGCACAGGAAACAGGAAGACGCCGCATGAAGATGGAGGATCGCGATGTCGGCAGATGCGAGCGGGCGCGGACAGCGGACACTGATAAGTATAGTTTCCTTTCCAGGTGACCGGAGAGAGGCTGGGGGGGCCCTGGATTACGGGGGCTGCTGTATACTACCGCGGGGGCTGCAATATACTACCACTGGGGCTGTATACACTGCTGGGGCTGCCTGTATACTGCTGGGGCTGCCTGTATACTGCTGGGGCTTCCTGTATACTGCTGGGGCTTCCTGTATACTGCTGGGGCTGCCTGTATACTGCTGGGGCTGCCTGTATACTGCTGGGGCTGCCTGTATACTGCTGGGGCTGCCTGTATACTGCTGGGGCTTCCTGTATACTGCTGGGGCTGCCTGTATACTGCTGGGGCTGCCTGTATACTGCTGGGGCTTCCTGTATACTGCTGGGGCTGCCTGTATACTGCTGGGGCTTCCTGTATACTGCTGGGGCTTCCTGTATACTGCTGGGGCTGCCTGTATACTGCTGGGGCTGCCTGTATACTGCTGGGGCTACCTGTATACTGCTGGGGCTGCCTGTATACTGCTGGGGCTGCCTGTATACTGCTGGGGCTGCCTGTATACTGCTGGGGCTTCCTGTATACTGCTGGGGCTTCCTGTATACTGCTGGGGCTTCCTGTATACTGCTGGGGCTGCCTGTATACTGCTGGGGCTTCCTGTATACTGCTGGGGCTGCCTGTATACTGCTGGGGCTTCCTGTATACTGCTGGGGCTGCCTGTATACTGCTGGGGCTCCTATATACTACCACTGGGGCTGCTGGGGCTCCTATATACTACCACTGGGGCTGCTGGGGCTCCTATATACTACCACTGGGGCTGCTGGGGCTCCTATGTACTACCACTGGGGGGGCCTGTATACCACACTGCTGGGGGCTATATACCTGTGCTGAGGTCCACCCTCGGCTTATACACGAGTCAATAGGTTTTTCCAGATTTTTGGGGCAAAAGTAGGGGGGTCGGCTTATACACGGGTCGGCTTATACACGAGTATATACGGTAATTACATGAATGGGAAAGCCTGCAGTAATAGGGAGAAGAGGGATATGTTTATTGTATGTTTGCTTTCCAGCTTGGCAGATAGATGGGAAAGCTCAGGCTGGAGGACAGCGCCGCACTAGTAATGTTTTATTAATTTATTTTCTCCTATAACACTTTTAGGGGCCAGTAAATACATCATCAGTCTGCACTTCAATCACAAAATGTTTTCTGCACTGACAAATAAAATGCGGTATCAATCATAAAGCAAATCAACAGAGACTTTGTTGAGACAGTAGAAAAATTACAAGCATGGTGAGGGATACTGATTTCCTTCCACAAAGAAATAACTAGGAAATGAGATCCGGATAGAGCTACTGAGAACAAGCACAATCTGATATTAATATGTGGGATAGAGTATTACCCAGTGCTTTACTATATTCACTTCCTTAAAGTGAACTGTGCCTGACCAAGTCACATTTGTTCAAGCCTATTATTTAGTAAGTACCCCCCAGATGTATAGTACATAGGAAAACCAAGTGTGTTATTTGAAGGGGTTGTCCGGGGAAAACAAGGATAGTTTGTGAATTGGAGGGGGTTCCAACCAATGAGACACCCCACTGGACTATAGAATTGAGAATTTATCCCATTCACGACCAATGATCTCCCTACCTTTAATGTAGGCTCAAACACTGAGCTCACATCTTCTCCTGCACACGTCGGCTGATCTGATCAGGCAATATATGCAGCTAACAGGAGCCGGTAGATCAGAGATAAACCTATGTCCTCTAACTAGTTAAATCATGCTGCCAAACTCTGCCCGTGCGATTTACACATCCCAATGGGAGTCACGTCAATCCCCGCTCCCATCAGTGACCCTGAGATGTGATCGCAGGGGACTGGTTGTCATGACAGCCGAGGGTCAGAAGATGACCGATGTCACTATCAAAACGAACTTCCTGTGAACACTGGCTGAGCACAAAAGATAATCATTTGTGCAATACAGAGCGGTGCTTATGCACGGTTCTGTACAGCACAAGCGGTGCAGTGGTAGCTTCTAATCCCCCTAGGGGACTTGTAAAATTAATACAAAACAAAAAAAACACTAAAGTTCAAATTGCCCCCTCCCCTTTTTTGCTCCATTGCAAATAAAACAATAATAATTCAACAAAATACATATATTTAGTATCACCATGTTCAGAAATGCCCAATCTATCAAAATATTAAAGAAATTAATCTAATTGGTAAACTGTGTAATGGAAAAAAAAAATGTAAAAAGCCAGAATTATGTTTTTTGGTCACCACAACATTGTAACAAAATGCAATAAGAGGCGATCAAAACATCAACTATACATCAACATGGTATAATTAAAAAATGTCAGTGCAGGATGCAAAAAGTAAACCCTCCCATAGCCATAGATACCGAAATATAAAAACGTTATAGGTCTGAGAAAATGGTGACAAATGAAGGAGTTGCCCAGTCTAAAATGATAATTATGCAGCCACTGTATGTGACTGCAGAACTATCAATCCTCCCAGGACCTGCACTGTGCGCTGCAATGATTCACCTGTTTTTAAGCTGAGAACGGACCACAGTTATGCAGTATGCATGTTCACAGCAAAAACATAACTAGTGGGCGCGGCCTCGCTTAATACAAGAGCATGGAGCGGGTGCAGCCGTCTAGTGAGCGCAGCTTTTCTCCATACACTTGTATTAATCGAGGCTGCACACACAAATTCAGGGCTCCGGCCGCAGTGGGCGGGAACATGCATATCCCATAACTTCAGTTCAGTTCTTTAGCACCCTCATCGAGGGACAAACTATTCACAGAGTCAATAAAAGATTTTAAGGTTTTTTACTGTAACGGTTGAACATGTGATTTGGGGGTGGGCTATTCACATTGACATGTTTAGCTGCAGGCTGCTCCCCTCATTCCGGTATTTCTAAACTGTTGCCCTTAAGCATTATCGATAAAGAGTCTTTTGGCGAATTCTATCCCTACCCCACTTATGGAGATGCATCCAGAGGAAGACAGGGAAATTGGCAGACAGTATTCCTTCACTTTGCTCACGATAGACATCCGTCTGTCTTCGATCCTCTGCTTAGAGCCCACCAAACTGACACCACAGAGGACAGCCACTGTCCAGGAATCCACCAAGAGTAGACGTCAAGCACCCACACCCGAAACGGGGGCAAATATGCTTGGATGGGGTTATGTTACACGGTCCACATGCTGGCCCGGATCCCAGAATAACCCTCAGGGTCCAAAAATTTAAAGGGGCTATGATTTCTAATACAATCTTCTACTGGTCTACTCTCTTCCTGTCTTCCATGCTACCAACCCTTTTATTGACTAGGCCCCTTGTCCCCGTCTCTGTAGAGGATGCCCCCTTGTCCCCATCTCTGAAGAGGACGCCACCTTGTCCCAGTCTCTGTAGAGGACGCCCCCTTGTCCCCGTCTCTGTAGAGGATGCCCCCTGTGCCCATCTCAGGCCTAGGAGTAAAGAGATCATTAAAAGTTCTCTGTACTGCCCCCTCATATATTTATACATTATTATAAGATCCCCCCTAAGCCTTCATCTTTCCAAACTAAATAACCCCAAGTTTAATAACCTGCAGACCCCTCAGTCCTCTAATAACCTGTCTTGGTATTGCAGACCCCTCAGTCCTCGAAATAACCTGTCTTGGTATTGCAGACCCCCCAGTCCTCTAATAACCTGTCTTGGTATTGCAGACCCCCCAGTCCTCTAATAACCTGTCTTGGTATCGCTGACCCCTCAGTCCTCTAATAACCTGTCTTGGTATTGTAGACCCCTCAGTCCTCTAATAACCTGTCTTGGTATCGCTGACCCCTCAGTCCTCTAATAACCTGTCTTGGTATTGTAGACCCCCCAGTCCTCTAATAACCTGTCTTGGTATTGCAGACCCCTCAGTCCTCTAATAACCTGTCTTGGTATTGTAGACCCCCCAGTCCTCTAATAACCTGTCTTGGTATTGCAGACCCCTCAGTCCTCTAATAACCTGTCTTGGTATTGAGACCCCTCAGTCCTCTAATAACCTGTCTTGGTATTCAGACACCTCAGTCCTTAATAACTGTCTTGGTATTGCAGACCCCTCAGTCCTCTAATACCTTCTTGTATCAGACCTCAGTCCTCTAATAACCTGTCTTGGTATTAGACCCCTCAGTCCTCTAATAACCTGTCTTGGTATTGAGACCCCTCAGTCCTCTAATAACCTGTCTTGGTATTGCAGACCCTCAGTCTCTAATAACCTGTCTTGGTATTGTAGACCCTCAGTCCTCTAATAACCTGTCTTGGTATTGCAGACCCCCCAGTCCTCTATAACCTGTCTTGGTATTGAGACCCCTCAGTCCTCAATAACCTGTCTTGGTATTGAGACCCCAGTCCTCTAATAACCTTCTTGGTATTACAGACCCCTCAGTCCTCTAATAACCTGTCTTGGTATTGAGACCCCTCAGTCCTCTAATAACCTGTCTTGGTATTCAGACCCCCAGTCCTCTAATAACCTGTCTTGGTATTGTAGACCCCCAGTCCTCTAATAACCTGTCTTGGTATTCAGACCCCTCAGTCCTCTAATAACCTGTCTTGGTATTGTAGACCCCTCAGTCCTCTAATAACCTGTCTTGGTATTGCAGACCCCCCAGTCCTCTAATAACCTGTCTTGGTATTGCAGACCCCAGTCCTCTAATAACCTGTCTTGGTATTGCAGACCCCCAGTCCTCTAATAACCTGTCTTGGTATTGCAGACCCCCAGTCCTCTAATAACCTGTCTTGGTATTGCAGACCCCCAGTCCTCTAATAACCTGTCTTGGTATTGAGACCCCCAGTCCTCTAATAACCTGTCTTGGTATTCAGACCCCTCAGTCCTCTAATAACCTGTCTTGGTATTGCAGACCCCCAGTCTCTAATAACCTGTCTTGGTATTGAGACCCCTCAGTCTCTAATAACCTGTCTTGGTATTGCAGACCCCTCAGTCCTCTAATAACCTGTCTTGGTATTGCAGACCCTCAGTCCTCTAATAACCTGTCTTGGTATTGCAGACCCCCCAGTCCTCTAATAACCTGTCTTGGTATTCAGACCCCTCAGTCTCTAAAACCTGTCTTGGTATTGCAGACCCTCAGTCCTCTAATAACCTGTCTTGGTATTCAGACCCCTCAGTCCTCTAATAACTGTCTTGGTATTGCAGACCCCCCAGTCCTCAAAAACCTGTCTTGGTATTGCAGACCCCTCAGTCCTCTAATAACTGTCTTGGTATTGCAGACCCCTCAGTCCTCTAATAAAAAAAAAAAAAAAAAAAAAAAAAAAAAAAAAAAAAAAAAAAAAAAAAAAAAAAAAAAAAAAAAAAAAAAAAAAAAAAAAAAAAAAAAAAAAGTATTGCAGACCCCCAGTCCTCTAATAACCTGTCTTGGTATTGCAGACCCCTCAGTCCTCTAATAACCTGTCTTGGTATTGTAGACCCCTCAGTCCTCTAATAACCTGTCTTGGTATTGCTAGACCCCTCAGTCCTCTAATAACCTGTCTTGGTATTGTAGACCCCCAGTCCTCTAATAACCTGTCTTGGTATTGCAGACCCCTCAGTCCTCTAATAACCTGTCTTGGTATTGTAGACCCCCCAGTCCTCTAATAACCTGTCTTGGTATTGCAGACCCCTCAGTCCTCTAATAACCTGTCTTGGTATTGTAGACCCCCCAGTCCTCTAATAACCTGTCTTGGTATTGCAGACCCCCCAGTCCTCTAATAACCTGTCTTGGTATTGCTAGACCCCTCAGTCCTCTAATAACCTGTCTTGGTATTGTAGACCCCTCAGTCCTCTAATAACCTGTCTTGGTATTGTAGACCCCCAGTCCTCTAATAACCTGTCTTGGTATTGTAGACCCCCAGTCCTCTAATAACCTGTCTTGGTATTGCAGACCCCTCAGTCCTCTAATAACCTGTCTTGGTATTGTAGACCCCTCAGTCCTCTAATAACCTGTCTTGGTATTGCAGACCCCTCAGTCCTCTAATAACCTGTCTTGGTATTGTAGACCCCCTCAGTCCTCTAATAACCTGTCTTGGTATTGCAGACCCCTCAGTCCTCTAATAACCTGTCTTGGTATTGCAGACCCCCCAGTCCTCTAATAACCTGTCTTGGTATTGCAGACCCCTCAGTCCTCTAATAACCTGTCTTGGTATTGCAGACCCCTCAGTCCTCTAATAACCTGTCTTGGTATTGCAGACCCCTCAGTCCTCTAATAACCTGTCTTGGTATTGCAGACCCCTCAGTCCTCTAATAACCTGTCTTGGTATTGCAGACCCCCAGTCCTCTAATAACCTGTCTTGGTATTGCAGACCCCCAGTCCTCTAATAACCTGTCTTGGTATTGCAGACCCCTCAGTCTCTAATAACCTGTCTTGGTATTGCAGACCCCTCAGTCCTCTAATAACCTGTCTTGGTATTGCAGACCCCCTCAGTCCTCTAATAACCTGTCTTGGTATTGCAGACCCTCAGTCCTCTAATAACCTGTCTTGGTATTGCAGACCCCTCAGTCCTCTAATAACCTGTCTTGGTATTGCAGACCCTCAGTCCCTAATAACTGTCTTGGTATTAGACCCTCAGTCCTCTAATAACCTGTCTTGGTATTGCAGACCCCTCAGTCCTCTAATAACCTGTCTTGGTATTGCAGACCCCTCAGTCCTCTAATAACCTGTCTTGGTATTGCAGACCCCTCAGTCCTCTAATAACCTGTCTTGGTATTACAGACCCCCCAGTCCTCTAATAACCTGTCTTGGTATTGCAGATCACCCAGTCCTCTAATAACCTGTCTTGGTATTGCAGACCCCCAGTCCTCTAATAACCTGTCATGGTATTGCAGACCCCCAGTCCTCTAATAACCTGTCTTGGTATTGTAGACCCCCCAGTCCTCTAATAACCTGTCTTGGTATTGCAGACCCCTCAGTCCTCTAATAACCTGTCTTGGTATTGCAGACTTCCCCCAGTCCTCTAATAACCTGTCTTGGTATTGTAAACCCCTCAGTCCTCTAATAACCTGTCTTGGTATTGCAGACCCCTCAGTCCTAATAACCTGTCTTGGTATTACAGACCCCCCAGTCCTCTAATAACCTGTCTTGGTATTACAGACCCCTCAGTCTTCTAATAACCTGTCTTGGTATTGAGACCCCTCAGTCCTCTAATAACCTGTCTTGGTATTGCAGACCCCTCAGTCTCTAATAACCTGTCTTGGTATTGCAGACCCCTCAGTCCTCTAATAACCTGTCTTGGTATTGCAGACCCCCAGTCCTCTAATAACCTGTCTTGGTATTGCAGACCCCTCAGTCCTCTAATAATCTGTCTTGGTATTGCAGACCCCCAGTCCTCTAATAACCTGTCTTGGTATTGCAGACCCCTCAGTCCTCTAATAATCTGTCTTGGTATTGCAGACCCCCCAGTCCTCTAATAACCTGTCTTGGTATTGCAGACCCCCCAGTCCTCTAATGACCTGTCTTGGTATTGCAGACCCCTCAGTCCTCTAATAACCTGTCCTGGTATTGCAGACCCCTCAGTCCTCTAATAACCTGTCTTGGTAGTGCAGACCCCTCAGTCCTCTAATAACCTTACATTTGTACGCAGCCACAAAATGGAACAATGTGTCCATGATTTCACTGCAACCAGAGATCTGTTCAGAAGTTGGTCACATATATCTGTGTGTGTAAAGCGGCCCTAAGACCTCAACTCGGCATTAATGGGGCAAAGTAGTGACAAGATGTACCGTTGTGGCTAAACGTATTGACACCCCTGTAGTTCTGTCAGATAATACTCAGTTTTTTCCTGAAAATGATTGCAATCACACATTCTTTGGTATTATTATCTTCATTTAATTTGTCTTCAATGAAAAAACACAAAAAGAATTGTCCTAAAGCCAAATTGGATCTAATTCCACCAAACATAAAAAAGGGGGTGGACAAAAGTATTGGCACTGTTAGAAAAACCATGTGATGCTTCTCTAATTTGTGTAATTAACAGCACCTGTAACTTACCTGTGGCACCTAACAGGTGTTGGCAATAACTAAATCACACTTGCAGCCAGTTGACATGGATTAAAGTTGACTCCACCTCTGTCCTGTGTCCTTGTGTGTACCACATTGAGCATGGAGAAAAGAAAGAAGACCAAAGAACTGTCTGAGGACTTGAGAAACCAAATTGTGAGGAAGCATGAGCAATCTCAAGGCTACAAGTCCATCTCCAAAGACCTGAATGTTCCTGTGTCTACTGTGCGCAGTGTCATCAAGAAGTGTAAAGCCCATGGCACCGTGGCTAACCTCCCTAGATGTGGACGGAAAAGAAAAATTGACGAGAGATTTCAACACAAGATTGTGCGGATGGTGGATAAAGAACCTCGACTAACATCCAAACAAGTTCAAGCTGCCCTGCAGTCCGAGGGTACAACAGTGTCACCCCGTACTATCCGCCGGCGTCTGAATGAAAAGGGACTGTATGGTAGGATACCCAGGAAGACCCCACTTCTTACCCCGAGACATAAAAAAGCCAGGCTGGAGTTTGCCAAAACTTACCTGAGAAAGCCTAAAACGTTTTGGAAGAATGTTCTCTGGTCAGATGAGACAAAAGTAGAACTTTATGGGCAAAGGCATCAACATAGAGTTTACAGGAGAAAAAAAGAGGCATTCAAAGAAAAGAACACGCTCCCTACAGTCAGACATGGCGGAGGCTCCCTGATGTTTTGGGGTTGCTTTGCTGCCTCTGGCACTGGACTGCTTGACCGTGTGCATGGCATTATGAAGTCTGAAGACCACCAACACATTGTGCAGCATAATGTAGGGCCCAGTGTGAGAAAGCTGGGTCTCCCTCAGAGGTTATGGGTCTTCCAGCAGGACAATGACCCAAAACACACTTCAAAAAGCTCTAGAAAATGGTGTGAGAGAAAGCACTGGAGACTTCTAAGGTGGCAGCAATGAGTCCAGACCTGAATCCCATAGAACACCTGTGGAGAGATCTAACAATGGCAGTTTGGAGAAGGCGCCCTTCAAATATCAGGGACCTGGACAGTTTGCCAAAGAATGGTGTAAAATTCCAGCAGAGCATTGTAAGAAACTCATTGATGGTTACCGGAAGCGTCTGATCGCAGTTATTTTGGCTAAAGGTTGTGCAACCAAGTATTAGGCTGAGGGTGCCAATACTTTTGTCCGGCCCATTTTTGGAGTTTTGTGTGAAATGATCAATGTTTTGCTTTTTGCTTCATTCTCTTTTGTGTTTTTTCATTGAAGACAAATTAAATGAAGATAATAATAGCAAAGGATTTGTGATTGCAATCATTTTCAGGAAGAAGCTGAGTATAATCTGACAGAATGGCAGGGGTGTCAATACTTTTGGCCACAACTGTAAATCAGATCAGTAATTCATGTATTAACATGACTGCACACAAATATGAGTGCAGCTTGAGTAATACAGGAGTAACTCAGATCGATGTAATGTATGTACACATGACGCACCAGCAGAATAGTGAGTGCAGCTCTGGAGTATAATACAGGAGGTAACTCAGGATCAGTAATGTAATGAATGTACACAGTGACTGCACCAGCAGAATAGTGAGTGCAGCTCTGGAGTATAATACAGGAGGTAACTCAGGATCAGTAATGTAATGTATGTACACAGTGACTGCACCAGCAGAATAGTGAGTGCAGCTCTGGAGTATAATACAGGATAAGTAATGTCATATATTGGGTCAATAATCTCTTTCCCAATCTATAACAACAACACGGCTTATCCTGACAGTCGGTTTCCTAATGTTCCGTCATGCCCAGCCCCCTCCACATGTCCCTCACTCCCCCACAATTCCCTGCCTCCTGCTCTGCGATGAATCAATAACCAGAGGTGTAAAGGTGTATTGTAAGTTTGGCGCGGTGCAGATCCACAGACCGAACAATATTCAATCAACAGATATCGTCTCCCGGCGAGTATGGTCCAACCTCTTCTCCTATTGCTGGTGCTGGTAGTGCCCTCGCCAGGACGGTCTGTGCCGTGGAGGACATCAGAGGTATTTGGTTTTAGGAGATTTCACATGTTTACATTCAGCTTTTGGATTATGACCTTTGTCTTTAGTTCATGTTGTGCTACAAACCTTAAAGCGCTGTATTGAGCGAACAAAAAACTGGATCTCTCCCCCTCTATCTCCGGCGCCTCATCCGCCCTCTATCTCCGGCGCTCTCGCCCTCTATCTCCGGCGCTCTCGCCCTCTATCTCCGGCGCTCTCGCCCTCTATCTCCGGCGCTCTCGCCCACTTCTCCGGCGCTCTCCCCCTATCTCCGCGCTCTCGCCACTATCTCCGGCGTCTCGCCCTCTATCTCCGGCGCTCTCACCCACTATCTCCGGCGCTCTCACCCACTATCTCCGCGCTCTCCCCACTATCTCCGGCGCTCTCCCCTCTATCTCCGGCGCTCTCGCCCTCTATCTCCGGCGCTCTCGCCCTCTATCTCCGGCGCTCTCGCCCACTATCTCCGGCGCTCTCACCCACTATCTCCGGCGCTCTCCCCCTCTATCTCCGGCGCTCTCGCACTCTATCTCTGGCGCTCTCGCCCTCTATCTCCGGCGCTCTCGCCCTCTATCTCCGGCGCTCTCGCCCTCTATCTCCGGCGCTCTCGCCCTCTATCTCCGGCGCTCTTTACAAATGTTTGACAAATGCAAATGAAGTTGTAATTTTTAGGAAAAAATACATTCAAATATTTGAAATTGAGGTTTTTGTTTGATGAATTATTGGCCGGAGAACACCTAGAAAGAATATCAGCAGCTATGGAGGATCTGTTATGTTTGTGCTTTACTTGCAAATTGTGCAATTCTTCATTTTCCCTGAGGGGGTGCTGCAGGAAAACTCAACACTTGGTAGGCCCAGGGGGTAAATGCATTCCTGCCGCCCGGTCCAGCCCGCCCCTGCTTGGTTCTATCACAGAATACATCTGATTTCTTGGAGTTTCTTTTGTTCAGGGAAGGTGGAAAATGGAGGTTTAGTGGCCCGGTCCAGATTGTGTCTGTCCCGCACTCTAGAACTCACTCCCTAGCTACCCCTCACCATCAGCAGTACATCGGAGTACAGGGTTAGATCAGGGTTTTCAGTCTACAGGGTCAGACCAGATAATCAGTTACCTTGCCCGCAATTCCATCTTGTATACTATTCCCTTATCCTCAATCCCGGTCATAAGAGTCTGCTAAAGACTTGTTATCCTGAATCCTCGCTGTCCGGATCTACACGTGCTCCTTTCGACAGTAGGACATACTGAATATACAGAAGAACCTACTGCATGCTTTTGGGAAAGATTGAGGGTCTCCTGTCTCATCGCAACAATAGTGGCTTACACGTCATTTATACATGCTTCAGCCATCTGGTCCCTGTGGCGCACTGGACAACTTTCTACATTTATCTTCAAGTAGTTTTGCACGTGCTGTGACTTGCTGTGGTACTAACCCCAGGATTCAAGACTAAACCTTAAAGAAAAAACATATATGCAAAAGTATGAAAATAACCTGCAATAAATAAGTAAAAAGCAAGTGCCATAAAAACATAGGGTACTTAGTAAATACATTTTATGCAAAAAGGTACAAAGCCATCCCACCACGTCAAGGTGTATCCAATCCGGGACGGTCCCTACTCTAACTGTTGGGAGAGCCCCACCCCTCCATTACTGAGCGGAGTATTTACATTGCTTCCCATTGCTGTCACACTCGGCATCCTGATTTTTCTGAAGTTAGTAGACATGAGGGCAAGATTTAAAATAGTCAGAGCAGGGACCGTACCGGATTGGGTACACCTTGACGTGGTGGGATGGCTTTGTATCTATTTGCAACAACATATTTGCTAAGTACCCTGTGTTTTCATAGGACTTGCTTTATATTTATTTATTGCAGGGTATTTTCACTCAATTGTGTATATGCTTTTTTTCCTTAAGGTTTAGTCTGACTGGTGGTCAGTGTGAACATGCTCTTACAGGCATGTTCACCAATGTCTGCGGTGACTCAATTTTTGTGAATACCCTAGGATTCCAGGTCTGTACGATCTTCTTATTACACCTACTCTTCCACTCTAATCTACAGACTCTGAACCTTCCTATAAAAGCATACAAGTACTACATCTAGAATAAGCCGTGCTCTTAAAGCTGTATTTGCCGTGGCCTGCCCACGTAAGACCGTGGAACATTTACTCCTTGTTGGTTTTCCCCGTTTCTGCCTCATTACGCCTACTTTTCCACTCTAATCAACAAAAGACTCTGAACCTTTCTATAAATGCACACAAGTACTACACCTAGAACAATCCGTGTTCTTATAGCTCCAGAACCCCAATTGCACTTCAGTATTCAATTCCAAACTGTATTTGCCGTGGCCTACCCACAAAAGACTGTGAAACATGTATTCCATGTTGGATCCCCTCGTTCCAGCTGTAGCAAAAGCAACTGTTATTCCCGAGACCTGTGTTTGTAGTCATTCCATTGGCTGTGGATGCTGCGTGGGGGAGGATAACAGCCTCATAGACCACCCAGGGAACCCTGGGGCACAGCTACCGTGCTATATATAACATTTGGGGTCCCCTGCTCCAGGGTGTCACGTGTTGACTGCTTTGCAGTCCATTAGTTCTGCTGCTGTGATTAAATATGAGTTTCTTTTATCCTTAGTCGATGCGGGGTGATGCAGTGCTGCAGGTGGAGGGGTGAGTCATAGCATTTAGGTGATAGGTGGTGAGGGTGAGTCATAGCATTTAGGTGGAGTAGTAGTTTGTAGTTCATAGCATTTAGGTAGAGGTGGAGGGTGATGATAGTACATAGCATTTAGGTAGAGGTGGAGGGTGGTCATAGCATTTGGGGGTTAGTGGGTGGAGGGGTGAGTCATAGCATTTAGGTAGGGTGGAGGGGTTGAGTCATAGCATTTAGGTAGGGTGGAGGGGTGTGTCATAGCATTTAGGTGGAGGTGGAGGGTGAGTCATAGCGTTTATGTAGAGGTGGAGGGGTGAGTCATAGCATTTAGGTATAGGTGGAGGGGTGAGTCATAGCATTTAGGTAGAGGTGGAGGGGTGTGTCATAGCATTTAGGTAGACATGGAGGGATGAGTCATAGCATTTAGGTAGAGGTGGAGGGTGAGTCATAGCATTTAGGTATAGGTGGAGGGGTGAGTCATAGCATTTAGGTATAGGTGGTAGGGGTGAGTTGCATAGCATTTAGTGTGGAGGGTGAGTCATAGCATTTAGGTAGAGGTGGAGGGGTGAGTCATAGCATTTAGGTAGAGGTGGAGGGGTGAGTCATAGCATTTAGGTAGGGTGGAGGGGTGAGTCATAGCATTTAGGTGAGGTGGAGGGTGAGTCATAGCATTTAGGTAGAGGTGGAGGGTGAGTCATAGCATTTAGGTAAGGTGGAGGGTGAGTCATAGCATTTAGGTAAGGTGGAGGGGTGAGTCATAGCATTTAGTAGGTGGAGGTGAGTCATAGCATTTAGGTAGAGTGGAGGTGGCTAGCATTAGGGTGAGGGAGTCATAGCATTTAGGTAAGGTGGAGGGGTGAGTCATAGCATTTAGGTAGGTGGAGGGTGAGTCATAGCATTTAGGTGAGAGGTGATGTCATAGCATTTAGGTAGAGGTGAGGGTGAGTCATAGCATTTAGGTAGAGGTGAGGGTGAGTCATAGCATTTAGGTAGAGGTGGAGGGGTGAGTCATAGCATTTAGGTAGAGGTGGAGGGTGAGTCATAGCATTTAGGTAGAGGTGGAGGGGTGAGTCATAGCATTTAGGTTAGAGGTGGAGGGGTGAGTCATAGCATTTAGGTAGAGGTGGAGGGGTGAGTCATAGCATTTAGTAGGTGGAGGGGTGATATAGCATTTAGGTAGAGTGGAGGGTGAGTAGGGGAGGGTGGTCATAGCATTTAGGTAGAGGTGGAGGGTGAGTCATAGCATTTAGGTAGAGGTGGAGGGGTGAGTCATAGCATTTAGGTAGAGGTGGAGGGATGAGTCATAGCATTTAGGTGAGGTGGAGGGGTGAGTCATAGCATTTAGTGGTGGGGGGTGATCATAGCATTAGGTGAGGTGGAGGGGTGAGTCATAGCATTTAGGTGGAGGTGGAGGGGTGTTTAGTATTCATATCTTCACTCCCCAGCCTTGAAATAACTCCACTTCCCTCCACTAGATGTCACAGATAGAGTTCATTCCTACTTGGACCCCGTGCTATGAAGTCGTGCTGTGCTGAGCTGTTATTGCTGCTGTTGACTTCCATAAGATGCTGGGTTTCCCAGTCTGTAGGTGGAGGTAGGGGTTCTTAAGGTACCGTCACACGCGGCAATTTTGCTAGCAATTTCACTGGCAATTTGCTGGTTGCAGTGAAATGATAAACACATTGTTCCATTTGTACACAGCAACAAAATAGAACAATGTGTCCATGATTTCACTGCAACCAGCAAATTGCCAGTGAATTTGCAGCGTGTGACGGTACCTTTAGTCTAGGGCTGATCAGGAGTAAAGAGCTAGGCAGCGACCTGAACCTACTCACCTTCAGAGTTACCTTTGGGAACAGGGCTAGTCAGGGACCCAAGTCCAGGGCCAGACTAGTTCCCCTGAATGCCCTTGCCCATCTTACCATCTTGCCTCCTGACTCTCTATCCATTATACCACCCCTGTGACAATGGGTCTTACCTATCTTTTCACCAAATAAGTTTGTTTGTTTTTTTTGTCTTTTACTTTTTGTCTTATTTTTAGATGTTTCTGAAAACATTACACCCAGAAGATCTGATTTCATATTTTGGCCGGGAAAATGTTCCAGGTAACGTTATAAAAAATCACTAGATTGGATTTATTTTATTTATTTGTATTTTTATGTATTTTATGACATCTGTGTTTTAGGAGAAATGTAATAAATTGTGTAGTGTGAACATTTTGCCATCCTGAGTTGTACAGACATCTGTCGGATAACATTGTTTCCGGTGACGGGGGTGATATTTTTAGAGATTTCATCACATTTTCTCACCGTAGTTTTTGTTGTTTTATTCATTTTTTGATCAGCATTTGATGTGGATCTGGGTAATCTGGTGTGTAACTGTAAAGAAGGATCCCCTATATCCTCTCCATGTTCTGTCCATGTTTGCACCCTACAAACACCTCTGCAGAGATACGTCTTCGAGTTTCCGGAGGAAGAAAGACTTATTACTACAGAACGTTTTAATAAACGCCTCTGCCCACCATCTGCACCAAACTCCCGAGGGTCAATGGGATCCATTCTCCATCCAGGAGCAAGATCTGCCATCACGTACTATGAAGGACAAATAGTGGGTTAACTCCATATACACCGACTTGGCCATATAAGATATCCAGGTTCATGGTGGTCACCTGTTGTCTTCTCCTTCCAGTGCGGGTTTTTCATCATGGACATGAAGCAATTTTCCATCCAACCTATAAAGAAGAAACATTTGCAGGAACCATGGAACGCTCATATCATTTTTCGAGTCGGGAATGAATCTAAGGAAAACCAAGGTACAATAATCCGGGCACAGTGATGGTATAGACTGGTGCTCTCCAACCTGTGGTTCTCCGATCATTGAATAATCACAAGACGGTGGTGGAGAGCAGGGTTGTGGAGTCGGTAAGCCAAGCTTGTGACTCCAACCTTCTCAATTTCCCTAAATCTGACTCCAACTCCACCAAAATGGACACCGACTCTCTGACTCCACAACCAGGGCTGTGAAGTCAGTGAGCCAAACCTCCGACTCCGGTTCTGACTCTTCAATTCCCCTGAATCCAACTCCAATGCCACCAAAATAGACTCCAACACTGACTCCACTGCCATGGCTGTAGAGTCGGCAAGCCAATCATCCGACTCCACCTCCGATTCCTCAAATTCCCAGAATCCAACTCCACCAAAATGAACACTGACTCCACAACTCCGACTCCACAACCAGGGCTGTGAAGTCAGTAAACCAAACATCCGACTCTAGTTCTGACTCATCAGGTCCCCTGAATCCAACTCCAACAAAATAGACTCCAACTCCACAATCATGACTGTGGAGTCGGTAAGCCAAACATCTGAATCCTTCTCCAATTCCTCAATTTCCCTGAATCTAACACTGACTGCAACTCCACCAAAATGGACACTGACTCACACTCGTGACTTCACGACTCTGACTCCACAACCAGCGCTGTGAAGTCAGTAAGCCAAACATCCTACTCCACCTCCTCAGTTTTCCTGAATCTGACTCCAACTCTATCAAAATGGACACCGACTCAAACTCCAACTCCACAACCAGGGCTGTGCAGTCAGTAAGCCAAACATCCGACTCCGGTTCAGACTCCTCAATTTCCCTGACTCTGACTCCAACGTCACCAAAATAGACTGCAACTCCATGACTCCCAACTCAACAACCATGGCTGTGGAGTTGGTAAGCCAAACATCTGACTACTCCGATTCATCAATTTTCCTGAATCCAACTCCGACTCCAACTCCACCAAAATAGACTCAGACTCCACGACTCCAACTCCACAAGGGCTGTGGAGTCAGTTTCCTCAATTTACCTGAATCCGACTCCAACTCCATCAAAATGGATGCTGACTCCGCGACTCTGACTTACTTGGAGTCATAGTGCTGGATCACCTGGAGACACACAGGTTGGAGACCACCGATTTAGACCATATCTGGTTCTAGAATATTCTCTCATCACCTTCTAGAGTCGTTAAATGCTCCTCGTGTTCGTCGGCTACAGAAGAGAGCTGTCCTTGGTGTGAAACATTTAGAGCTTCTAGTGGTTGTGGGTCATGACGTCTACCAGTTCCACCAGGAGGACACAGAAAGATATATTCTGACCAACCTCAATATTGTACGTATGTACGTTTCATTTTGCGTTTTTGACCCAGTCTTGACTTGGTCAGAACCCATGAGATCACATTGGTAGAGAGGGATCAAACCATGCACGATCACTCAAAGCTCAATATAATCCATTGGGTGTCAAAGGTTTAAGGTACCTGGCATCTCAGCCTTGGTACCCCCATCTTTCACGCATGCTTTCTTTAATTTCAATGGGCTACATGTGTTAATTTGGTTTTTTTAATGCCTTTTCGGCTGTTTTACCTTAGATTTAGTTGGCCCCAATCCATCAGTGACACAGGGTCCACATTTCAACTATACAGGGGTGAACATAGAGGGGGATGTCAGTGCATTGTGCTGAGGACGGAGCGAAGTGTAGGCCAATAAAGCACTTTGCCTTGACCGGTGGACTTAGAAAGCCTAGTTGTAGCTCAGATATAAAGAAAGCGTACTACTGGTGATGATACTTGTCTCATGTTGACTGCTTTACAGTTCACGAATGCTGCTGCTGTACTTAAACTGAATTCTTTTCCCTTTACTCTATGCTGTTTGTGGCTCTGCGGGTGGAGGGATGTGTCATAGTATTCAGGTGGAGGGGTGTGTGTTAACATTCTGATCTCCACTCCCTCAGCCTAGAAGTAGTTCCACTTCCCTCTACCGGGTGTCACAGAAAGAGTTAATTTCTCTTCCAGGACCCATGCAGTGCAGTGTTTGTTGGAGTTGCTGTTCCCTTCTATTGGAGTGGTTGTCTTATTCCTGGTCCATGAGTAGAGAGAGGTAGGGGCTCTTAGCTTAGGGCTGTTCAGGAGTGAAGGGCTAGGGTGGTGACCCAGACCTCTCCGCCATCTGGGGTATCTATGGGAACAAGGTAAGTTAGGGAACCCCATTCTAAGGGTCAGACTAGCTCTACTGAACACCTTACTTTCCTGCTACCTGATTTCCTATCCACTATTCCACCCAATGACAATACTACATTTCAAGGGTCCACCATAAGCCTTTATCTGTTGCTTTATAGAGAGCAGAATTACTAAGAGATGTCTCGCTCGGTGCCACGCTCCGTGTCCATCTGGTGAAAATGATCATCCTGACTGAGCCAGAGGTAAGAAGGTGTTGTTTAGACCATAGGTCCCCAACTCCAGTCCTCAAGGCCCACCAACAGGTCATGTTTTCAGGATTTCCTTAGTATTGCACAGGTGATAATATCATCTCCTGCACTGATGATGATTCCAACCACTGTGCAATACTAAGGCAATCCTGAAAACATGACCTGTTGGTGGGCCTTGAGGACTGGAGTTGGGGACCTATGGTCTAGACCATATGCACATTGTTATGGGTCGCTAAGTTCAGTCTTTCAATTGCTCCATAAGATTGTTTCTTGGACAACAATTTCAGTTGTCTTTTATTGAACCGTATCCATTGACCTACTCCTATCAACCAAAGGTCAAGCCA
Organism: Allobates femoralis; assembly: GCA_033576535.1. Taxonomy (NCBI): domain Eukaryota; kingdom Metazoa; phylum Chordata; class Amphibia; order Anura; family Aromobatidae; genus Allobates; species Allobates femoralis. The sequence continues at coordinate 12,506,934 of JARQOC010000008.1, forward strand.
AAAACCACCTAGAATCCAAAAACCAACGGGTTGTTGCATGTACTGGCACTGTAGGTTGTAAAACTATCAGGATAAGGATGTTTCACCATGTTTATTCACATTTTTTTTCCATCAGGCTGGTATCCAGATCAGTACCAACCTCATGTCCTCCCTAATGAGTGTCTGTGAGTGGAGCAGAACCCTAAATCCTCTCAATGACTCTGATTCTCAACACGCTGATCTGGTCCTTTATATCACCAGGTATAAATATATCTTCAAAATGGCCTTCTTCCTGGTCTAATCTCTGGTTCCTATGACTGTATCCTACTACCAGTCCATGTGAACATCTTGTAATCATCTTTAGGACTTTTCCCATGAATGATGATATGAGTAAGAGCATAAAGTCCTAGTTTACAAGATGTGGACATCTTGGTATCACTTTCATAAATCTTCCCATAAATGATGGCATGAGGAAGACAGTAAAGTCCTAGCTTTCTTATGTTCCTCAGAATCTACTCTACCACCCATCCATGTGGACACCTTCTTATGGCGTTCAGGACTTTTCCCATGAGTGATGATATGAGTAAGAGGGTAAAGTCCTAGCTTGATTCAAGCATAGAGGTGAAAGCCGGGCACTGACCTGTTAACAGCGTTACTTGTGTTCTCCTGTAGCAGTGGTGTGCTGTGGAATATCCTGTTGCTCAGCCAGAGTTCAAGACATTAAATCCAAAGAAAGATGGCGGCACTCAGCATTCCAATTTTGCAGCTGTTTTAATTTAAAGCAAAAATTACAGCAGCGGGTGCATGGTACAGGGAGGGAGGTGCTAGGACCGACGGTGACCGCTTCGCGGGATGTCCCGCTTCTACGGGTCCAGTGTACCAGGTACACTGGACCCGTAGAAGCGGGACATCCCGCGAAGCGGTCACCGTCGGTCCTAGCACCTCCCTCCCTGTACCATGCACCCGCTGCTGTAATTTTTGCTTTAAATTAAAACAGCTGCAAAATTGGAATGCTGAGTGCCGCCATCTTTCTTTGGATTTAAAGTCCTAGCTTGTTTATGTTCCAGGGACTCTACTCTCCCACCAGTCCATGTGGACATCTTGTTATGGCCTTCAGAAATCTTACCATGAGTTATGGCATGCAGAATAGAGCCCTAGCTCGGTTACGTTACACTGGGACTCTACTCTACCACCAATCCATGTGGACCTTAGTAATGATCTTCAGGACTTTTCCCATGAGTGATGGTATGTTAGAGAGTAAAGTCCTAAATTGGGTATGTTCCAGGGACTCTACTCTACCACCAGTCCATGTGGACATCTTGTTATGGCCTTCAGAAATCTTACCATAAGAGATGGCATACAGAATAGAGCCCTAGCTCGGTTACGTTACACTGGGACTCTGCTCTACCACTAATCCATGTGGATTTTTGTAATGATCTTCAGGACTTTTCTTATTAGTGATGGTATGTTAGAGAGTAAAGTCCTAAATTGGTTATGTTCCAGGGACTCCACTCTACCACCAGTTTATGGTGACATCTCTTTATGGCCTTCAGAAATCTTACCATGAGTGATGGCATGCAGAATAGAGCCCTAGCTCGGTTACGTTACACTGGGACTCTACTCTACCACCCATCCATGTGAACATCTTGTTATGGCCATCAGAGATCTTCCAATGAATGATGGTATGAATAAGAGATTAAAGTTCAAGCTTGGTTATATTCCATGAAATCTACTCTACCACCCATCCATGTGGACATCTTCTTATGACCTTGAAGACTTTTCCCATGAGTGTTGGTATGAGTAAGAAAGTATAGTACTAGCTCGGTAATATTCCTGGTTCCATATTTGGTTCCTTGGATTCTACCCTACCATCAGTCCACACGGATGTCTTGTTATGACTTTCAGAAATCTTCCCTTGTTGATGACATGAGAAAGAGGCTAGCGTATTAGCTCAGTTTTGTCCCTGGTTTCACCTTGTGATTCCTTTGACTCCACTCAACCACCAGTTCATGTGGTCATCTTGTAATGGCCATCTTCATCTGATTTATGGAATGAAAAAGAGGATAACGTTAAAACTCAACACATAAGGACATTGTAAATGTAGGCACTACTAATAGCTAGGGGGTGACACAGTCACTACTTACCAGTAGTTTAGACGGTAGGGAAGTCAGGTAATCCAGGGTCAGGATCCATGAGAGTTTGTAGTATATTCAGGGAGTAGACAGAGATGTAGTTATGCAATGGTCCTGGGTTAGGTTTCCAGGAGAGCACAAAGAGGATTCAGGGAGTCAACTGAGGTATATACAGGCCATGGTCCAGGGGGTCAAAATACCAGAAGATCACAACAAGTATAGGGAGCAGACAAAAGGGATATCAAGCAACTCTCCAGAGACAAATAACAAAGATCAGAACAAGACAGACACAGGAGTACAGGCCAAACAACACTTCAAATAGAGTGTAGAACTGGCTGGGTTCTGGGAGAGGCTGCTCAGTAAAGTAACATAGCAATCATTGGAAAGGTGGAACACCTGAGCATCCGAGAACCAGAATGAAAGAGTGCACTGTCAATCAACTAATGTTAGCTCAGCACACCAGATGCTAAAGACAACAATATCTTATTGTGTCTGAGACGCACTGTAAGAAGGAAACTTGTAATGGCCTTCATGCAAAGGTTACAATGACAGATTTTGGTGTGTTTACTGTGTAAATTGTGGATAGGAAAACTCATACACTAATATACAATCTCATGTTGAAGGTTTGACCTTGAGTTACCTGATGGAAACAAGCAAGTACGTGGGGTCACACAGCTAGGAGGTGCCTGCTCCTCCTCTTGGAGTTGCGTCATCACTGAAGACACGGGGTTTGATCCGGGATCACCATAGCCCACGAAATTGGACACAGGTGACAAATTGGAGCAGATTATTACATAAGACGTATACACACACACATATGCGGTTATGTATCATATTTAGTAGTCAGACTTTTTTGGCTTTTCTTGCTTCTGATATCTTACCCTCTTCTCTGCAGTTTTGGAATAAATCATGACGGGACAGGAAACAGCTGCAGTGGTGGTGGGAAAATCATGGCCGTCGAAGGAAGCCACAACAGTGTCCATCTGACATGGTCGGACTGTAGTAGGCAGCAGTTCCTTCAATTTCTCAGGTATGCCATAGAAAAATGGCACAAAGTCATCTCTCTGATCTCTTGAGACATATCCCCACTAAACACATGGAACTAATTATAACTGAGGAGGAAAGAGAGCTTGCAATCTAACACTTCACATGACCCCTATAAAGCTACGACCTCCTGGTGTGGACAGGTAATTGCTATTCAGCAGATGTACTAGTGCTGTCACGATAGTCTCTCTTACTTTGGAGACTTTGTGACAGTTTTGGGACTTGTGTCTCATTCCCGTATTGAGGCTTGATATTAAATGTGTTTCCTTTGGCAATTCAGGAGTTCATTTCAGTATTTGTTGCTAGCAAAGTTCCCTAGTTAACTTCCCAGGTGTGGTTACTCTGTGATCACTCCCATCTCCGTTATATGGTCACATGGTTCCAGCATCCCTTGCTGGTGATTGAATTCCTTTCCTGGCCTATCTACCTGAGGTGAAGGTGCTGTTTTGGAGAGCTGACTACTGCCAAGCTGTCTGCTGCCAAGGAGCGTGGCAGCAGAGGTAAAATTGATAGTTGTTCCCCTGTCTGTATTTCCTTCCCCTCTTGTTGATTTTAGGGCAGCGGTTGCAACTAGTCAATCTCCCTATTGAAGGCTAACATCAGGGCCAGCGATGGACTAGGTATCCTGCTTGGCGACAGGTTGAAAGAACCCGTATAGGGACAGTAGGGAGATCAGGGAACAGCCTGGTGAGAGCAGGAGGTCACCTCTTCTCCATTCCCTATGAGCTAGGCCCTCAACCTTATTTATTTTAATATCTGGCAGCTGGATGACAATACACATATCATGTTTCATATCAATAGAAAGGTAACATCATGATAAGAAACATGACCACAATATCTTCTGTCTGCGACCTCCCAGAGCAAAAATATCCTGAAATTTGGGATTTCATCATTTTCTGGTAACTGAAGCCACATCCCATGACCGTCACCACTATGTGGGTGTAACGTGGGTTAATAAAACAAATGCCGCATGATAATCTACATTTGATGCTGGAAGATGAACTTCGGTGTAGGATTGATCCATATTTTCTGTAAGGAGAACTTCCCTCTAGGGATGAGCGAGTCCGAAAAGACTCGGAATCGCAAGACCCCAACGAGTCCGAGTCAAGGACTCGGGACTCGTTGCGAGTCCAATGTTAATGAATAGGGAAGCGAGTAATAGCGAATAATGACATTTACAACTCGCTGATGTGTCTCTGAAAGTGTGCGAGTCCAAACTCGCTGGTTTTTCTGTTATTTTGAGGCTTGTAGCCGATGATGCGAGGGAAGCGATTCTCCAGCACACGCCATGCTTTAAGGAAACAGGAAGGGAGTCGCGCTGACAGGCGCACACACAGAGCAATCCATTCATCAGTGCAATCATGGCAGCAGGACGTGGCACGGTGAACACACTGCGTCTTATTGCACTTGTGGAGGCTCGTCCATTTCTATGGCTCCCTACAGATCCTGACTTTGGGGATAAGACCCTAATTAATACAGCCTGGAGAGAGATCGCCCAAGAGATGTTCCCTGCGTTCCATCAGAGTGACCATGAGGAACAGAGCAATCTAAGTAAGTTAAATGAGTTCACACGTTATATATTGCATTTACTGTATATATACTCGTGTATAAGCCGACCCGTGTATAAGCCGACCCCCCTATTTTTGCCCCGAAAAACTATGAAAACATATTCACCGCCATCCTGGTATACAGCGGCTATCACTGGTAGACAGCCCCCCATCAGAGTATACACCTCCCCCTGCAGAGTATACAGGCCCCCAGATGGGTATACATCCCCCCATATTGTGGTATACAGGCAGGGGCGGACTGGCCCAGGTGCCACGGGTCATGCGGCTGCAGGAGCATGAATAATCCGCATGTCCCTGAAGCAGCAGGCGGAAACGGAAGCTCCTGGGCGCGCGATGACGTCATCAGCACGCGGCTGCGTCCGGGAGTGAGCGTCTGTGAGTGGCGTGCGGCTGCGACTGTTAGCGAGCGGCTGTGAGGAGCGCGAGGCTGTGGCTGGGAGCGAGCCATAGGAGAATGCGGGAGCTGCGGTGACTGTGAGGCGGCCGCCAGTCATCACCCCCCCCACCCCCCGTCCTCACCTGTGTCGGGCCGGTGAGGGAGGGTTGCGACCCAAACTGTAGGGTGCCAGTCAGTCCCTGTATACAGGGCCCTCAGTGTGTGTACAGGCCCCCCCAGCAGTGGGTATACAGGGCCCCCAGCAGTGGGTAGACAGTGGCCCAGTGGGTTTACAGGGCGCCCAGCAGTGGGAATACAGGGCCCCCATAGCAGGGTATACAGGACCCTGAATGTGTTATCATGCTCCACCGCATAGTTGCCTATATTTGGATGGGCTCACAACAGTACAATGAGTTTAATGTCTGATCCTCCTGGCTCTTTCGGCCAAGGGGTTGGGTGTATATAAATACCACTAATGACCAGAGTCTGGTGCCCGCACTATTACATTCTCTATGCGTTGACATGTGTCCTGCCTCATTTGTGATTGTGGCCACGTGAGCTCAATGTCCGTAATGCTGTTGATGATGTTCCACACTGTCGTGTCACTGTGCCTTGTATACACATTACACACACAAAATGAATAAAATGTTATTGTTGATTTGTACACATACTTTTATTGTTTCAAATATTACACATCTCTAAACCCGGTTTCAAATCATTTCACAGTTGACCATCTTAAAAAACGGTGGAGGAGCTGCCGGGACCAGCATAAGAAGCAGTACCGGCAGTACTCAGAGAGACAACCGGGAGCCGCTCCATTGCTCAACCACTACCACTTTTATGACCGGCTGTCCTTCCTTCACCCGGTGGCCCGTATGCCAAGGTATGTGTCTGCAGCACTGTTGTGTACATTTAGTATTATTTATAAATATATACATTAGTTTCCATTTTGGCTCTGTGGGTAGCAGAGTATACAGGCGGGTCTGAGGTAGCAGAGTATACAGGCGGGTCTGTGGGTAGCAGAGTATACAGGCGGGTCTGAGGTAGCAGAGTATAAAGACGGCTCTGTGGGTAGCAGAGTATACAGGCGGGTCTGTGGGTAGCAGAGTATACAGGCGGGTCTGTGGGTAGCAGAGTATACAGGCGGGTCTGAGGTAGCAGAGTATAAAGACGGCTCTGTGGGTAGCAGAGTATACAGGCGGGTCTGTGGGTAGCAGAGTATACAGGCGGGTCTGTGGGTAGCAGAGTATACAGGCGGGTCTGTGGGTAGCAGAGTATACAGGCGGGTCTGTGGGTAGCAGAGTATACAGGCGGGTCTGTGGGTAGCAGAGTATACAGGCGGGTCTGTGGGTAGCAGAGTATACAGGCGGGTCTGTGGGTAGCAGAGTATACAGGCGGGTCTGTGGGTAGCAGAGTATACAGGCGGGTCTGTGGGTAGCAGAGTATACAGGCGGGTCTGTGGGTAGCAGAGTATACAGGCGGGTCTGTGGGTAGCAGAGTATACAGGCGGGTCTGTGGGTAGCAGAGTATACAGGCGGGTCTGTGGGTAGCAGAGTATACAGGCGGGTCTGTGGGTAGCAGAGTATACAGGCGGGTCTGAGGTAGCAGAGTATAAAGACGGCTCTGTGGGTAGCAGAGTATACAGGCGGGTCTGTGGGTAGCAGAGTATACAGGCGGCTCAGTGGGTAGCAGAGTATATAGGTGATGAGAATAGGGTTAATAGATGTTGCTACAGTGTTGGGGCGTGCTAGAGGGAGCAGGGATCCGATTACTGCCATCATTTCTGACCTTATTAAAGATAGCGGCCGCAGCTAAATGACATCATGGCAAAGGTAAACATGGGGTGTGGTTAGCTGCAGGAGGTTAGTGAGAGGTGTGGGTTGTTTGGCAGAGGGCGTGGTGTGGGCGTGGTGAGCGCGGCTCCAGCGTCAGATACGCTGCGAGCGCGGAACCGCGGCACATCTCCAGGAGCAGAGGACGTGTCCGGTACGTCCGTAGCCCCCGGCCTCCCCGTTGTCCGCACACACAGCCCCGCTGTGACCTCTGCAGTGTCACAGGCCCCGGCGGGCGTCTGTCATCTCCTCCTGACACTGACCTCCTCCTGATTTGATTGTCTGTGTTGTCCCCCCCCGCTGTCAGCATCAGTGATCTGCTAAGACCTGTGGGTGCACAGACGGGGGAAGTACAAATGCCAGCATGCCGGGGCGGATTGGCCGCTGTGAGGGGCGCAGGTCTTGCTGTGAGCGGAGGGCGCGAGGCCGCTCGAGAAAACGCTATAGCGGCTGTGTGAGTTAAGCGTCTGCGGCTCGCGAAGGCGCATACGCGTCTCCGCTCGCAGTGACGCTAAGGAGTTTGGGATTAGGCTACAGTGCCGGAATTTCAAACTCCCGATTATATAAATAGATTATATATATATATATTGTATACCTTTCAACCCCTTCCCTGCTTTATATAGATGATATAAGCTAAAAGTTTTGTGAATTAAGTATGTCAAGTTAAAAGTGAAGTCAGGGGGACTTTTTTTTTTCATGTGAACCATTGGTGTTATTGATCGTCTAGATTAGATGGGATGGGGGGGGGGGGGTGTTAATCAGGGGGTGAAAAATTATGTATTAGTATGGAATTAGCAAAGAAAGTCACGTATTCCTTTATGTTATGTACAGTTGGTTATTCTTTCATAATAATAACAAATATCTGATTAATAATACACAGATACACAGAGTCTAAAAAGCGTGCAACTTAATGTTTGACCTATGTTTTTGTTTCCAAATGCAATGCATTCACCAAATTTTTTTTTACTTTACCCACAGAGAAGCTTACTACAGAGGGCGGCGTGCTGTGAACCCTCCACCGCCAAACAGAAGGCGGCGTGGAGAAAACCCACCACCACCACCACGGCCGGCGCCACCACCACCGCCGCCGCCACCAGCACCAACACCACCGCCGCCACCAGCACCAGCACCACCACCACCGCCGCCACCAGCACCAGCAACACCACCACCGCCGCCACCAGCACCAACACCACCACCGCCGCCACCAGCACCAACACCACCACCGCCGCCACCAGCACCAACCCCAGCTTTGGGGCATGTCCGGCCGCAACAGGAGGAACCTGGATGCCCACCTCACAGCAGCCATGGTCTGATCCCGGGGTCACCTAATAGACGGCGTGCACAAAGTAATGCTGACTTTGCCCACAGTCTGATACCATTCCTGGATGAAATTCCATTTCACAGGCTACTGCGGGCAAGGTCAGCATTACAGATTGTGCTTGACGCCAGTCGCCCACCAAACCACCCAGGTGAGGTTTTCAATTATTTGGAGGGGTGGCAATTCAGACACTCCAACCTACAAGACAGGCCCACACCCCGGGACAGCCATGTGCCACCCCAGAGGCCTGTACCTACCTTTCCACAATGGCCACCTAACAGGGACCTACCATTTTTCCCCACACCTGCCCAGAGGATCCACCCTCAAGGGTTGCCGGAGGCCATTCATGGGGCCCTTGACCTCTTGCAGGACCAGGGTGATGGTGTCACTTTACTGGCAAGGCCGGAGGATGCGGCAACCTACCAGCAGCTGTAGACCCCTTATTTTTTTGTTTTTTATTTTGTGTTCATGTGCATTGCACAATTTCTTGATGTTATTATTTCTTATATTTTCCTACTGTTTACAAAGTTGTACCAAAAAAAAAAAAAAAAAAAAAAAAAAAATTCTGACATTTTTACCATTATGGCGGAATAATACCCAGTTTACAAAAACTGCTTTGTGTCTGTCTTTTTTCAGGGAATGGATGTGTAGGTTGTTTTGTGGGTGGGCTTAAAGTCATCATCATTATAATTATTATTTATTTATATAGCACCGATAGGTTCCATGCCGCTTTACATGAGGATAAGGTACACAAGGAGAAGTACAATAAACATAGACAATAAGGTCATAGAGGTACAACAGGAGAGGACCCTGTACGCGTGGGCTCACATTCAACGAGGGTTGGGTGGGGATACAATAGGGTGGGGAAGGTGTCGGTCGTGGGGCGTGTAGCGGGGTGTCATGGCAGGTTGTAGGCCTGTCGGAAGAGGTGAGTCTTTAGGTGTTTCTTGAAGGTTCCCAGGGTAGGCGAGTGAGTGATGAGGTGGGGCAGCGAGTTACAGAGCATGGTTGATGCCCGGGAGAAATCCTGTATGCGGTTGTGGGAAGAGGAGATGAGGGGGGAGTGTCGGAGAAGTTCTTTGGATGAACGCAGGTAGCGTGAGGGATGGTATCGGGAGATCATGTCGGAGATGTATGGTGGGGATAGGTTGTGTAAGGCTTTGAATGTCATGATCAGTGTTTTAAAGTGAGCTCTCTGTGGGGCGGGGACCCAGTGAAGGGCTTGGCAGAGGGTGTAGACAGGTGAGTAGCGTGAGGACAGATGGATTAGTCGGGCAGCAGAGTTTAGTATAGATTGGAGAGGTGCAAGAGAGTTGGCAGGGAGGCCTGTGCGAAGGAGGTTCCAGTAGTCAAGGCGGGAGATGATGAGGGCATTAATGAGTGTTTTAGCTGTGTCAGGGTTGAGTAACGAGCAAATTCTTGAAATATTTTTGAGTTGGAGTGACAGGGACTTGGTTAGGAACTAGAGGTGGGGCTTGAAGGAGAGGGATGAGTCAAGGATTACCCCGAGACATTTGGCGTGGAGGACAGGGGAGAGAGAGCATCATTAGCAAGTACTTTACGGACCGCATGGAGCATGAAGTCACCTTGGTTACTAAGTGCAAAATCATGACTCCACAGACAAATGTTGCTGACAAATAAACAGTGCCTGTGTTTGGGGGTTACTTAATGCCTCGCTATGGCAACAAGACTAGGAACACACATGTGAGAGGCTGGGACATCTACCTGCTACACATCGCGTCTACGCGTTTTCTACAGAGCGTACAGTGGGACCTTTCTCCAGGCTCCAGCAGGATGATAGTCCAAGCAATGCCCACGATGCAAGCATAGGCTTCTTGCCTAAAAAAATTAGCTGAAGGGGCTTCATAAACATTTTTTTCAGAAAGCAGGGTGCTTGGCCCATACAATAGAATTGCTTGTACTAGGAGCATAGTACATGCAATGCCCACGATGGAGGCATAGGCTTGGTGCCTGGAAAAATTAGCCCAAGGGGCTGTTTTGCTTTTTGGGTATAAATGCAGGCCTAAGGGCCATGATCAGCTTGTTAGGCTGGGTGTTTCCAAAAATTAGCCCAAGGGGCTGTTTGGCATTTTTCGTGTAAATGCAGGCCTAAGGGCCATGATCAGCTTGTTAGGCTGGGTGTTTCCAAAAATTAGCCCAAGGGGCTGTTTGGCATTTTTCGTGTAAATGCAGGCCTAAGGGCCATGATCAGCTTGTTAGGCTGGGTGTTTCCAAAAATTAGCCCAAGGGGCTGTTTGGCATTTTTCGTGTAAATGCAGGCCTAAGGGCCATGATCAGCTTGTTAGGCTGGGTGTTTCCAAAAATTAGCCCAAGGGGCTGTTTGGCATTTTTCGTGTAAATGCAGGCCTAAGGGCCATGATCAGCTTGTTAGGCTGGGTGTTTCCAAAAATTAGCCCAAGGGGCTGTTTTGCATTTTTAGTGTAAATGCAGGCCTAAGGGCCATGATCAGCTTGTTAGGCTGGGTGTTTCCAAAAATTAGCCCAAGGGGCTGTTTGGCATTTTTCGTGTAAATGCAGGCCTAAGGGCCATGATCAGCTTGTTAGGCTGGGTGTTTCCAAAAATTAGCCCAAGGGGCTGTTTGGCATTTTTCGTGTAAATGCAGGCCTAAGGGCCATGATCAGCTTGTTAGGCTGGGTGTTTCCAAAAATTAGCCCAAGGGGCTGTTTGGCATTTTTCGTGTAAATGCAGGCCTAAGGGCCATGATCAGCTTGTTAGGCTGGGTGTTTCCAAAAATTAGCCCAAGGGGCTGTTTGGCATTTTTCGTGTAAATGCAGGCCTAAGGGCCATGATCAGCTTGTTAGGCTGGGTGTTTCCAAAAATTAGCCCAAGGGGCTGTTTGGCATTTTGGGTATACATGCAGGCCTAAGGGCCATGATAAGCCTCTTAGGCTGGGTGTCTCCAAAAATTAGCCCAAGGGGCTGTTTTGCATTTTGGGTATAAATGCAGGCCTAAGGGCCAGGATCAGCTTGTTAGCCAGGGTGGCTCAAAAAATTAGCCCAAGGGGCTTTTAAATGTTTGCTAACAGAAAATAAAGGTTGATTCCTTGTGAAAAGGTGTTGTGATGGTTAATGAAACCGAAGTTAAGGTGTAGTGTTGGTTTAAGATGAAGCAGCCTCATTACCAGGTTGCAGGAACATGGTTACGCAAATCGTTACTGGTCTTGGACATACTGCTTGTACCAAAAAGACACAATATAATACAATGATTAATTATATCATATTGATGTTGAACGTGGCACTTCAGCTCTGAGTACTGTCGTCTTCAGGGCTCAAGAAGTCTTGTGAAATCCAGTTCCTATTAAACTTAATTAGAGTAAGCCTGTCTGCATTCTCTGGAGTAAGACGTGTCCTGGTATCAGTTATGATACCCCCAGCGGCACTGAAAACCCGCTCTGATGTCACACTAGCTGCAGGGCATGCCAGCACCTCCAAGGCATACAACGAGAGCTCGGTCCAAGTGTGGAGCTTGGAGACCCAGTAATTAAACGGGACTGCGGCATCAGTCAGGAAGCAGGTACTGTCACTTAAGTATTCTTGTACCATGTTGGTAAGTTTCTGTCTCCGAGAGATGGTTACTGGAGCAACATGGCGCTGCAGGTTCGATGGCTTATTGAACATAGCCCACTTTGCGGACATCTTTCCAGCATCTCTTCTGGACAGCGTGGATGATTGTGCCCCGACCAAAGGCTGCTGTTGCACAGAGTTGCTAACTATGGGCAGAGTGTTGTCTGACGGTGATATTCGAAGCATATTTTCCACAAGAACACTCTTGAAATAGTCAATTGTCAAGCCACGTGGTGACTGAAACAGCAGCGAGGTGAATTTATCTTTATAACGTGGGTCCAGAAAGGTGGCCAACCAGTAGAGGTCGTTGTGCAATATGTTAATCACTCGTGGGTCTTCTAGCAGACAAGTCAACATGAAGTCAGCCATGTGTCCTAAGCTGCATAGAGTCATGTCTTCAGTGTCCTCAGAACGATGTTCAATACCCATTGTATCCGCAAAGTCTGTCTCCGCCTCCTCCTCTCCAGGCCACCCATGGTGGACAGACACAAAGCTGGGGTTCTGAGTACCATCTGGGTTGACATCGGCACCAACAAAAAATGAATCCTCTTCATCGTCTTGCTCCTGTTCCTCCTCAGGAGCCATTGTTGCCTGGTCATACTGGCTTTGCTGGCTAGGTACTGCGCTGTTTAAATCTGGCTCCATAGCCATCTGCTGGGCTCTCAATGCTTCATTTTTCTGATTAATGAGGGACTCTTTCAGCAGACACAGCATGGGTATAGTGACACTGATGATGGACTGATCACCGCTCACCAGTTTTGTGCAGTAGTCAAAATTATCAAGAACCTCAGATGTGTCAGCGATCCACACCCACTCCATTGTACTAATATGTCGTGGCTGACTGCCGGTCTGACGGGCATGTTGCAACTGATACTCGGATATTGCCCTCTGCTGCTCATTGATCCTCGATAACATATGGAATGTAGAGTTCCATCGTGTCGGCATGTCACAAATGAGTCTGTGGTTGGGCAAATTCAATTGCTTTTGAAGCAATGAAAGTTTTCCAACCGCTGTTGACGAATGACGAAAATGTGCACAAACTCGACGCACCTTCTCCAGTAGGTCACATAGCTCTGGGTATGTACGCAGGAATTTCTGCACTACCAGATTCAGCACGTGAGCCATGCAAGGCACGTGCACAAGGTTTCCGAGCTTTAGTGCAGCCACTAGGTTACGACCATTGTCGCTCACCACGAGACCGGTCTGGAGTTGGAGTGGGGATAGCCACTCATCTGTCTGTTCCTTCAGACCTTTCAACAGCTCTACTGCAGTGTGCGGTGTGTGACCTAAACAGATCAGCTTCAGCAGAGCCTGTTGGCGTCTTGCTGAAGCACTGCAGCAAACCTCCCAACTTGGCCGTGATGTTGAGGGCAATTGAGGATTGGTCGAGGAAGCGGAAGATGGGGTAGTGGACATATAGGATGATGCAGAGACCCTGAATGAGGTTGTGCCAGCTATCCGTGGCGTGGGTAGGATGTTTGATGTAACACTAACATCGTTTGGCACACTCTCCACAACGTTGATCCAATGCGCGGTGAGCGAGATGTACCGGCCCTGTCCTGAACTGCTTGTCCACGTGTCCGTAGTAAGGTGTACTTTCCCGGTTACAGCGTTGGTGAGGGCACGCTTGAGGTTGTTAATGACATGCTCATGTAACGCGGGGACGGCACAACGTGAAAAGTAGTGGCGGCTTGGAACCGAGTAGCGTGGTACTGCCACAGCCAAAAGCTCACGGAAAGAGTCTGTACCCACAAGCCTAAACGGCAACATCTCTACTGCTAACAACTTAGCTATCTGGGCATTTATTTTTTTGGCTAATGGGTGGGAAGAGTGGTATTTCTGCTTCCTTTCGTACAGCTGTGTCACTGATAACTGTAAGGATGTTGCTGACCGAGAACTGTCTGCACTCGTGTTCAGTCTCTCTGCAACCGCTGCTTGTGATGAGTACATATCAGCTGGACCAGCTTCAGCAACACTTGATTGTGACGGACGTATCTGAGTTACCGTCGCAGTCTTTGGGTCAGATGACACTGTTGTGGAAGGCTGCACTTTTGACCACTGAATAGGGTGCTGACCAGCCATGTGCTTCCGCATACTGCTGGTGCTCTGGTTTCCTTTCCCGTGGCCTCTGCTGAGCCTTGCATGGCAGATGGTACAGATGACCACATTTTCTTGAGAAGGCCCATCTTTAAAAAATTTCCACACAGTGGCTGACCGACCTCTAGGCTTGACTGTACTCCCTGAGGGATTACTGAGGCCCACATTTGAGACATTTTGTCCAACAGTTGACAAATTTTGAGCCACAGTGGACACATTTTGGGCAACAGTGGTGACTCTTTGAGTTCTGGTGGGAGGAGTCAGCCTTGCTGCCTTTGTTGGTGGGACATACACACTTTCTTCCTCCGTGCTGCTCTGCTGGCTCTGCATCGCAACATTCCACGTGGGATCAGTTGTCTCATCATCAACCCCTTCCTCTTCTAAATCTTCCCGATAACAAGATAGATTTTGCTCCCCAGATGACAAGTGTGTCACTGTCTCATCATCATCATCCTCCAACTCCTGAGACGGTCTAAGACTTTGCTGAAAGACACGTTCATGTGGCCGGGGTGTCTCTAAAACTTGTCAATGAATGGACAATTCTTCATCAAGTATCTCATCTACTACGGAGTCTGGCAAACCGGATTCATGTAAAGGATTATATGTACCAAATAAGTCATCTGAGTGACCCATGTCTGTGTCAACATTTTCATGGGGCTGCTGTTGGTCTGAGGAACTGTGAAGAGGTTGTGGATTAGATGACCCAGCATGGTATGTACCAACAGTAGATACAGTGCTCAAGGAACCTTGAGTGCTGCAAGAACCTGTTGTTGAGGTCTTGTCTGCCAGCCAAGACGTTAGATGCTGTTCGTCTTCCGGCCTCAATACTCGTTTACTTTCCTGACGGGGAAAGTTAGACAGGAGGAACGATCGATCAATCCTCGTCTGTCTGCCCGAACTGGTGGATAGTTGGCCACGACTACCAATGCCTGTACCTCGTCCCTGTCCCTTAGCAAGACTTTTTTTGGTATTTGGTTTTTTGTGTGACATTTTGTAATCTCTGGTGGCTTTCTGGGGGCTTGTAAAACAAGTAGCAGGTACTATTTCGTGAAAGGTACACACTAGAGGCTAAGATATTTTTAGAGAGATGGAAGGTACCGTGCGAGCTGCAGGCAGGACACCGTACAGCTACGCACTGGCACAGGAAAAAATTGTTTAGTACGCAGAACCAGGCACACTTAGGCTGCGGTGCTGGCTGCGTGCAAGTTTACAAGTACCGTGCGAGCTGCAGGCAGGACACCGTACAGCTACGCACTGGCACAGGAAAAAATTGTTTAGTACGCAGAACCAGGCACACTTAGGCTGCGGTGCTGGCTGCGTGCAAGTTTACAAGTACCGTGCGAGCTGCAGGCAGGACACCGTACAGCTACGCACTGGCACAGGAAAAAATTGTTTAGTACGCACAACCAGGCACACTTAGGCTGCGGTGCTGGCTGCGTGCAAGTTTACAAGTACCGTGCGAGCTGCAGGCAGGACACCGTACAGCTACGCACTGGCACAGGAAAAAATTGTTTAGTACGCACAACCAGGCACACTTAGGCTGCGGTGCTGGCTGCGTGCAAGTTTACAAGTACCGTGCGAGCTGCAGGCAGGACACCGTACAGCTACGCACTGGCACAGGAAAAAATTGTTTAGTACGCAGAACCAGGCACACTTAGGCTGCGGTGCTGGCTGCGTGCAAGTTTACAAGTACCGTGCGAGCTGCAGGCAGGACACCGTACAGCTACGCACTGGCACAGGAAAAAATTGTTTAGTACGCACAACCAGGCACACTTAGGCTGCGGTGCTGGCTGCGTGCAAGTTTACAAGTACCGTGCGAGCTGCAGGCAGGACACCGTACAGCTACGCACTGGCACAGGAAAAAATTGTTTAGTACGCACAACCAGGCACACTTAGGCTGCGGTGCTGGCTGCGTGCAAGTTTACAAGTACCGTGCGAGCTGCAGGCAGGACACCGTA
The DNA here is from genome assembly GCA_033576535.1 of Allobates femoralis. Taxonomy (NCBI): domain Eukaryota; kingdom Metazoa; phylum Chordata; class Amphibia; order Anura; family Aromobatidae; genus Allobates; species Allobates femoralis. Next base: position 12,522,822 of record JARQOC010000008.1, read on the forward strand.
CAGCTACGCACTGGCACAGGAAAAAATTGTTTAGTACGCACAACCAGGCACACTTAGGCTGCGGTGCTGGCTGCGTGCAAGTTTACAAGTACCGTGCGAGCTGCAGGCAGGACACCGTACAGCTACGCACTGGCACAGGAAAAAATTGTTTAGTACGCAGAACCAGGCACACTTAGGCTGCGGTGCTGGCTGCGTGCAAGTTTACAAGTACCGTGCGAGCTGCAGGCAGGACACCGTACAGCTACGCACTGGCACAGGAAAAAATTGTTTAGTACGCAGAACCAGGCACACTTAGGCTGCGGTGCTGGCTGCGTGCAAGTTTACAAGTACCGTGCGAGCTGCAGGCAGGACACCGTACAGCTACGCACTGGCACAGGAAATTTTTTGTGGAAAAATGGCACCAAAATTATTTGGTAGACTAGTGCCAAAAATAAGAAAAAGCTTAGGATTACAGCTCTGCGGAAAGCTGGGTGAACTAAGCTCTGAGGATGGTGCTGGATTCACTGTAAGGCTGCTCCTATCTCCCTTCCTTACAGTCCTGTACAGCAATCCTCCGTCCTGGTAGTTCTGAAAAGAACTTTTGGGTTATGTGTGAGGAATCTTGACTCCTACACTGCGTCCTGTTAGTTCTGAAAAGAACTTTTGGGTTATATGTGACTCCTACACTGCCTAACTGTCCCTAGATCTGCTCCAAGTCTCCCTGCACTAGGTCAGCTCTTCTCAGCAATGTGCCCAAAATGGCGGGGGCAAGCCTTATATACTGCCTTGCCTGTCATAGATGACATAGGCATCACGATGGACAGCAGCCAATCATAGTCCTGACACAACCAAAGCTGCTATGCCATTACTGACTATGATTGGCTATCTTCACAAGTTTTCTGACCTAACACGCAATGCTGACTAGTAACATAAAAGAGTCTGGATTCGCGAGTCCCGAATAGAGAATACAGGACTCGGAATCGCAGACTCGCTAGGATTCGGACTCGTAGACTCGCTCAGACTCGCTGCTGTTTGGGGAGATTCAAGCTATATAGCGATGTGATAGAGCGAGTCTAGCGAGTCTAGCGAGTGAGAGAAAGTAAACTATGACAAAACTAAGATTGCCATTCACTTGCATTGGACTCGTTACTGAGCGAGTATTCGCTCAAAGACTCGCCGATTCCCGAGTCCAGCGAGTCCCTTAAGAATCGCCGAGTAACGAGTCCTAGCGAGTAGACTCGCTCATCCCTACTTCCCTCCTCTAAGTGCTGATTTAGCAATTTTCTTTCTTTTTATTTTACGCAATTCTAAAAACTGTGCTCTTTTGTCTCATTTCCAACATCATTTTTATAAACCCTGCCTACCTTTTGGATTAACTGCAAACTACATCCCCGAAGCCAGACGCTACCTGTAACGGGCGTCCAATCTACCCTTATAAGCGATTGGTGGTAGCAACTAGTATTTTTCTTGGATTATTGTGGAACTGGGCAGTGACTATATTGAGGTATAGATCTATATTCTATGTGTTGGAATCGTCCGCATCGCATATATATACAATACTCCCACTGAGTTCCCTTACAATTCTGTTTGTGACAAATTGGTGACAATGGTGGAATATCTGTGTAACCCCCCCACAACCCCCGACACATCATCATTAATGATAGTGCCCCTTTAAGGCCCAAATCATGTGGCTTTACGTGGGACTGCGCTATGCTATCAGAGAATTATCACAATACCGCCCTATCATCATGCACCACATATCTCATCTTATAACATCTGTGTTTTATGTCTTGCAGCAGTGACCAGGCAAACTGTATTGATGACCTTCCAGCACTAGAAAGCAGCATCCCTGGCTGGAAGCCTGGTCTGTATTACGGAGCTGATGAGCAATGTAAAATCGCATTCGGGAGCTCGGCCTTGGCCTGCACGTTTTCCCATAACGATCTGGTAGGAAGTGATTTATTACTTTTGCAAACAAATGCTCTTTTGTGCATCTTTTTGCATTGGTCCATACTAATGTTCCCAATTACAAAGCAGCTTTAACCAAAAACTGTCATGAGTGTGCCTCTGTCCTGTTGTCACCTCTGGAGGACCTGAGGTCAGGTTTTGGCAGTGTCGTGATTAAGGAAGGAGCGGATTCGGGAAATGTTCCTGAGCTGGAGTTGGCAGGAGGTGGCGAGGGCTTGGATGTGGTGCTTGAATGAGAGGGAGGAGTCGAGAGTAACCCCAAGGCACTTGGCGTGGGGGACTGGGGAGAGAGAGCAGTCATTGACTAGGATGGACAGGTCCGGTGGGGGGGGAAGGGGAAAGCTGATAAACTCTGTTTTGTCCATGTTCAGCTTGAGGAAGCAAGCAGAGAAGAAAGATGAGATGGCGGACAGGCATTGGGGGATTTTAGACAGGAGGGAGGTGATGTCAGGCCTGGAGAGGTAGATCTGGGTGTCATCGGCGTAGAGATGGTACTGGAGGCCATGGGACTCAATGAGTTGTCCTAGGCCCAGGGTATAGATGAAGAAGATTAGTGGTCCCAGAACCGATCCCTGGGGGACTCCGACAGTAAGGCGGTTGGATGAGGAAGAGGTGTGGGAGTGGGTGACACTGAAAGTGCGGTCTGTAAGGTATGAAGAGATCCAAGACAGGACGATACCAAGGGATTCTAGGATTTGAAGTAGGAGGGAGTGGTCGACAGTGTCAAAGGCGGCTGAAAGGTCAAGGAGGAGGAGGACGGAGTAGTGACGTTTACTCTTCGCGGTCAGTAGGTCGTTGGTGACTTTGGTTAGGGCTGTTTCGGTGGAGTGATGAGGTCGGGAACCGGATTGTAGGCGGTCAAAGAGGCAGCAGGAGGAGAGGTGGGAGGACAGTTCAGAATGGACGTGTTGTTCAAGTAGTTTGGATGTGAAAGGGAGAAGAGATATGGGGCGGTAGTTATAAACAGATGATGGGTCGAGGGAGGTTTTTTTGAGGATGGGTGAGATCAAGGCATGTTTGAAGAATGAGGGAAAGACGCTGGTAGTGAGTGATAGGTTGAAGAGGTGGGTTAGGGCAGGGATGAGGACTGCGGTGAGGTTTGGGATGAGGTGGGAGGGGAGCGGGTTGAGGGCGCAAGTGTTGAGGTGAGATCATGACAGGAGGGAGAAGAGCTGATCTTCAGTCATGTTGGAGAAGCTTCCTTTAGTCAAAGGGGTTTGGGCGGTGATGGGGGTGGGTTGGGGGGACGCTGGGCCAAAGCTTTCTCTAATTTTGTTGATCTTTTGTTTGAAGAAGGTGGCGAAGTCGTCAGCGGAGATGAGGGGGGAAGGAGAGGGTGTCGGGGGATGGAGTAGGGAGTTGAAGGTTTTGAATAGTTGCTTGGGGTTTCGGGACAGTGTGTTAATTAAAGAAGAGAAATAGGTTTGCTTTTTCGGCAGTGAGTGCGTCTTTGAAGTTGGAGAGGGATTGTTTGTACGTGGTGAGGTGGGCCGTGGAGTTGGAATTCTTCCATCTCCGTTCGGCTACCCTGGATGCTGGACATAGTTCTTTTGTGAGAGAGGTAAGCAGGGTTGCCTATGTGTGCGGGTTTGGTGTGTGTGAGGGGGGCGGCCTGGTCGAGAGCAGCAGTTAATGTGGAGTTATAGAGGGTGGTAGCAGCGTTGATGTCGGGTGAGGAGGCGAGGTCTGTGAGAGGGAGGAGGGAGTGAGGAGGCAACAGAGAGGAGAAAATCATCAGATTGTGGTCAGATAGGAAGAGGGGCAAGTTTGAGATGTCGGTGAGGGAACAGAGGCGAGTGAAGATAAGGTCAAGCGTATGGCAGTCTTTATGAGTGGCTGAGGAGGACCATTGCGAAAGGCCAAAGGAAGTGGTCAGTGATAGGAGTCTGGAGGCAGCGGGGTCGGGTGTGTCGATGGGGATGTTGAAGTCGCCCATGATGATGGTGGGGATGTCGGAAGAAAGGAAGTGGAGAAGCCAAGTGTTGAAGTGGTCAAGAAAGGAGCTGGTGGGTCCTGGGGGGCGGTAGATGACAGTGAGCTGGAGGTTGCAGGGGGAGAAAATACGGATTGAGTGCAGTTCGAAGGAGGGGAAGGAGATGGAGGGAGGCGGTGTAGTTGGGGTGAAGGAGCAGCTGTCGGACAGGAGTATACCCACACCTCGGCCGCGGGTGTTACTTGGTCAGGGTGTGTGGGAAAGACTGAGTCCGCCGTAAGAGAGTGCAGCAGGGGAAGCTGTGTCGGTGGGGGTAAGCCAAGTTTCGGTGATTCCGAGGAATTTGAGTTTGTTGGTGATGAAGAGGTCGTGGGTGAAAGAGAGTTTATTGCATACTGAGCGGGCATTCCACAGTGCTCCAGGCTCGGGGATTGGGTGAATGGGTATAAGGTTGTGGGGGTTGGGAAAGTTTGTGATGGGGGATGGGTACGTGTTGGAGGCAGACGGAGGGAGGTGGTGGGGAGGTCCGGGATTGGGTGATGTGTTGCCTGCGAGTAGGAGAAGCAGCGAGAGGGTTAGAAGGTGGGAGCAGGAGAGTTTGCGTGGTGGTCGTGCGTGTGTGGAGAAGAGGGACTGGGTGTGGAGGAACAGTTCGGAGAAAGGGGTGAGATGGATGGGTATCAGGGAGGGAGAGATCACTACGGCTTTGGTGGGTGGAGGGATGTTCGGGGAAAGAAGGAAGTGAAGTAGGATGGGGGTGAGGGTGAAAAGGAGGGGAAACATTATGGGTAGCGGTTAGATCCCTAAGTAATCATACAGTACATTACACCGCCACTGGCTTGAGAAAAACTTGCTTGGTCTTCCAGAAGTATGGGAGCTCTCCTCTATTTCAGGAGACTCCCAGACCAACCTGGATAGATGCTCCTGTAAGGTTTTCATGTGTTAATGTTTCTCATAGGACACATGCAGCGTCCTCTCCTGTCATATCAATCAACATGACCGGACCAGCTGCAACCGTCTTCTTGTCCCGTTGCTTGACGGCACCGAGTGCGGAGAGAACAAGGTAACATTTTATAAATTAGAAGCTGGAGCGATTGCCTGTGACCTTCAGGGCTTGATAGGACTTGTAGTTTGGAGACAATTAGTCTAGAAGGTGTAACAGTCCAGACGGTGAAGTGGATCTATTGGTTTCTTTATGGTCTTTCATCAGTGGTGTCACAAGGGTCGCTGTACTTCTCTTGCGGAGCTGAATCCAGTCTCGGTGGTCCATGGAGTCTGGTCTAGTTGGAGCAGTTTTACCTCTTGCTCTCGTAGCTGCGGAGGGGGGGTAATCGTCAGGAAACGTCAATGCAACAACCCGAGGTAATACACTAGTTGAAGGGGTTGTCCACTTATTCTTTTGTCTATCTAAAAAGTTGTCAGTAGATCACATCTGCTCCAATCTGTGCCATCAGACAGCTTGGATCTGAATGGGTTAGGGCAGAGGTCCCCAACCTGTGGCTCATGAGACTTTAATGTGTGGCTTGCAGGCTGGTGATTTGTGGTGCGTGGAACAGTGATGTGCAGCTGGTGGACCGGTGAGAAGTGGCTCGTTGACCGGTGATGTGTGGCTCACCGACTGGTGATATCTGGTTTGCTTACCGGTGATGTGTGGTTGGCGAGCCTGTGATTTGTAGCTTGTGGACCGGACATGTGTGGCTCGTAAGTCCATGATAAGCGGCTCACGGACTGGTGATGTGCGGCTCGCGGATTGGTGATCTGTGGCTTGCGGACCGGTGACGTGAGTCCCGCAGACTGGTGATGTACAACTTATGAGCCTGTGATGTGCGGGTTGCGGACTGGTGATCTGTGGCTTGCGGACCAGTGATGTGCGGCTTGTGGATTGGTGATCTATGGCTTGCGGACCGGTGATGTGAGTCTCGCAAACTGGTGATGTGTGACTCATGAGCCTGTGATGTGCGGCTCGCGGACCGGTGATGTGAGTCTCGCAAACTGGTGATGTGTGACTCATGAGCCTGTGATGTGCGGCTCGCAAGCTTGTGACGTGTGGCTTGCAGACCGGTTGTGTGGTGCTTGCGGAACAGTGATGTGCGGCTCGCGGACCGGTGATATGTGTCTCGCGAGCCAGTGATGCGTCGTTCGCGGACCAGTGATGTGCGGCTTGCAGACCAGTGATGTATGGCTCATGGATTGGTGATGTGTGGGTCACGAGCTAGTGATGTGTGGCTCATGGACCAGTGATGTTTGGCTCGTAGACCAGTGATGTTTGGCTCGTGGACCGGTGATGTGCGGCTCGTGACTGTCTTCCAGTTTGGTGCATTAGCACCTGGTCTAGCAAACCGCTATGGACAGCAGCTCTCCAGATGATGACTTTTGGCAGTAGCCTCACAAAGAAGACGATAACTAAATGGGGTAAGGTAGGAACCCCTGGATCTTGGTATACTACATCTGTGGAAAAGCTTTAGCTGTCATTATACTGGTAATGAGGCCTCTGGGTGCTACTACTGTGAAGGTGGATGTGGGTCGTAACCCTTTCATAGCTGAATGTGGTTCTAAATATCAGAAAGGTCGGGGACCTCTGGGTTAGGGTATGCTACAAAGGACAGCATCCACTAGGCTTTGGATATTGCTGTTGGTCTGAGCTTACAAATCCCACCGATGGGATCTGAGACATGTTTGAAAATCATTTTTGGAGGAATTTCCCATTTATTTGAGCTTTGGATTACTGGGGCACACCTGACCTCATAGACCCTCAGGCCACCAATCTTGTGTCTTTACGAAATATCACAAAATGACTTTGGCCCTTAAAATGAGACCACAATGAGATCATGGGGTTAGACGTCTCGCACCTGGAGGGCCAATAATGCTCAATACTTTTGGCAGTGGCGGTGCCTGATATTGGAACTCAGTCCCTTTCACTGGAATAGGTCCCTGTAGTCAGTCCTATTGGAACGGGTAAACTATAAGCGCTCCCCACCAAACATCACACAGTTAACAGTGGGGTACCACAGGGGTCAGTGTTGGGCCCGCTTCTATTTAATATATTTATTAATGACCTTGTAGGGGGCATACAGAGTGGAATCTCAATATTTGCAGATAAAAACCTTGAAAGATATCAAATGGAAAGATTCCTTTATCTTGGTCACTATGGATGTCACTTCCTTGTACACCAACATCAGGCATGAGACAGGAATCATGTGTGCAGAATTTTATTTGAAGGAAGACCTAGAAATGAGGGATGCAACCATTGATTTTGTACTGGATGGACTAAAATTTATACTCAATAATAATTTTTTCACTTTTGAAGGTGACATGTATCATCAGACCTATGGAACAGCCATGGGGTCTAAAACAGCGTGTTCATACGCAAACCTATTCATGGGTATGTTTGAAAGACTCTATATTAATAAGAGTAATGATGATGGTCTAGTGGTATATAAACGTTTTATAGATGATATATTCTTCATATGGGATACCGAGAAGGGAGATTTACAAGGTTTTTTGAATGAAATCATGACCAACAATTGGGGCCTTGAATTTGAACCCACTGTGCATAGAACAACTATAAACTTTTTGGACCTAACAATCTTTGTCCAAGACTCTGAAATATGCACTAAAACATATTTCAAGTCAACGGACAGAAATTCATATATAAACTTCGCCAGTGGTCATTATACCAAATGGCTCCGGAACATTCCTTCTAATCAATTCTTGAGAATAAAAAAGAATTGTACAACAAATGAAGATTACAGAGAACAATCTGAGATCTTGGAAAGAAAATTTAAAGTCAGGGGTTACCCTAGCAAACTAATAAATAAAGCACAAAAAGGGAGCAGCAGAGTACCCCAAAATATTCTCCTGCAACCAAAGAAAAAACAGCAGACGGATAAAGATTTTTCCCTGAATTTTATCACAACGTATAACAAATACCATAAAAACATCAGAAAATGCCTCACCACACATTGGCATTTACTAAAAAAAGATCCCATCTTAAAGTCCATCATCCCTAACACACCCGGTATTACATATAGGAGAGCCCCCAATATTAAAAACATGGTAGCTCCCAGCCGTCTGAGAGAGAGATTCACCACCAAAAAAAGTGAGCCAACCACCATCATGACAAAAAGGTGCAACAGAAAGAAATGTCTGTGCTGCAGGAATATTCAACAGAGATCAAATATCACATCCTCTACCACACAAAAATCCTATCCAATTAAGCATAATATGGATTGTACAACTGGGTACATTATTTACCTCCTAGAATGTCCATGTCACCTCCAATATGTGGGCAGAACTATAAGATCGCTACATGAGCGACTCAATAAACATCGAGCCAACATTAAAAATGGTTTTAAATTCCATGGGGTATCAAACCACTTCAGTACGCACCACAATAGGGACCCCACATGTTTAGAAATTACACCAATTGACCACATACCTGCCAATACAAACAACAGATTTGAGGTCCTGAAAAAACGTGAAAAATTCTGGATGTACCGACTAGATACATTAAAACCCAAGGGTCTGAACATCATCTCTGAGCTCATATGATAACCACTGTTAAATAGATTCACAGATTATATACATTCTGATACTCAGACATTCACGGAACTTCTATTTATTTATTTATTTATTTATTTATTTATTTATAATAAGGTCACTATATATTTGTGGAAATATTTTATATAAAATACTATATCACTTTTTCACCCCCAATTTAGTTATTATTATTATATATTAGTATTTATTTTTTTTCTGAACACAAATATTTAACTCAACACATCTTGGAATCACTATTCTATCACTACTATGAGCTAACAGAGTATGATTACATAGAAACATGTATTTTGATCGCCCCTAGAGGCGAACAATTGCACTGGGACAGAAATTCAAACACATAGGGAAAGTGTATTTTGGTCGCCCCCCGGTGGCGAACATTTGAACCCACTTTGATACCCTATTTCTAAGGAAACTGCATCCAGAATTATTCTATGGTGTAATGTGAGAGCCATTTTGTGACGCAAATTGTTAATACACCTCTAATGAAATTTTAAAAACATAAAATAAAACTTTATGATGGAAGAGTTTTGCTTTATATGTAAATGCCCACTGGGAGGATTAGAACTGGCAAGGTTTTAGATATGAGAGCAGCTCCTTAAGTGGTGCGCAACACTTGAACCATGAATATTGAGTATTTTAAACTAGTTTTATACGCATTTTTAACATTTGATTTTATCTTTATAAGATCCCCTCACATAAATAATAAGTAGTTCCTATAATTTAAACCTTTTAAGCAAAATCCCTCTCAATAAATAATATATATTTATATGATGAATATTAAGTTTTTAAATATTCTTATCCCCATCATTTTATACATTTTCATATATTTATATTTTTTTTATATTTTTTATATATTTATATTATTTTGAATAATTTTATAATAAGTTGTTTTTTAATTACATAGATATAGAAAATATTGTCCATAAATATTTTTTTCCTATTCCAAACCCTTTACAGGATAATACCAAACTTCTCACACTTTTTTTTGCTAATGAATTGACCTGGTGGGACAACCCAATAGTGAGGATGTTTTTCATCCAAAAAGACCAAGAGTTTTTAATACACCCAGAGGCATATCGGAGTGTATATTTATTTTTTTTTTTTTTTGTTTCCTGTTCTTATTACTGAAGGCTTTTTTTACTTTTCCGCAGCAAATTTCAGAACGTTTTTTTTTTACCATTTGTTTAGTCATTTTATCAACTTGTATACATTGTACGATGTAAAATGCCCACAAAACTTTTTTACGTTTGGGGAAAAAACCC